>CM068955.1:51159966-51179791 GCA_035128595.1 Eptatretus atami
TTACATTAAACAAATTGTAATTTTGCTGCCTCATTGTGTTACGATAAGGCAATCCTTGATATTTACTGTTTCTTTACATCCCCCCTGATGTTTTTGGAAAGAAGGTTAGGACTGAGAACTTTTTGCCTCTTTATTTTGAGTGTATTTGTGGGGGTCATTTTTTCAGGAAATCCACATAATGCTGTATTTCGTAATTAATTATATTCGCGTTAAAAATTAATGTTCGTATCATTCATGCTTCCCCCTATAACTATCATAACCTAATGATGTTTTCTCCTTTTATCACACAGGTACGGCCCTCATATAAGAATGGAGCTGTAATAACAGTGAAAGGTAAAGGAAAAAGGACTTTTCTGATCGAAATGACTTCAAAATTGTTTTGTCTGCCAAACAGTATGTGATGACAGGGGTCTCTGTACAAGCTAACCAAAAGAGGTCTGCAAAATTTAAGAATGCTGTCGAAATCAGGAAGACGAGGGTGCATCAAAGGACTGTGGGGTGACCTTCAGGACGCAGACGATTCTGTCAAAAAATCCTCTGTGCCATTTGTAAAGAGTCGCAGTGGTATACACACAAAAGGTCCTTGATGATGTAATTTCTGCTAAACGGGCAAAGGAATGAGCAAGGTTGTGGGAAACTTCAGAGGGAGCCCAGTAAAGGAGACAGAACAAGTTCCATGGATTTCAAAAAGACTTTAAAAACTGTGTGTTTTCTGTGTGAAAAGGAACGTGGATTCAAAGGGCAGAACATTGATACTAGTTAGTACAATAGAGAGACAGAAATCAATTCATAAAAGGCAAAGGAACTTAATAACAAGGATATTTCTATTCAAAATTCATGGTTTTTGGTGACCAGTGCCTAGACTTAATTTGCAAATGATTTCCGCTATTCATTGAGGTTATGAACAAGTTTATGAGTGAACGTAGCAAAACTGAAAATAAAGTCGAGACCCAAGTTTGCATGACCAGGTGTTTCAAACACTTCTGTCTGAGGTTACATCAAGGACTTATGATTGACAGGCATGTCTTTACATTCGCCAGCTTCAAAACGGTATGATGAAATTTTGAGGCGCATGGTAATATGCACAGCGGCCTTATAGAACTGATAGGTTGACAAAACGATTTTTGGATAATTTTTGGCGCCGACATTCAGCTCATACTTTGAACAATGGAACTCTTAATTTGTTCCTCTTCTTTGACCACCAAGGAACTTTGTGATGAGGTTGTGGGGCTCAAGGCTGAAGTTGACGAATGCCAACTTTTGCCAGATGATGATTATGATGGTGACAATTTTATCAAATGTATCAGGTAGTTCATATCCTCTGGCAAAGCACTTGGAGATGGAAAAAAACAGGCTGCAAAAAGGGTGCTCAAGTTCAGGGGAGCAATTGAGATTTCTTACAAGAGAGGCATCTAATAAAGTTCCTGTAGATTTGTCTAATCATTTGGCATGGTTGATAACAAACTGTAATGAAACTACAGATGAAGGGGAAAGGTTCAGATTCCTAAAGACGAAATGAGAAAGTTCTGAACTTTTAGCGCAGGATGTTATGGGATACCTAAGCAACCAGCCACTCCCAAAACATTGGGGTTGGCTCTTCATATCTTAAACAAGCGGGAGCAAAAACCTAATAACAATGATGAAACAGATTTGGAAATGGCATTAGTTATGCCACCACTCAGCGATACCTCACAACAGTGGCAAATGATATTTCTGAGAGAGAAGAGAGGGAAGGAAATTCATCCCAACTAACGTTTATTCCTGGGCATTTTTACACAGTATGCACTAGACAACTTAAATTTCCATTCTGACACAGAGGATGGTGGCGCCTTGATGCCACTACAATATCATTTACCAGTACCGAGAAAGACTTGACGTTGAGCAGGCTGGAATGGTTCTAGTCAAAAAAACAAGGCAATTAACTATCAATGCGCCAGAAAAGTTTGTACTGTGCGACAGTAATCTTGCGCTGAAGACAGAAAACAAGCCAGATCATTGCATGGTATTGAAATCTCGTCAGGGTGATGACAAAGAAAGTGCACTCTGGCTGATGAAAACATCGTTTGGTTTTCTTTTACGGATGTTTCCAACCAAATGATGACCATTGTAGAAGATAGCGTGTCTTATTTCTTCTCCAAGCTTGGAACAGTTTTCTTCACTTAGTGCTGGGCAAGAAGCACTAAAAACAACAAATTTGGTTATGGCCCACTGTATCCCAAACTCCCACAAGTCCTGATGTTGTCAAAACCTCATTTGGATTACTTCATGTCAGTGAGCCTTAAGCTTGGGCAGCCAAAAACGGTCATCACTTGGACCAAGCCAATCTATGATATCTTATGATATGATATACGACATAGACAAAGTGATGAAGAATCAGTTGACAGTAACAGAAAAAAAATGAGAAACCATTTTCAGATGCTGTTGGACTGACAAGCTGATAATAATTTTCTACAGGAGAACACTTACCTCACCGGAACTGTTAGAAGCAAAGCAACGTGGGGTAGAGTCAATAAAACTTGCCAGTTCTACCAATGCTGACAAAATCAGTGTGCCCAAGATAACAACATTTGCAACACAGCAGAAAAAGGAAATAGAAGCAAACAGTCAAACAAAGTAATATCTGAGGAAAGTGGAGTTGCAAGGGCCCTTTGTTTCACACAGGATCTAAGTGATGAAGCAAGGATTGATGCGTTTCAGTTATGAATGGCTGGAATACCCGCCATCTATGTTTGAACCAGACAGGGATGAATATACACATGTGGAAAGGAACCAAATCAGACTTTATAGTGACACTACAGGATAAGGTTTCTGATTCATGGGTTGCCTTTGAAGAATTGCCCATCGGTTGTGCATCACAGTTAGTTTATCTTATTGATGCGATGGCATTCATCCAACGTTTTCAGACTTCTAGGTGCGAGTACATTCGGCAATTCAAGAGAGGTACAAGAGTAAATCATGAGTATGAAACTGTAAACTGTCAGAGGTACACTTCTTGGTGATAGGTATGACTGTTGGCCTGCAGAGTCTAAAGGGGACGAACGCACAGACGGGAAAATGGATGTGAGCTCACCCGAGTATGTTCCTGCGGACACTCTGCGCATTCCTGCATGGAAAGGATTCCTGTCAAACCCATGTAACAGGCAAATCTACTGTCATATCTCTCATCATGTTGTCAATTGCCTCTTCGCCTGATGGCTTCAGTCTGGTACTAGGAATTTCGCCAGATGCGATACGTGTCACAAAGAATGGAGCAACTGCATTCGTGAGCTGCACTGTCCTTCCCATGAGGAGGCAGACACTATAATTTTTGCACATATAGCGAACTGTCCAGATGAAAGTGTTGTGATCATTCAGGCGACTGACATGGACATTATACTGCTATCATTGTACCATTTTCCCAGGCTAATGGAATATCAAACAGCTATGGGTGGAAAAAATTACCTCTTCCTCCCTGTTCATGACTTGGTGAAGTCACTGGTGAAGCTGTGGATGAGGACCCTTTGCAGTTAACTGACACCTTGCTTACTTGTTATGTCTTGTCAGGCTGCAATTCAGTCAGCTATCCATTCAGACAGGGCAAAAAAGGGCAGCAACAGTTGCCTACAACATGTAGCAAAATGCCAGCATTTTCGAGTTTGTCCTCACTGATTCAGGCCAGAATGATGAGTTGACAGTGAAGCTCGCAGCTTTTTTTGTGATTTTATGGCAGAGCAGACTATACGACTATACTTCCTTAGATAAACTCCGTGCTCATTTATTTGCTTCCAGCAAAAGGGATCTGCGATCTCTGCCTCCAACTGAAGACGCGTTCACTGTCACGTTCTAAGGTCTCTTTTCCAGATCAGCCTGTACAAACAGGCCACACTTGCCAACCCAGTCCTTCTTCCACCTGATAAATATGGTTGGTATGTGGAGATGACAGGTTGCTTCCATCATGAAGAAAAGTCATCAAAGCCTGCCATTGCGAAATTGTCTTTCTGCAAATGCAAGAAAACGCCGAGCTGTCTGAGGAACTGACCATGTGAAAAAGCGGGTGTGCCATGCATCTAGCATGCACCTGCAATTAGGGACCAAGATAAGTGTGGACGGTTAATGGTGAAGACAGTGATGTTGATGAATAAACTTTTCATCCTCAGTTTACCATGTGTCGTACTCCATACCATAGTACTTTTTCATGGCTAAAGAGTGAATCAGACTTTGCAAGTACATGTATGACGTACAGAATTCCAGCTACTATAGCCCAGACTATAAAATCCATTCAATGGTTAGTGTAAAAGTTAGTGCCTATTCCCTACAGTCAGGAGTCCATGACTATCTCACAAATTTGCAGGGAATACATGGATGCGAAAAGCAATCACACTTCTGCCACAACTGTATCATAGTTACAACACAGTAATTGCCGGACACTTACATGCCCCCCCCCCCCGAAGTTGGGGCTCATGCTGTATGGAATAGACAATGACTGTAACATTGTTTTACCAATGCATTCATATGTTTAAGATATGTGCTGTACAAAGTTTTCGGTCACATTATCAATTACTGTGAAAAAATCTTATGGTATCCAAAACAAGATTTTGGGTTTTCGGTTGCCGTTTTTCCGCAAATAGCTTAAGAAATAGCACTTAATAGAGTGGCGAGATGCTATTTTATCCTAACCTTCCTTTTTCAAAAACATCAGAGGCATGTATAGGACACAATTTGTCAAGGTTTTCATAATAAAATTCTCATAGCAGTAAAATTATGACTTGTTAATGTAAGGGCTAGATTTTCAGCATGACCTACTTTCTGTGACCTTTGACCTCCCTGACCCCTGAGGTCATCCAATGAAATGTTGTTATACATAATTGAAAGCTGACATTCTACCTAAAAGAATGAGTGGTACTTTGTTACTGTGAGATGCAGGGTTCAAGAGATACATGGATTTGCATTTCCCCTACCCCTAGTTTTTTTCGATATTGGGATTTGCCGGCTGAAGTAAAAAAATCGTCCCTGGAGAAGTTGCGCAATCCGATCCAACTTGCCAAAGTCACTTTTCTGGTGTCCTACAACCCCACAAACATGATTCAAGTGCCAAAAATTTTACAGCAGGGGTGTCACATCAAAAGTGTTATTTGCACATTTTTGGCCCTTGGATCCCAGACTAGATATAAGCGACATTTTTTAATGATATGATGATGATAGGCTCGGATGATAGGGAAAGGGTTAAAATAGTGCTATATGCATTAACTCCAAAATGGCCGATGTGTCGCTTGCATCACTCTCCTCGCGGCGCCTTATATATATATATATATATATATATATATATATATATAATATATATATATATATATTATATATATATATATATATATATTTATATATATATATTGTTACGGTTGTGGAAATTCGCATTACACCATAAAGATCCTCAGTTGAGATATATCGGTAAGTTCATGTGTAGTTAGCCCAAACCCGTTGTTATAGAGGAATATATGTGATCCATTCGGGCTGCGACGCTTCAGTTAGCCGTTTTTCTTTGGCTATTGTTAATTTGGTGCAAGAACAACAACGAACATCGCCACAACCAACATCTCACGATCACGCCATTCACTACACGACGCCACCTTCCACAACTACGCTACCACATCTTCGCCACTAGCCATTCAACTGCACCGTGCGGGCGCGTGCAAGAACAAAAACCAACAACGCCTGTGGGGTTTTCCCGCCTAATTTCCCCGCTGATGCTTCCGCCTGAATCCCCACACCACACTTGGTGTAAGGAGGGGTGCGGCAGCTCGCTCCCGATTGGTGGATGCACGGCGTGAGGCGGTCGGAGTGGGGGCACGCCCCCTTTCGAGAGCTTTCTGGAAACGCCTCGAAGGGAGGTGGAGACAGAAATGGGGCGGGGCAAAAGGGTGGGCGTGAAGAGTCGTCGTAGGTTGGTTGTTCCCTTGTCCCAGTTGGAGGCTGAAGGCTCTTGGTTCGTGCAAGCGATTGACAAAAAGGCGTGGACGTGAAGGTCGACGAGAACGTCGTTCCTTTTCCTGTTCCTTGTCCCTGAAGGGGAATTGTGGAGAGTTGCGGTGATCGTCCCTGGTCGGAGGTTCTGTTCGTTCGTCGAGCTGTCGAGCGGACCACACGAGCGACACGCGGCACGAGCTCGCGGACCACGCCCGGAGGGACTCGGAGTTACGGTCGCCAAGGACTCGACGCGCGTCAGGGAAGTCGCGACTTCCTTATTTTGGGTTTGTGTAAATGTGTGTGTGGCGCCAGTCTGGTCAAGTAGAACTGTTTAAGTGTTGTAATAATTATATTCGGTTTTAACTCTTCCCTGCTTCCTTTTGACTGTGTAATAAAGTGCTTGCTTGTTGAACTGTTTTCCCGTTTCGCTTCGTTTTTTCTTTTATTGAATCTCCATCTTGCATCACGTAAGGGATTGGTAGTGGGTTTAAAACACCTGGTAATTAATCGGACCGTCAAGGCCGACGATAACTCCGCTCGGTTATCCCTGTAATACGGAACGAACCGCTTAAGCGGTTCGTGTCCGGAGTCGGCCTGTGGCGTGGTCTCATCCCTCGACAGATTACCCCGCGCGGGGTACTTAGGTATATCGACATTCGGCGATTCACCCTATTTCGCGCGGTAGACTGCGGACTGGGTGGTGGTGGGTTAAACCCCCACCCGTGACTGGCTTCTGGCGTAGTCCCAGGAGGGTCACGACTGAATTGTCCGTCCGGTGGGCGACGCGGTCGCGATTCAAGTTACGCGGCCGATCGCACGCCGGGCGGACCAGAATTCGCAAGTATATATATATATATATATATATATATATATATATATATATATATAATGTCGATGTTGAAGTGAGGGGAGGATTATATTAAAAGGAGATCGCACAAAAGTATAACAACACGATGTCCTGGAAAAATAAAATTGCACATTTTCAGCGGATGAAACACCTCCCGAGGCACCAGCTGCACAGCACTGCGTGGCCCAACATTGGCGGAAAGGTACGTGTGTCTAATGGATGTTTCATTCATTAAGAGCATGAATACTTTTACCGAAACAAACAACCAAGCAGCTTGGAGAGCGCTCGCCAAGTGGCTTTGCCACACATTAAACACAATTAGTCACACATTAAACATACACCTCCCGGAGATGCCTGAATTTTTTAACCTCCATTTTTTACCAGATTTGCTTTGATTCCCTGTAGAGCACCTCGCGAAACCTCTGTAAATATAGACACAGATCTGGCAGATGCTATGGATAGGCAGCCCATCTGGGGGACAGGGTGCGATGTCTGCCAGTGAATGCATTAAATCATACAGCTCAATGAAGGTGGTTAATTTTGTTACGTTCCTAAATTTTTTGTTCTTTCAATATAATTCTCCAAACAGTTGAAAAAGATAAGTTTAATGCGCTGGAAATTACATATTTTCTTGTGAATGTATGGAGGAGGGAACGTAGCCTCGCTTGCTTCAAGTAAATAGGATAATCGGCTTAGTTACAAGACTCATTATTTCTTTAAATTATCCGATTTCACAACAGATTTCGACACTTATTTAGTCCGGACGATATCGGGTCCTCAAAACTGAAATAATTTCAATGATATACTTTCATTAGTCCGTGAGAGTTGATTAGTTGTGGGAAATCGTCTCGTATAATGTATGAAATCGCTCCAAGCTCCGAATTTGAAAACTTTTAGTACTTCCAAAAGTGATGTACGCAACGATCGTAGCTATGACGAACAGTCATTCGCTTCACTAAAAGGCACATCACCATCCTCCAGGATTCCACACGTAGTTTCACTTCCGATGACATCTAATAAATAAATAACTTGGATTTGATTCCCACCAGCACGTTTTTTGTCACCTCCAACTTAGCATGTATGTTAATTACCCCAGGTGTGCCAGGTGCATCTGCTCCACCTCATACGAACCTTGTCCACTCCATATTTATCTATACGCCAAATTATACTTGATTATTATGTGGCTTAAATAATACTGGACATGGTATATGGGGTATGTTCAAGATATGGAAATGCCCTCTTGGCAGAATAATCAGAGAAACTTCAAAATGCGTAATCAACCCTATAGGGTCATGTAAAGTGCTCCAGCCATATATATAACACCTGGGATGGTAAAAATGAAATTCATGGCACGAGAAATGTTTTTGACAATTTCCAAAAGGGAAGAAAAAGTGGAATTTTTGTGATTTCACAGCAATCGTTTTGCTCCAGCTCTCCGGCTTGATCGCAAATCTTTCTTCTCCTCCACTCGGACGTGTATCGATCCAAATGCTGCTTCTTGCAAGAGCAGTTCGTCCGATGCATCGCTGGGTCCAGCCTTTGTTGTCGAGTTATTGTGGATGGACTTTGACTATCGGGCTCATTTCACCATATTTCTTGGCCGGGTGGGAGTTTTCAATGAAATGTTCCGCGAGAATTAAGAGGGAATAAAGAAAACACATCGCCGCTGATTACCCCGAGCTGCTAACCCCTTGACATGGCATTCATCTCTCAGTTGAGAATTTCTGTAATTCAAGCGGAAGGTCTGATCCAATTATCGTGCTGGATGTCCACGGAGTGGTTAACAAGTCATAATTACTGGGAGCTTTTGAACTACCCGGGGGCAGGGAATGTTCATTCTCGCCTTGCCGTGGGTAAGGAGCGAGGCTTGTAGGAAGAGCTGGCGGGACCATGGGGAGGGGACCCGCAGGAGGTGGATGGGCGGACGATGCAGAGGAGTGGATGGGAAGAGAATTGAAGGCGAGAGAAATTGAGCTGTCGAGCTCAGATTTGAAACGACAAACCAGCGGCTCCCGGGGGTATGCTGCCTTGTGTCCAGGTGCGCATAGGGATTACCAGCGCCGATCCGTGCTTGCCTATAGTCGATTTCTGCCCTGACTTCCAAGATTTAATGACGAGCACCTCCTCCCTACCATTCTTCTGCTCTTGATGTCCCCGATCAAGCCTTGGATGTGGGCGAGCAATGAATCCACTCGGCACTTGTTGTAAATGTGGTATGAAGCAGCCGGAATTGGTGCGCTCGTGATGCAGGAAGGATGAGCTTTTCACATGACTCCATGATTGCTGAATTGTGGAAGGGTTGGGGTGGAATGGAGGGTGGGGTGATATGCGAAGGTGAGGTATGGGTGGATGAAGCCCTCGAGCGGCTCTTGGTAAATTTGCTTCTCATAAGCCTACTGGGGCTCATTGCAGTGACGGCATGAGAGTCCGGGAACTTTCCTTGTCAATGTATTGATGGAGCGTTTTGAGCTCATGCCGCAGGATTTCACACGATTTCTTAATCTTAATCCCGCTTGATTGGGAAAGGCATCAAATTTTTAGGAAGGTAAATCAAAGCAAGCCTTTATGTAGTATGTTGGAGTATTCCTGTGCCCATGAAGAGGGCTTCACAAAATATTATACAAATCAGGTTTAATTGTCCAAGTCCTTTGTTAATTCCTCCATTATCTCATGCCATTACATGTTGAAGAACATGATGATCCCACTTTTCCTGTGAATGCGAACTTTAATCAAATTAACTATTTTAGCTGCATGCATTCACTGATGCCATTTGTATCCTGACACTGCAAATGGAGTCAAAATGTAAATTATACATGCAATATGGTGAAATTTTAAATTAGTTCCTTCCTCCTTAACTTCCTTTGCACAAGAAACAGTATTTTATTCCTTTCCACTTAATCCTACATATTGTCTGCAAACCTCATTTGCCTATTGTCCTTCCTTCTCCATTCCCATGACCCTTGGCTTCACTTCCCTCTCCTCTGACTTCTCATCCTTTTCTCAATCGGCTTCGAACCTTCCATTTTGTGTATGTATTATGATGTGCTGTGTTTGCTTATACATCCTTTCACTTGAATTTTGTGCAAGATTCTTGAAATAACTTGAATTTGCGAAGCTCAAAATGTTTTTGCAGCCCCCTTTTATTAGGACAAGGACATCATAGTTGCTGTTTTAATGCATACGGTAGCATTCAATGTCATGCATCAAATAACACCTGCTTTGAATCGTTGGCTAAACAGTATACCTTGCACAAACTGTCACCCAAGCACAGTAGGCATCCTCTGCCCATTGTTTGAGTTTCTGTATCATCTGCAGGTGCATGCAGATTCACTTTTGTCATAGAGGAACCCAAAGGAGCGAGCCTATCGAAGCATATGCCCACAGCTGGAGATGGCAGCACATTATGTGAGCGTTGTTTTGAAGATGGAAGGCCTAGTGGGAGATTAAACCGAGGTCTTATTCCTGGGTGCTAATTTCTCGCCTGTGTTAACATCGTTTGCCTTTCGTGAACCCCCAAAATGGCTGCAGAAGCTTCACCTCTACGGAAACTCAATCTCCATGCAGGCAATGCTTGGCCTTCACTGCAACATCAATACAGAACCACAGGAGCACAACAGCAAATGTCACAACAATCGCATTTGGCAAAAGAAAACAGATTTGGATTGCAAGGACATCCATCTCTCATCTTCCTCCTCCACATCCCTTCCTTCCATAATAACCCACTCCTTCTCGAAAACAACTGCTTAAAATTAAAAAAAAAAACAAAGCACCTTATGTGCCAGGTCAACATTTATTTTCAGCTTCAACATAATTTTTTTTTATGAATTATCTGAATTTCCTTATTACGCTTTAGGCTATATACATGGCTCAAAGAAAAGCTTGAACATTAGCTTGTATGATAAGCCTGGTGTTGGCTTAGTGGTTCGGGTGGTGGCTTGGGATCCAAGGGTCCTGAGTTCAAGCCCCGTTGGCCGCTGAATTAAAAATACACCAGAGGTTGACTCAGCCTGCATCCTTCCGAGACGGCAAAATGAGCACCAGTGTACTGGTAAGGGGACACTGCATCAACGTGTCAGGACACTGCATCAGCGTGTCAGGACACTGGATCAGCGGCATAGCCACGTCCCAACCAATGATGAGAGAGAGAGAGACAGACAGACAGACAGACAGAATGATGAGAAATGAGGCTGAGAACCTTTTGACATTGGAGCAATTATCAAACTATGAGAATATCTACAATGAATTCCTAAGGTTTTAAGCCTGGTGTTGGCTTAACGGTTAAGGTTCTTAAGGTCTTGAGTTCGAGCTTCTGCCATGCTGTTAAATAACACCAAGTGGGTGGACTCAGGCTGTCATCCTTCGAGGTCAACAAAATGAGTACCAGCTTACTGGTAGCAGGGCACTGCATCAGTGGCGCAGTCATTCCATTTCCAGAAAAACGATTCAACCAGCAGCCACAGGCTGCATCCGAAACAACAACCAAGGTATTGAGACAGTACACCACAACTTCATGCAAATGCTCTGAACTGCATACATGGGTATAGTTATATGGTTTATGTCGACTTTTATTGTATCAAACGTGCAGAGTGGATGATGAGACTTCACCTATTTTTCGAGGTATCTCCCCCTGCTAAATATCCACTCTTGCCCCACCATTGTGGTTGAGCCTTGATGCCATCGGGGAGAAGTCTTCCAAATGGGTACACAGTCATTTCATGAAATGTGCTTTGACGTCTTAATCATTCGTCAACTCAATGAATGGTCCAAACAGTTGAAAATAGCAAGGTGACAAGTCTCGACGGTGTGGGAGATGCTTTAGAACTTCCCAAACTCATCTGGAGTTTAGTAGTTGGGTCACATTTGGTGTGTGTGATTGGCGAGCATTATGATATGCAGTTAAGTCACACACTGAGATGGGATAGACATAGACATAAGCATCATCTGCACGTTGCTTGGTTCACTTCTTTCGCAATAAGTAATTCTCGTACTGTCGGACCCCGCTATTCACGGGGGATACATTTCTGGAAAATGCCATGAATAGCAAATATGTGACTAGCGGGGTATTGTTTCAATGGAAAAAGGGGGGATATGTTTCTCGGCGGTTACTGATTCATCAGGGAAACCAAAAATCCCATAAAAACTGTGCCTGTGAAAACGCAAAAAATTAAATAAATAAAATAAAACACGAAGTGTCTGCGTATACGCTGCGAAAAACCGTGAGAAAAACCCCATAAATACGCAAAGCACAGGGGTCGCATTTTATAAACCGCGAATACGCGGGGCCGCGAATACGCGGGGTCCGCGAATAGCGAATCTGCGAATAGCAGGGGTCCGACGATACTATGCATTAATATAGGGTTCTCTGTGGTGAGAATCAGGATCCCTGTGGCAAAAGCCATTAAGGCACATGGTTCCTGGTCCCGTATAGTGAAAGGGACCACTGCCAGAAAGTATTTGTTTCCAACAAATAAGAGCAAAATACGATGTCGATCGAGGAATTCGACATTTGAAAAAACTTTATAGAAATTTTTTTAATGAAATGAAACCTTGTAAAATTTGATTAGTTCAGACACATATTCTCCAAATAAGAGCACTCCATCAAAAAGGCATTTAAAAAAAAGAAAAGGAAGTCACTATAACCTTCTCATGTCATTCCCCATTCATACCCATGATATTTCCTTACCCCATTAACCTTAACCAAACCAACACTTTTATTCGCAGGTTACCGTTTCCTCATCTCCTTTCCTCCTATTTTCCTGTTTGTCATTTGCTTGTTGTGTGCAAATGTTGCTCCACTGCCCCACCATGGCTCATTGCCTCTTATACCCTCTGTCACCTCACTCTTCCATGAGCTGCAATCCTGTCTAGAAAACAAAGAAAGTCGAATCTCATACAGGAGAGCAAAACGACGGAGTACGGGGAGGTTTCAAGTGATCCAAGGAGAACAAGTGGACATTTGATAGACTTACACTCTGTAATAAAAGGTGGGATATGGAAGATGAGATTAGTGGGAATAAGAAAAGAACATGATGAGAATAAGAAAAGAGCATGAACATGATGAAAAGAACATGATGAGTGGTGCTGAGCTGCAACTTTGAAGCAGTAGAACGAGAACAGGATTGAGCAGACACAGGGAGGAAATTCCATAGGCAGGAAAAGAGAGGACAAAGGATTGAAGATGAGCAGGAGGCCTGGACTTTGAAAGACTGATAAGGAAGGGATTGCTGGATAAATGTGTCCTTTCTGGGAGAGCTGGGGAGGGGAGAGGTGCACACCTGAAAGGGCAATAGAAGCAAGACGGCTGAGAAATGGAGATGATTGAAATACCACCAACCAATCCACGGTGATGAGAAACACTAAGCCCTGTGGGACAGCATCATAAGGGCGATGCAAGGATAAACATATGAAACACATGGGTGGAAATAAATGCACACGGACAACAAAACATATCACAAATCTTCTGCTCCTTCCTCCAGTAACAGTGACCCGACATGATACATTTTTAATTCCATGTCATGCTGTGAAGTCGTTTCTTGCTTTTCCAAGTGAAAATTTGAATACAAACACATCCTGGAAATGTACTCCTTCGCCATGAACCACTGACAAGGCAGGGTGACTTTTGAAACTCTTTATTTTCTCCACAATAAGGGTGATTTTCACGCAGAGATGGCAATCAGGTATTTACACAAACATAAACTAGGGAAGGAGGTAGTGGTGATGGGGAGACACGTGAGAGATTCTTTCAAGAAAAGAGCACAACCGATGCTGATGTGTGAAAGGTGCAAGTTAACTTATAAAGGGATGTAATTTAGATGAATTTATGGTAATTAATAGGATTACTATGATAAGATAAGTCTTGCACATATACGATTAGTAAATTCACTGTGTTAAGTTAATGGGGTAGGGTATGATAGCTTATTCAAGACCAGAATGGACATTTTCTATTAATGCAATTAAATGCTCAAAATTTTGGAAAGAAAACATGGGGAAAATACTATCGAATGAAACATGAGCGTAGATTAATCATTGTGTTTGGTCCATGCAACCCTCCCCAAGGAACCCAACATCACCACCTGCAAGCATCATGGGAGCACCAACCTGAATGCCACTCAAAGTAGTAAGTATATGACCCCTCTATCTGTGCACAGTTATTGAATTGAGTTATATAATCAACATCTCTCAAGGTGATGAGCTGACTGATCTTCAATGTGGAATTGTTCTTGAGTGCGAGAAGTTTACGAGACCGTCACATTGGGCTTTCCCAAATCAATACAGCACTTTCAAAATGACACAATTCGCCCAAAAATGCTCGGTGCGCGTGTGCAGAAATCCCTGGAAGCCGAAGACATCGGGGTGAAATGAAATGCGTCCTCGTGGTTATGGAACCCGAGGAGTAAGAAACACGCTCAGAGAATAAATCCAGTTATTTTTTTTCGTATTCTGTGAAGCTTTTAAGTTCCTGGATTCATCTGAGCACATATGCGTTGCGAGTGTGCAGTTAGAAATCCCATACGTGTCATTTTGTTCTTCCGCATTCTTTTCTGCACCCATTTATCGCATCACGCGTCACAAACGCTTTCTCCGCTAAAGATGCACAATGAGTTGCCTTCTGCTCCTAACCCTCATCACAAACGCTGGAAACCCCTCAAACCAGTTAGGTGAGGTTCAACGACTTGAACTACGCGTCAGATGGGGTCGATACATCACAGAGAAGTGACAGTGCCCTAAAATTCTCGAAGCCAATGTCAGATGCCACCAGAAGTCGAAGCACTAACAAACCAATCAGGTACGAGGGGAGGATCCTCGGCAGCCGCGAGGGGTGGAAAAAAAATCCCATAAAAGGTGCAGCACACACCACACTGGGGTCTCCTTTTGCAGCTGCTTCGCTTCGAGCTCATTTTGAAACACAGCTTTGAGCTTCTAGCTTTTTTTCACCCCACACATGAAACTCAAGTTTGCAGTTTCTTTTTGAATTTCCTCCTTGTATTTTCTTTCTCTTTGCTTACTCGTTCTCACTCTTCTCTTCACTGTGTTACGACCTAGCCCTTGGGTCGAGGGCTCGGGGTACGCCTATTGCCCACAGGTCCTGATTGACATTGTCGGGAGACTAATAAGTACCCCGTGTGCGTCGTGCTGTATACAGCAGTCAGATGTGACGAGCGACGTTAACATCCCACTGCTGATACCAATTCAAACACCCCACCTTCGACCACACAGTACCGTAGCAAATCCAATAATGAAATACAAAATTCAAAACAGAGAAATTAATGCAAATGTTTGACTCAGGACATGAAACACAGGGTACACCACCAAGGAATGAATAGACCATGTTTCCAAAAAACAAGGAACATTATAAAATATATTCAGGGCATAATTAAACATTAAAGGACAGACAGGCACAAGACAAAAGGACAAGACAGACAATTCCATGGCCCACCAGGTATCCCTATGCTAATCCCAAAGGGGGGGCGGGGGGACCAAAATAACAAAAGAAGAAAATTCAGGCCTGGTTTAGTTGAAGTTTCAATGGCCTCGCCCCCAGCCACAGGCCACAAAGCTGACACTTCATCACCACCTTCCCTCTCTGGAAAGGTTCTCCAACTTTGCCAACGAATGAACCGGAGCAATTCCTGCAACACCTTGAAGCCACACGTTGCTTCAGGTCGGCTCAGATGACACTCAGGAGGAGGAAACGCTTCTGCTCCCCCTCTGACGCTGTCCCAACGAGGCTCTCCTCTGCCTCAGTATCTTCAACACAGACGGTGCCTCCAATAGGCGGCCTTCGGAAGGATCGCTCCAATCCTCAAGGAGGTCTCATCACACAGGCCAGGTCTCTCATGACACAAGCCAGGTCTCTTCAAAACAGGCCAGGTCTCTCATGACACAGGCCAGGTCTCTCATGACACAAGCCAGGTCTCTCATCAAACAGGCCAGGTCTCTCATGACACAGGCCAGGTCTCTCATGACACAAGCCAGGTCTCTCATCAAACAGGCCAGGTCTCTCATACACAGGCCAGGTCTCTCATGACACAGGCCAGTCTCCATGACACAGGCCAGGTCTCTTCATGACACAGGCCAGGTCTCTCATGACACAGGCCAGGTCTCTCATCACACAGCGCCAAGGTCATCTCATCACACAGGCCAGGTCTCTCATGACACAGGCAGGTCTCTCATCACACAGGCCAGGTCTCTCATCACACAGGCCAGGTCTCTCATCACACAGGCCAGTTCTCTCATGACAACAGGCCAGGTCTCTCAATGACACAGGGCAGACGCACGTCCTCCATTCATTTCCCACCTTTTCTCCCCCTCACTCCTCACACTTTGCCTTTTAGCCTACCGACCACCACGGCTCTTGCTTCTTCTTCTTGACTCTACTTTCCTTCCTTCAAAATCTACACAGTACCTCCGCATGAGATAATGTGGAGGTCTCGAAAAAATAGAAAGAGAAGGGGAAGGAAGGTCCTGCAGCAGAGGATAGAAAACAAAACAAGAAACAAAAAAATAAGGAAAGAAAGAAACATCTTGAGAGCTACAGCAACTTTGGCAAAACCAGTGCAATACCCCCCCCCCCCCCTCGGTGAACGTAACCACTGTCTTTCATTCTTCTTTCACCTTTCCTTCATTCTCGTGTCTTTAATTCCATGTTTCGCACACATCCTTCAACTCTCGCCTTTGCACCTTCACATTGAGTACCGTTTCACGACACTCGTTAGCCGCCTGGTTACCATCACCGGCTCCACCTTGCTTCGTCATACCTGTGCGTTTTCCTGCCCACGCTACATCAAGCCATAGCCAGGACAGTCCATCACTGAGCGCACGAGAGTTGGCGGCGATGTTGGTTGGTGTGGAATAGAGAGACGAGAGCAAAGTGTTGAGGGGGTCCAGACACAAATCTTCTTCCAGTACAATTGGCAGTGCTAGCTCAACCGGAGCTCGGTGAAAGGTTGGCAGGTGCATAACACACTACTCCATCTTCTTCTTTTCTCTACATAATCATCTTGCTCACTTCCCAATTCTCTCTTTTCCCCGATGCCAGAAAATTTTCCCAGAAATTTTCAAGTAATTTGTAAAGTTGTTAAGTGAATAATAAGCGATCAGAGGGTTTAGATGTCGATTTAAAGGATATGTGGGAATAGTATACACACTGTGAATAATTGTTTGTGACTCTTCTCTTGTACGTACTGTATAGATGTGAATTTGCCTGCCTTGTAATATGTACCTTGTCTATACATGCTTGAATCTATTTTGTATCTGAACTTATTCCTCTCTAGTTCTCTTTGTGACCTAGGCACCTGAGGATTGATTTCAACCAACATCTAATGGGCTTGTAGATCGTGCAGAAACAATTATCAACAAACGAATGAGGCGCCAAACGAATGAAGATCTGTTGCGTGATTGACGGCATGCTACTTCCTCGTTTTCCACTGTTTGTTGTATGGTAATATGACATTGGCATGGGATCCAGTGTGAAATTCTTGGGCGAAGACTATCATGGTCTTTTCAGGACGCACCGTCCTCTTTGGAGTTATCCGGAGGCGACGCCGTCACAGTATTATGTTTCCAGGAGAAAGATTATTCTTGGAAGCATCACCAACTTTCTGAAAGATACTTGGAAAAGTACCTGAGAGAAGAGCTGTGCATCTGCTACAACGGGACTTGGAGACCTTTCTCACCCGAACGGGCACCATGTCGTACTGCAAAATTCCTATTCCAGGTGGGTCAGTGGATTGGAAGGGGCAGTGTTACACAAACTGCCCCCTCCCCCCCCCCCCCCCCCCCGATATGGATCCCCCATAAATGCGACTGTTTATTACTGATTAGGTTCTCCTGAACATCAATAGGGCAAGGACATATCTGGGGCTTGTGCATGTACAGGGTAAGTTTATTTACTAATTATATAGTTGATTAGGGGGGGGCGGGCAGCCACAGGAGCTGTGAGGGGCGTTTATATATATATATTATTATATATATATATATATAATAGTGGTGATGTGCTGTGTGTATATATTTGTATATATTGTTGCGCGAATTTCGCGCCCGGCCGCCGTAGCGAACGGACCACGCTGACTCGAATCGCGGCCCACGTCGCGCCCACCGGACGGACAATTCATCGTTGACCCCCGGGAAACTATCGCCTGGAGCCAGCACGGTGGCGGCCTTCGCCTTCCTAATTGACGGATCAGAGTGGGACGTTGTAGCGTTGTGCATCCGAATTTTCCTCGGAAAGGCCGCTATTTGGCTCGCGGCTCGGTGCGTATCGCTGAACGGGCCCAGACAGGCCCGACGCTCATGGTCACAGTGGTGCGGGATATGGCCATAGAAGGAGAGAGGTGAGGGTGGTGGGAGGTTTTATGGTGGTGGTTTGATGGTCATGGTGCCGTTTTGGGAATGGCATGATGCGATGATTGTGGAGCGAGTTGTGCAAGGTTAAAGGTCGTGGCTGTTGGCGTTGTTGTTGTTGTCCGAGGGTTTGAGCGTTGGTGCAGTGGTACCAGATGGCTGAGCGTAGGTGGTTGCGGTTGGTTGTTGTGGGATGGACGGATGGGACGTGGTTGATTCAAATAAAGATTAGTAGAACAGAAAAACGGCTATACTCAAAGTGTCGCAGCCCGAATAATCACATAAATTTCCCTTTAGAACACGGGTTTGGTGCTAACGTACACATGCTACTTTAAGAATTATCTTCACCTACGGGTCCTGAATTGGTGTTTGCGAATTTCCAACAGCCCTAACAATATATATATATATATATATATATATAATATATATATATATAATATAATACTATATATATATATATGTATATTGCTGTTTGGTCTTCAGAGCCACAAAAATAAGTTTTCTAGATTTTTACATCTATTGCGAAAAAGTTGTGATGTGTGCTGTGTGATGTGTGTGTATGTGTGTGGTGTGTGTGCTTGTGTGTGTGTCATGTTGTGTGTGTGTGTGTGTGTGTGTGTGTGTGTGCGTGTGAGTGGTGTGGTGTGGTGTGTGTGCCGTGCTCCTCTGCTGACTTAGAATGTACAAGCACGTAAATTGTACGAACACTCATCACCTCTCAATCAGGGTATTATCGTACTGTATTCTTATATTTCGGCAAGTCCGATTTACATTCTAGGAACATAACAATTATGGTTAACCATTTGAAATTTCTGACTCTTTGTAATAAATGCTGGAAAATTTATGTTATATGCACACTAGCAATAGCAGGTTAAAAGTGTGCATCGCAGCCTGAACGAATCACTGTAAACACACACACAGCGTATGCCATAAAATGGTCTCATTTAACATTTCAGACGTCATTTTGAAAGTTGCGTATTGTGCCGAAATGTTCCTCAGAAAATGGAAACAAATCGTGACGATGTTAAAAACAAGACTTGGCAAGCCAAATAATTTGACAGTTGTGTGATCAACTATGGCATATGAGGTAGGTAACGTTTCCATGAATATAATATTTTTATTAAACACGAGAAATTGTTTGATGGTAGCCAGCAAAATTTCACATTCCTGTCCTAACCTACAGAATTCTTGTCATGCAGTGGTGACCTTCCAGAATTTTGCACTCAGCCCCAGAGAAACTATTCAATAAAAGTGATGCTCTGGAAATAGAATATGGTTATGGATGGATGGTTGACTGATGACGCAGCGCCCCTTTGAGGCAGCAGTACAAAAACAGCTGCGTCTTTTGCAAGACCAATTAATATACGTGATATCTTTCCACTACTACTACTACTACTACTGACAAACTACTACGACACACAAACACTGTTTCTCCCTTTCAGATTGGTTGATCTCTCTCTATTTTTCGATAGTCATGGACTCCTGACTGTAGGGAATAGGCACTAACTTTTACACTAACCATTGAATGGATTTTATAGTCTGGGCTATAGTAGCTGGAAATTCTGTACGTCATACATGTACTTGCAAAGTCTGATTCACTCTTTAGCCATGAAAAAGTACTATGGTATGGAGTACGACACATGGTAAACTGAGGATGAAAAGTTTATTCATCACCATCACTGTCTTCACCCATTA
>CM068955.1:51198099-51224362 GCA_035128595.1 Eptatretus atami
TCACAAGCAGCAGCAGGCAACAAGCCCTGCATTGGCCAACAGGTGACACAGCAAGGGTGGCACGGTGATATCGATGGTAAGCAAATGCAGTTTGGAGGCGTTCTTGAGGACGCAAATGGGTGTGATGACCTCAGACCAGGTGAAATGGGTGATACCTTAACCTTCCTTGCCTTAACTTGTTTGGTGTTCTCTTTTTTTTTATGCTTCCCTTCTTTTTTTAAAATTTTTTATTAGCAGACAGGATGGTGTGTTTCTTACTCAACTGCTTATCTTCGTGGATGTGTGCTCATGACATACTGTGGCCTCTCTGGCACTTGGAGAGTACCTAGCCTGGGCCCTTACGAACAAATTTTCCATCAACATTACTCTACCAGGTGTCACACATGAATGTGCGGAGGAGAAGTCCCGAACCAACCATCTTACTTTTAGTTCTAAAACAATGAAACCAAACCCTGCTATGGCTCGAATGATCTAATGACCCATTTTTCCCGAACTGGCACACTGTTCCATCTATTAAACCTGGCAAGCCCTTATTGTCTTTTTCATTTGGTGGTGCTCGCATAACTCGCTGGCTGGAGTGTTGACACTACTCGCCTTTTGCCTGCTTCCAATCGGGGTGGAGACACCACAGCGAACTCGGGTTCACCTGAGCGTGCTCTGCGCTCCAACCAAGGGGTGGCTCTCTCGACCCCCATACTGTGCTCTCGTAGCACCCTATACTGCTCTCCTGGCACAAAACCCTACCGTGCTCTTCCTGGCACTGAAACCTACCGTGCTCTCCCGCACTCTGACAGCCTCACCTGCCAGAACCCCAAAGCCCTGGATGCCCCATTTCCCGACTACACAACTTCCAATACCATGTCCACACTTACCAGCCATATCCCATACCTTGGCCTGCACCTACCCCTCACAGTCCGGCCTGCACAATGGAAACACAGCCAAATCCATGTCCAAATCCTCTAATCCCCCTAACCTACACTAACTTGGTTAGGAGACTCCTACCGACAGGGACGTTGTTCGGCACTCACTCTTCCTTCATTGCACAATCACGCCATTCACCCCTACACTTAAGCATCTTCCACAGTGCCACCACACCCGTCCACAACACCATCCAACACCTTTCACTTTTATGTGAAAACAAAAACACACCAGTCTCTCGATCCCAACTCAGCGTCATCAAATTTTAACTGGACACTTTTGTCAATCAAAACCGCAATTAATTTGTCACTACGTCGTCGTCCCTGGCCTCCTCATACTGCCATAATGTTTATTTCAACAATTTAAACCAAAACATCAAAATCTTTCACCAGCCCCATGGAACCTCTGCTTGTTCCAAAGGAGGCATTTCAGTCTTTCTCAAACAAGGCCACTTCTTTGTCATCCACTTGTTTCAGGTGTTTTAATGCTCTGCTTAATTGTCTCCACCACTTTTTCCAATAATCACCCAAATCCACTCGTGCCACTCTTATGCCTCTGTCACTCATTCAATTTTTGTAACACTTCGTACAAATTTCAATCAATTCTTACATCCCAATTATGCCGCTTCTTTGGCTCTTTGGAAGGGGTGAGGGAACGAATTCCTCAGTACCCATTACATGACCGCCCTTTTCCGCCACGCTCAAAGGGTCACGTCTCAATGATGTTGTGTCACCCCCTCCTTTTCTCCAGGGTTCGCGGGAAAATCAGGTAAAAACCCCAATCGGGGGAAACGGCCTCCCCCTCTTCTCCAGGATCACGAAATCAGGAAACCCCAATCGGTGGCAATTCCTCCCCCTTCTTCTCCAGGTTCACGGAAATCAGGTAACCCCATCGGAGAAGCGCCTCCCCCCTCTTCTCCATAAAACCTCCGAAGACAGGTAAACCACAATCGTGGGAATGGCCTCCCCCCTCTTCTCCATAACTCCCTGAAGACAGTATAAAACCCCACTCAGCTAGCCAAATCCCATCGTTGCTCAGAAAGGTTGAAGGACCAAGTGACACATGCCAGTGCCACTTGCTACTCATCGCCACCTCCACTCCAAAGTCCCTGCGAGGCTGATAATAGAAATTAAAATCCATTTCTAAAGCCTGCTCCTGATGCAGCACTCCAATTCTGTAAGAACCCACTGCGTAGCTGTCCATATGGTTCTGCCCCGGCTCAAGTTCTGTCTGGTGCATTTCTATTTTCCCTTGCACCTCCAACCTATCTCCTATGTCAACCACTCATTCCATGCCAGGACTCCCACACACAGCAGGCTCTGCACACATTCCAAGTTACGTGTTGACATTCCACACCTTTCAACCTTGCCTTTTACTGAACAACTGCCTCGCCACTCCAGGCTACATTCTCGACGCCAGTGATACCCACACACGTCCGGCCTCGCAGCACATACCGGTGCTGTAGTCTGGAGTGTGCGGCTCACGGATTCGTTCACAGCACTCCACACCACACCTTCAGGGCACGCATACGTGCACCCCATCGACAGAGTCTCTTCATTAACATAAAAATTCAATTTCAACCTTAAGCTCATCGTCCGCACCATTTATGCATTGCCCACGTACCGCTTCGTTCCAGAGTCCCTTGTCCGGTCGCTCTCTCCAGCAGTTGCTCATCATTATTTCACCACACTCCTCTGGGGCTGTCAGCTCCACATGCTGGACCTTGCTCAAAATGGTTTCATTAGTCAACAACCCCGTAACCTCCTCAATGTCTCCATCACCAGGTTGCTCTAATTGTGGCGTCATCGGCGAGTGAGTCAATCAAGTTCCGCACCACTAAATTCCTCCCTGTGGTGATGTCACACTCCATATTAGTTGTGCTGTTCTACTTCCTGGCTCATCCTTCCACAGTCTTCTTCCTCTCTGAGCCTTTGATTGTTCGTTATCTTTCTGGATTTTTTCCATCTCCGTTGTACTCCAACTTTCTCTCTCCTTAGTTGGTCAATTTCAAATTTGTTTTTTTTTTCGTTTTCTACCCCACCGTCTCTCATTTTTCTTCATTCTCCAATCTCATCGTTTCTTTCAATTGGCTGATTTCCTTTTCCTGTTTCATTCTGTTCTTCCTATCTCCGCGTACTTCCACCTTGCTTTCTCCTGTAGTTGTTCTTGTCCTTTTTTTCCTCTCCCACTGTCTCTCATTGTTCGTCCTTCTCCAATCTCATCGTTCTTTTCAATTGGCTGATTCCTTTTCCCCGTTTCAGTCGTCGTTCTTTCACTATCTCCGCGTACTTCAACCTTGCTTTCTCCTTTAGTTTTTCTGTTCTTTCTTTTTGTTTCCTCTCCCACTGTCTCTCAGTTCTTCCTTCTCAAATCTCGCTGTTTCTTTCAATGTTGATTTTACTTTTCCTGTTCATTAGTTGTTCTTTCAAACTCTTTTCTTGCATCTCATTCTTTTAATCTGCTTCGGCTCTCACTGTTCATCTGCACAGTGTGGTCCTTAACATTTCATTCTCCTCTCTTTCTTTCCTCTCTTATCATCCTCACTCGTATTGTAATTCGCTCTTTGTTTAGTGCTTCCGTAATCAGAAGCTTTTTCCCATAATTCCTTCCTCATCTCACACCTCTTCGCATGCTTCCCTCCTCATGTCGTCCATTCTCTTACCGTTTTCCTTTAGTTTTTTTTTAGAATTTCTGTCCTCTGTTATCTTTGTTCTAAGCTCCTTTATTCTGATCGCCTGATCTTACCTTTTGCTTGATTGTGCAATTTCAAATCGTGTTCCGTTTCCTTTTTCAAGCTTTGTTTTCCATTCTTCTTCCAAGTTCTCCTATCCAGAGTTACAATTTTGCTCTTCCCTATCTTCGTCGTTCGCTCTTCTCTTGTTCCAACTCCATGGGTACTCCACTTACTTTCCTCATTCTCCCGGTAGTTCTTCAACTGTTTTGACTTTTCAACAATTCTTCCTTCCTTTGCTCCAAATTTCTCTTCCTCTTTTTATCTTCTGTTTGAGGCTTCTCTATCTGATTGCCTTATCTTACCTCTTCCTTCAGTTGTTTCAATCCAAATCGTGTTTCTCGTTTTTCCTTTTCTAGCTTTGTTTTCCCATTCTTCCTCCAAAGCTCTTCCGATCCCGAGAGTATTATTGCTCCTCTCTTTTCTATTATTCAGTCTTCAACCTCCATGTACCAACAAACCCACGCCAAACCAATCTAATTGCGTCGTTTTCTCCATGTAGTTCCCGACGTGCTGGCTAATCCTCTTCCAGCCCCCGAACTCGTTCCTGTGCCATCGCCAATTTGTTGTGGACTCCCTGGCATATCATTTTTCTGAAGCTCGTCTGCCTGCCGTAGCGCCTCGTCCAATTCCATTTGCAATCCTCTAGATAGTATCACCACAACCTCCACTGCTCCAAGGCATCGACAATCGGCATGAAGCTCGTCAATGTATGCGAGTCATCCTGCTTAGTCTGCCATGGCGCATGCAGTGTCCACGTGTTGGAACGGTGGCAGAAGCTTTTCTTCGGCCGTCGCTCGTTGCGCTATATTAGCCACTCCCGCTCGTGTTCGCCGAGAGGAGCCGCGGCCGCCATGTATTTCGACTCCATTTCTTTATTAATTTCAAGTTTTACCCCGATCGCTCAAAATAAAATCAAATCAAATTTGACTTTTTTTTTTTTTCGCCTCACGTAACCAATTCGGGGTGCGAAATGCACCCCACAGTCAAATATCCCACTCTGACACCAAATGTTGGGATTCAGCGATGGAGGGATCTCAACCACTCCGGCTGTCTCCGGGCATACGCCGCTGCTCGGCCACAGCCTCAATCACGCGTCTTCAAAAAACCGCGATACCAACGTACCCTGCACCCTTACCAGTTGGAATAGACCCCGGTAACAGACTGGTTTTTTGTCAGATGCCGAGCGTTTCTGCCAATCTGTAAACCATTTTTGGTTTATATAACCAATCGAGTGGATCGTTCCTCGACGCGACACGAATTAATCCATAGCGGCAACTTTCATACGAATCAGCCAGATTAATTGGGAACATCGGGAACACAACACAAGCAAAATATTTCACGACAATGTTTTTATCAATCTATAACCCGTTCTTAACTAGGGAAAACTACGATTACGGGTTTCGAAGGGGTCCCTACGAGATAACCTAAACCGGACATGCAGAAAGACAAAAACCAGCATGCAGACAAACAGAGACTGGTGATGTTTCATGACGAGAGAAAGTGCCAAAGCACGAATGTCACTCCGTAACAACGATGTCCACGATTCGAGCCCCCAAGTCGAGCACGCTGCGTGGCAAAATGGCGCTCGCCCCCATTCTTTGTCACACACCCACGCATGCGCCTCTGCCGCTCTGACCCCGCGTAAGGGCGATGCACAAGACCGTCAGATCGGACGATGGGTTTCAGCTGGTTTCCACAAGGTCCCGTATACAAGCCCAGCCCTGGCCTGTTCACCAGACAAGGCCAAATCGAGGTGCCGCTCCGCAGGCTTGGGTTCCATGGGATTCCAAGACGTCGTCGAGCCATTGACTGAGTAGACAGAGGCTCCGTGATTACACAACAGCGCCAGTTCCTCTCGAAGCAGATTGCCGTTTCTCTCATGCAGAATCACCTCCGTCTGGTGTTACCTCGCCTCGAAGCCCGACTGCCAAATCCTCCTCTCAGTTTTCTTACCACTTTTCTTTCCGGGCGCGCCCCTTTTCGAGCCGACAAACTCCTCCCCCCAGCTCCACCTCCTTCTCCAGGCCACTCCCCCTCCAAGCCGACTTAGCGGGCTAGTGTCGGAGAGGGGAAGGAAGAAGAGAACTCACGTACACCACCCACCCACGAACAATAAACCAAGCCTCTTACACCTCCCGACACACATGTAACGTCCCTCTTACGAACAGCCTGGCTAAACATGCATTAATGGGGATCTGAGCTAATCCTATATTTAGAGCAACTAAGGGCCATTTCCATCAACAGTATGTTTGTTGTTGTTTGTATGTAATGGACACTTGAGCCAAGGAGTCAACCATTTTGATGAAACTTGGACAGTTAGGTTCCATACAGATCTGTTGTATGCTTTTGAGCACGGTGCTTAGGGAACCCACGTTGCCTAGCAACCGACTTATGAAATTTTTGAAAAATCCAAAAAATATTATTTTTCGAAAATAAAAAATCGGCTCCGGGCTTTTATGCGCACTATAATCAACCTCTTGTCAAAAAATTTCAGCCCGATCGTCAAAAACTGTATTGATAGAATGCAAATATGTACGACCACCCATGTCGGCCTACCGGCTTGTCATATGTTTAAAACCGCATGTAATACATGAACCAATTAACATGCATATGGCTTTTGTGCAAAATAGTACATCGTGTTATATAGCTGGATCATGACCAAATTGCACTGGGCCATGAACTAACTCCCAGATTAGCCTGAGGCCTGCCAATCTGTGCTGCTTCATGCAATGGCCGCAACATGATTTTATTGGTGTGGATCATGCCAGCTGTCCAGCCCATGGGTGTAAAGCATTGGGTGAGTTCAGGCAGATGAGTACTACCCATGTATAATTAATAGGTGATATTTTCCAAGTTTAAAAAGCATAACTTGGAAAAACTGACGCAAAACACCCTGAAACGCGGAACTTGTTTCTGCAACTCGTAAAAAAACCAGGTTCCAAGTTTCCGTTGAATATGTTAAAGGTTTGGAAAAAGTTCTCAAAAACCACAGGTGTAGATGGACAGATGGAGAAACAAACCCAGATTCCCCTCCAGTGAAACCAGTAGGGATTGAAAAAGCACAGAAGGATCTATAGAGATGGCGAGATTAAAGGTTGTGGAGAAACTACTAAGGGAATATTACAATTTCTGTTATTGCTTCAATACATACCTTGACCTCAACATACGATCTTCACAATACATATTACTCTATCGCTCCACAGGAAAAACCCAGGCAGTGTACCATACTCATTAGTGCCGACATGGAAGTGAATAATAAACCTGTGTAATGCAATTTTTTTTCATATAAAAATGTATATTTGGGAGTGGTGTCATTGTGCTGCAGCTGGCTGCAGGCAAAAGTAACCACCATGCCAATTACTCCACAGCTTTTGCAATCCAGCATGTTCCAAAACCACTCCGGAAAAGCTCACCCCCCCCCCTTCACTCCCCAAAGTATGCAAGTAGCCCTCGAGCATGCATCTTAATTTTGTGTTATATAGCTCAATAATTCCATCTCACATGACCCAAAGCTGACGCCAGAGACCTGCATCTCAGGTTTGAAGCTGGTGCCCTGTGCTTATACGAACTTAATCGCCTTCAAAAGGGTCAATCTGCTCCAACCTTTGATATTTGATGATTCTTTTAACAGTCGCTTAGTTGGTTTACACTGAACAAAACTTATAACGGAGGGCTTGGATTGTGAGATACACTCCCAAAGGTGTCAGTTATCATCGCACAGAAAGGGCAGACGTATGTTTGTTCAGGTTACAATGGTGGGCACCAGCCAGCTGTCCAACCAAAGGGTATGGAGTCGACATACAAACACTTGCTCTGATACAATTATTTTGCAAGAACATTAATAATATTATTTGCAATTATTATTACCCATTATTGTATTATTATGCCATATTCATCGGGCAGAATTGATTTAAGCTTTTATTAGAATTTTATTTCTTGGTTGTGTCTGACCAGCATTCTTTTCCTATTCATGCCCATGTGTAAATATACATGTACATGTCCTGTTTTCTCCAAATTTCCCTCAGCAAGTATTAAAGAATGAACAACTTTAGGAATGAGTTATGCATCGAATAAAGAATAATGGCCGTAAGGGTGTCGGGCAATACTGCACATCACTGGATTGCCATGGCAGGAGAAATCACATATGAGGCCACAAATAACACATATAAACAATCCATATTTCAATCAACATAATAATCGGATGGGCTAGAAAATTCAGACAGCAATGGGATACAATCATTTCATGCATAAAACTCATTTAAGCAAATTTATTTGTGAAAGATCATTGCAGCCTCGTTAGCGGCCTCCCTAGAGGGCCTAGCAAGTCGAGAAGGCTCGGAGCGTCATCTATGGTGGACACATAAGCATAGAATACCTCAAGATTTCGGGTTCCTCCAAATTTCTTTCAGTTTTCATGTTAAACACAGTGTGGTAGCGGACTGTTTAAAATGGTAATCATACGTTGGACAGAATTGACTGCTTAGTTTGTGGTTATAATAATTTTTACTTCCTGTAGGTGTGCCCCACAAAATTCCATGATAAGCTTATTTCTACACCTTAACAGAGAGTTTGTTCCAAGTGGAAAATTAATTAGCCCGCATACGCAAAGCGAAAGTGGGGTTAAGCATCGGTCACCATATGTATTGTTGCGGCCGGGGTCGGGGTGAGAAGACCAAGGGAGGGGAAAGGGGGAAGCCACTCGGTTTCCCACCAGGCTCCCCGGAATCGCAGCCAACGCACACGGCATAAACTCTGTGACGTGGCGGGTCGCAAACAACCGTAACGCAATAACTCAACCACGTGACTTAAGTCCCCGTCTAAAATCGGTTATCTTAATTACAATCAACGGACCTAATTACCGGGGACACGCCTTCGGTACGCCTCTCGAACTGGGTCATCTACTGGATCAGATGCAGCCGAGCGACACTGCCAAGGACGTACCGGCAAAGAACGGATCGTTGGAATAAAGTCCCGGCTAGGCAGGATTGGGACCATGCTGATCAATGAAAGAAAAGGACAAAAACGAGCTGGAAACATGTCTACATACGCATATAAGGCAGGTAGGAAAGATATGTGACACAGTGGAATAGATTATTGTTGTGTGTAAGCTGGAGAGAAAGAAAATGTGTGGTGCGACAATAAAACAAGCCAACTTACTAAAGCAGACTCAGAGCAGAACTTATCCCGATATAATTTCTCTGCACTCTTCATGAAACGAGGAAGGCCGCCATGATGCGCGCGCACGCACGCACGCAACACACACACACACACACACACACACACACACCACACACACACACACACACACACACACACCCATAAGAGGGTTAATATCAAGAAAGGAGAGGAGATGGCTGGACTCTCCGCCAAACGATCCCATTCGGGGTTGCCGTGTTTTCTCCTGCTTGATTATGATGCGGCACAAGCTCGTGCACTGATCCAGAGAAAGCGAGACCGTTAGCATGAGGGAGGGACTTTCGTGAGCCAGTGAGTGGTTGTCAGCGGCAGAGGGCAGCGGAGAAGTGGATGGGTGGAGCCAGCGAGTGAGGGAGATGTGATTCCAGAGAAGTGGAGATCGAGAGAGAGTGGGTGGAAAAATTTTGGCAGACAGGACTTGCCGAGCAGGCAGGCATATACAAGGATCGTCCAAGGTCATGCAAAATGGTGCAGGACGACCATGATGATGCCGACAACTACGACTCAGAGCGGCCTCCGATCCGTCTTTTATAGGTTCGGCCGATGCAGCGGCACCGCCCCAAAGCGATGCACATCACCCGAATCGGCGCTACCCTGCGGCCTTGCCAAACCACACGGCCTGGCACCATGCCAAAACGGCCTTATTAGTACATCCGGCGAGAGACACGGAGACTGTGAAATTGTCTGCTCCGAACCCCGTGATATGAATCGGCTTGCAAGGATTCCTGGACGTGCTCTGGCGGACTAAAGAGGGCCGCTCGCCCCGCATTGCCCGCTCGGGCACCACCGGTGCGCTGCGGTGGGTGCTGATCAATGCGCTTGCTTCGTCGGACGCCATGCGGTCCAGGCGATCCAGCCATACAGCACGCCTCTGCTTGTTGGCGGCTTCCTCGAGGCAGAAGTGGAGATTTCTGCCGTCGCAGAAGATATGGTGGCCACTGTGGCATGCGGGAAATCTATGGAAAGATGCTGTGTGAACCAGCGCCGCAGACCGAAACAAAGGATACCTATTTCGTGCCCCATACAGTCGATGTAATATGCCATGTAATCAACGCGCGACCCGAATGAAGAAGTGTGCTATTCGGCCCGTCCTGTGCAATGATTTGAAGGAAAGGATTGGATTAACAATAGGTTGAAATTACCGCGCACATCCTGTATGGCGTTGGGATTTAACGTTGTGGTTCTACGATTTCCTTTGACACTGTATCTGCAGCGAGGATTTTTCCCATCTATGTTGTGCTTCCTTTGCCTCCGCTGAAGACGCATTCTTAATTGTGGAGGATGTGCTGTGGTTTTCACAGGCGGCCGTCGGTGCAATGCATGCTGGATTTATCTCAGGAATAGAGGAAAAGAGTTGGAATGAAGATAGAGATATAATCAGACCAACTATGAATCCACACAATGCACATCATCCTGTTTGACCCATTAGACATGAGGAAGGTCTAACTGCACATACATTAATGAAATAACTGTCTGGGGACCACTGTTATGTGGATGCCATTGCTTAGAGGCATGCGGTTTCCAGAACCGCAACAGTATGTATGTGTCACATTTTATTAGAGCGTACATCGGAAAAACATTCAACGAGAAATTAACCTTTACACCTTTACATGACCATTTGGATATTTGCATTAGTACTTGAGATGACGTATGCCCCCTCAGAACTTTACATGTGAATTAAACAAAATCCAATGCCCAGAGACATTCAGTTCCTCATGTTAGAAATTGAATCATTTTGTATCGCTTCAGCCTTTATCGGGCTTGGTTGGTTAAAAAATGAGAAGAAGTACAATTTGGCATTTGAATGTTCTCCCAATTATAACTGTTGCCGTTACCGGGTTGTGGGCGGGGTTCGCGACAATGGCGTCAATCACTGTCCGTAACCAGTTTGGTTTTCGCACCCACTTCTCGGACACCCAAATGTTGCAGTTCGTGCCACCCTAACCACCCCATCTCCGGAGTTATAACGCCGGCTGGTTCGCCGACAGGCCTCAGTCACGCGTCTCGAATCGCGATAAACCAACGTACCCCTGGACCTTACCAGTGGAAATAGACCCCGGTACAGACTGTTTGCAAGATACCGAGCAATTCTGCCAGTCATGTAACCATTGTGGTTTGATATCCAAAATCGAGTGGATCGTCCTCGGCGCGGGCACAAATTAATTTCAAAGCTTTGCAACTTCATACGAATCACGCCAGATTATTGGGGAACGGGAAACCAGACAACAAGCCAAAAGCATTCACGACAACGTATAATTAATCTATAACCCGTTTCTTAAAACTAGGAGCACGGGAATTACGGGTTTCAAAGGGAACATCTAACCGAGATAAACCTTAAAACGGACATGCAAAACCAAGACACGGACAGCATGCAGACAAGACATTACTTGTGATGTTTCATGGACGAGAGGAAAGTGTCAAAGGCACGAATGTGGCTGCGTAACAAGCCTATGTCCACGGATCGAGCCCAAGCGTCGAACACCCACGTGGCAAAAACGCCTCGTCCATGTGTTGCAGCCCTCACGCACGGCAGCCTCGGCGGCGTTCAGACCCGCGAGCTCGACTGCACCAGAGCGAAAGATCCACGGTGGGTTAAGATGGTTCTCACAAGGTCCAGTACAATCCAGCGTGCTGTCACCAGACCAGCCAAATCGAGGTGTTGGGCTCCGAGCTGGTCCATGGGATTCCAAGACGTCGTCGAGCCTGAGGTGAGTTAGGACAAGTCATAGGCTCCGTCACGACTCCGGAGAACCTGTCGATGTGCTTCCTCATGAAAGCCGATCGCGCCCCACACCTCGGCGCCTCCAATTTCACCCACTTGCGATCGCAGACTCGTCGCGCTCATTCACTTCTCTCCGGGCAATTCACCTGCCTTTCCTTTGCTCGCTCACCTCCAAGCCCCCTGCAGTTTAACTTCTTCAGTTTCACTTCTCTTTCAGCCCTCGCTCCCTCAAAAACGACTGCTGTCTCACACACAGCCAGCCCATTCAGCGATCGTCCACACCGGCGCTCAGTTTCACCACCTCTTCCCGCGCTCCTGCAGTCTTTTCCTTCACTTGCCGCCTCAAACCGACTGTCCTCCCTCAGTTTCACTTCCTCTCTAGGCCACTCCCCTCTCAGCGCTGGGCGGGACTATTGTCCGGAGAGAGGAAGGGAAAAGAAAGAACCTCCCTCGGCCACCACCATGTACCAACATGAAACAGCCTCTTACATCTCCCGGACACACATTGACGTCCATTTACCGAACAAACCTGGCTAAACATGCCATTTAATGGGGATCTGGCTAATCCTATATTAATAACACACTAAGGGCCATTCCGACAACAATCTTTATCGATCTATCTGGCATTTGTTATAAGCCTTGTAGTTATGAAAACATCGAGAACAAGAATATAGCTATTTGTAAAGCTTATGAATGTGCTCTTAGCAGACTTTTCCAAAGTATAACTTACCCTTTTTACCTTAGAAATGTAAGATAGATGCAATTACAAAATTTGCCACCAGAATAGGTGCTTGCACCAAATCCTTCTCAAAGACTGTGCGGGTAAAGTATTCTATGAATACTATCTAGTTATGGAAAAGTAACGACCAAAATGAATTGGATGTTTTTTGTTTGTTTGTATTTTTTTGGTTGTATCGCTGTCAGACAGACAGCCAAAACCAACCGAAGGTATTTAGTATGTGTGGACCCTAGTATTTAGTATGATTGTGTATTTTACATTGCTGCACATTGTGATTTATTGTAGACAGTGTGATTTTGATATATTGTAAACAAAAAGAATTGGCATCATTTAAAAAAAAAGAAGCTCAAATTGGCTTATGGTGATTGGATTTAATTTGCTGACTTGTAGGATTAGTGCCTTCTTCCTCCCCTTCTCTCGTCCCAACAGATTAGGATGAAAATGGAGAGATAGTGAGAATGAAATCTTGGAATGTGCGTAACCCCAAATTATAGAAGTATGAATTAAATGGTGTAAATGGTGTGTGCGAGTGAAGAAGGGAAGCACATCCCTACGATAAATCCCATTGAATTGATAGGTATTAGAGGGATTACCTATTTTGGAACAGGAAGCCATACGATGTTGAGCTTATAGCAGAAAGGAAAATGAACAAATGGATGCAAAATGTGCTGGCAAACAGCTGAAGTGTGGCACAGGACATATATATATATATATATATATATATAATATATATATTATATATATATGATATTGTGTAAAAAAGCAAACAGGCTGTTTTCAATCAACGTATTGCATTTTGTTCTCCTGCATATCAAGAGAGCTAGCTTAAAATAACAACTCAGCAGAGCAGCAAGAAAACAAGGAGATAAAGCAGTGCCGTCACACACATATATAGCAAGTCCGCACTCATCACTCTCGTTAATTCCACCATGAACAGCGGGAATTCATTCGGGCCTCGATTTTTCCTTTTCCCGGTTACTGTTACACAAACCCCTAAAATTGGGAGGAAACCACACGTCCGCAGAAGAAGAAAGAAAGAAGAAAAGAAGAAGAAGAAAGGAAAGGGAAAGAAGGAAAAGAAGGAAAGATAAAGAATAAAGAAAGAAAAAGGGAAAAGAGAGAGAAGGAAGAAACAGAAGAGAAGGAGCGAAAGAGAGGAAGAAAGGAAAGAAGGAAAAAGAGGGAGAAAGAGAAAAGAGGAAAGAGGAAGAGAAGAAAAGAAGGAGAAAAGACAGGAAAAAGAGAAAGGAAAAGAAGAAGAGAGAAGAAAGAAGAAGAAAAGAGATAGAAAGAAAGGAAGAAGAAAGGAAAGAAGAAGAAAATAGAACAGAAACAGAAAGAAAAGAAAGGAAAAGTAAGGAAGAAGAAGAAGAGAAAAAGAAAGAAAAAGAAAGAAGGAAAGGACAAAAGAAGAAGGAAAGGGGAAGAAAAGAAGAGGAGGAAGAAGAAGAAAGGAAAGAAGGAAGAGAAAAAAGGAAGGGAAGAAGGAGAAGAGTAGAATAAGACAGAGATAAGAAAGAAAGAAGGAAGGAGGAAGAAAGAAAGAAAGAGGAGCGAGAAAAGAGAAGAGAGAAAAGAGAAGGAGATAGAAGACAAGAAAAAGAGAAGAAAAAGAAGAGAGAAAAAGGAGGGGATAGAAAAGATAAAGGACAGAAAGAAACAGAAGAAAAGAGAAGAAAGGAAAGAGGAGAGAAAAGAAGAAGAGAGAACAGATAAGAAGAAGGAGAGAAGAGAAAGAAAGAAAGGAAAGGAAGAAGAGAAGAGAAAAAGAAGAGAAGGGGAAGGAAGAAGAGAACATGACAAGAAGAAAGAAGTGAAGACTAAAGGAGAAGATAGGAAAGGGAGAAGAAAGAGAAATCGAGGGACGTTGCAGCGCCGCTGCTGCTCGTCGGGGGAAAATTGGCTGCACCAAAAATTATCTCAGCATGGCTTGTGGAATTGATAAGAGCGCTTTGAAATTGAGTTCAGCACAGCGACAGGCTGTATCGTGTTTCCTGCCGCTTTCCCGAGATAAATTTGTCAAACATAGTGGACGTGTGGCAGGCGGGGTTTCAAAACAAAATAAATAAACTGGGGAGAAAAACGTGGGTTGAGCCCGAATTCAATTGCCCCACTCTAATGGCGTTTATCAGGCCGTGAATTTAAAGCTGGTCAACGCTAACGTAGGACTCCACCAAAATATGCGTCAGTCATACGCTGCCTCGTGCGCTACAAGCAAATCCACGTATCATGAAATCCTACGTTTAACTCAAAGAAAAAAATATATATGACAAGAGAGAGTTGGAACTGATGCAGGAGTGCCCGTAATCCTGCCCTCCGGAGATTGAGGAGAAAGGAACAAGTAGGGCCTCGCAGGATTAACGCACTCCGTTTGTTATGCCACAATTACAGAATAAAAACTATCGTCTCTGTGGTCATCCGCCAATTATGCATGTTCTTGAGGGGAATATATTGGCGTTAAAAAATCAGCAACAATATTTACAAATGCGTCCCAAGCCAACCTAACTTTGAACAAGACAACCTAACCCTTGCTTCAGTACACTGGCTCTATTTGTCCTTCACGTTGTCCCATGCCAGTAAAATAGAGTTTTCAGATTCGAGCCACGTTATCGGTACTTCAGTCGTTCCTCACCGTTGGTGTAAGCAGGTGGGACTTCAAATGGTGAAACAGAGATATCACTGTGGCCAGATCCAGGCTCTATGGGGTCCCAGTCAGCCGCTCAAAGTCCCAGTCAAAAAATGTGGTCTGCGTAACAATGGGTCTTATTGTATAGTCTTTGTTGGCCAAGTGGAACCCACACCTTTATTCAATATCCCCAGAGTTTGTCATTTGATGGCTGCCCACAATTGTTCATAGGCTGGCGTCTAAATATTCCTCTGTCATTGAAGTATTGGATCACCACAGTAGGGAATATTACACCAGAGCCAGGAATCTCTCCACATCCCAGAAAATTTCAAACCCTAATCTTTAAAAGCTGAGAGTTGGGCACAAGATTTATTGAGTGTTTGTACTCTTGTGCTCCATCCATAGATTTTTTGTTTAATTCAGCATCCAGCAGTATGCGTTGAAGCCATAATTCCATTCCCAGTTTCCAGATGAGGTTGACAAAGTCATATGAGTTCCAATGAGTGACAAAGTTCAAGAAACTCACAACATGCAAACACTTGCTGTCAATTGTGCGTGCTTGAGTTTTAGCGACAAGTCCAATGTTGAGACCTGACCAAGTACAAAGGTTCATGGATGATGTGAGAATACTTCTTTGAGAAATGCAAGTTCTGTGGACATTTTATTGACCGTTATATAAATAAACAGTGTCTTCCATTGTTGAAACCTAGCAACAGTTTTGGTACGTCTCATCTGCTTGTCGTTATCTGCAAGTTGATTGCATTGACATTTAAATTCAACCACCAAAATTTGCTCCTGTAGAATAGCGTGCACCTTCATCATAGTATGGGATTCTTTTTTAGCTGGCACCTTCTTTTTGAAAATGTTTATGACCCGATGCTGAATTTTTTAGATCTTGTTGGCTGGTAGTAGGATGGCCAAGAGTACGCACACTCACCTCGAAGGTGTCTTAGAGTGGGTTTGAATCTCGCCCAGCTGTAACCGTCATCTTGTGTCGCGGGCAGGTTGATTCATCAATGTTGTTGCCACCCCTCGGATGACGTTAAACGGTGTCCCATCTGCCGGCATGAGTTTTGATAATAAAGATCCCACTGTGTCCGTTGCGAAGAGTAGGCCCTCTATTGCCGCACCCTGGCCAAATTCAAATTCCTCACTAACCTACAGAGGACGCTACATCAGCGTACATGCCCCAAACTACCCCTCAGCCTTGTGTTGCATACGAAGAAGATTAAATTCATAACTGTATATCCAGCAAACTTCTGGTTCATAACTGAAGCAAACTGATTTCAGTTAATGAAATTATTGGCATGTCATACACACATTAAATTACAATGAGCAAAGAAGACGTGCTCTCCTAAGTTCACCAAGCCATTTCTTCGATGTGAAAAAGACCTGCTCAGCATTGAGATGACAAGATAATGCATAAGTAGGCCACACTTATGTAATCAAGAAGCATGAAATGTGCCCAAATTAAAACAGGAATAACCAGAAGCACTCGTTTAGAGCGCTTTACCCCACCACATAATACCTGATCCACGAGAACATATATCGCGTCCAATTCATTTTTGAAATATCATTCTAAAATCGTTTTACCGATCTTCCCAATGGAATAATCACTTAAAATTTACATAATCCTCGCGTCCAGATCCGGATTCAGATCTTCACCCAAAATCGAATCAATTTGTCTTGCCATACATCCAAACTGTCCACCAAGTTCTCGAATCCGCCCAGAACTTTTGAACATTCCTGCACATAAACAAAACAACGCGACAAAAAGGGAAAGAATAACCTCCTCAACCTTCGGTGGCGGGTATAATAACTCGCAGATATTCCATCAAGGTAGGATGATGGATTGACAGATCAGGGCCATAGAGCAACAACTACAATCTGCAATGGTTGCGATTGAAGCACTGCCCCCCCCCCCCCCCCAGAATGCATGTGTCACTCAGCATGCAAAGCCCACTTGAGAAAGGTTTACTGTTTGACTGGCCAAAAGAAATAAAAGTTGTTGTTGGAATCACATTTTACTGCCGTAAGCCAGGAATTGTAGATCATTCTGTCTACGAAGGGTTTGGTGACATGTGCAAACCATAGAGAGAAGCAGAGACAGGAAATCTGACAAAAGTGACAGACGTGTATTTTTCTATTTATACAGATAGAGATGACACAGTAATTAGACAAAAAGGTAAAAACTAAAATCGGATATAGCAGAAATGAAGTTACAACATCAAAGGACAGCAGCAATAATTATCTCTGATTCTGACCTGTTGTCATCTCTAGAGTAGGATACAAACCCACAACCCCTGACAATAAATCTCAGAACAAAATACACAAAACCAACACACAAAAAAACACTCGTCCTTGATCTGACGGAGAACTTACACAAACCTCATGTGTCGGTGATGAGATTAGCACAGTGCTCACGTGAATGAAGGCCACATCAATTAACGAGGGAAAGGTTTTCAATGTATTTTTTTTCTGGATTCTCTCGAGAATGTGTTGACGGAAGGAATTTGCAAAGTAGCGATAATGTTATTATCCTTGGTTGGAGAAAGATGGCTATCGGCCAACATAATTTGTTTTCAAAAGCACTGGGAATCTTTTAGGAGGCAAAAGGAGTGTTTCCACAAATTATGGCGATAGACTGACAGTAATTTGCAATGGAAATTAAGAGGGAATTGAGCTTTTTTTAGGCTAGAGGAGGTGAGACGCATTAGTGGAACTGTTGCTGATGCATGATTGTGGAGACAGACAATATTTGAGTCAATATATGGAAAAAAAATGGGCTAATGTAAAAATTATGCAACCAGAAAAGTTTGTTGATGGTTTTTAGTTTGTTGGTCGTACTGATTGAACAAAAATCGATAGAAAATCTATCTGACCCCCGAAAGTTGTCATTCCAATAGATGGCGTCCAACATGGCCGGTCTCTAAATGGCTACGCATTTACTATTTACCCTGAATGATGATTTGCTGTCTACACCTACATTTTAGAGGTTCAAGGAAATCTCGTAAAACCAGTTAAAGTACGATTGATAATGAGGTATGTATCCACATACATTGGAATTGTGTCCATTCACAATAATTGTCTCACCTTCAAACTGTTCGAACTAGTCTAAAATATGATAATCTGCACGGATAATCTTGATGAGTAGATTTCTTGTTATTCAAATTTGGTTGAATATTCCTTTTCTTACTTCTTCAATCTTCAAGATTATCAGCAGCAGTGATGGTCAGGAGGTTTGCCGCTTTGTCGTGAGCATTGAGAAAAAGATGTCACGCGTGAAAAAAAAGGTGCTGCTGTCATCAATGCAGAAAGTCTCCAGAGAGAGGATGACATCATCATACTGCTGGTTCCAAAGTTCATTCAAAGTGTTGCAAAACATTATGAGCCCCACGATGAGAGAGTATGTAAGCGAATGTTTAATTGATATTGATGATGATAGGCTCGATGACTAGGGTAAGGTAAAATAGTGCAATATGCATTAACTCCAAAAGGGCCATGTGTCCACTTACATCACCCTCTCGCGGCGCCTCATATAAATCGTGCGCAATTAAAAAAAATTTTATTTAATGAAGCAATGCAAAACCAGACTTCAAAAGCAATCCAAGAGAGCACACGCCACTAGTGCAGCGCCATTTTATAGCCGAACGGACGTTTGGTCTGTTACTGGTAAAGTTCTTAATCTCTCAAAAGACAAGGCGATTCTTCTTTAGATTCGAGTTGCATCAAGACGATAACGTTTTCAAGGAGCTAATTGAAAGTTGCAACAACTCCAAGCTATGATTGGGTGGTGAGTGAAAGTCGCAATTCATATAATACTGGGATTTACGTTGCTACAGACGAGTATTCATCATCAACCCTGTGGTCAACTTTCGGAATCAGACGGGTATACCGCAGCGATACCTCTCACAACACCGCAAGAATGGGAAAAAGTTGGTCGAGAAAAAATGCTGATCAGGAAACACACATTTTGAAAACATGAATATGTAAGAGCAATGATGAAGGACAGTTAACGTCTCAAGAACTTTCAAACAAAATGGAGATTCCATTGGAGAAGAATCCTCTCTTATGACAATCAAGATATAAAAATCAGGCTACAGGAACATTACGGGACATCTGCATGTGGCAAATATTGACAATGCGTAAAAACTTCAAAAATCATTGTCACATTTGAAAAAGGCAAAGGGACTTGCGAGTTTAAAAGAAAGCAATAATGAAACTGCCACTAGGCTACTGAAAGAGAATCAAAATTGAGGTTCCAAACGTGACAGGCACTTATCCTGACAAATCGACCTAAAACTCGTTCACCTTTCAGTACCCTTCATACTCCTTTCACGCCATTGCCAGGATTTACCTTGTGTTTGGAAAAGACACACAGAGAAAGGTCGTAACTACGGTCAATCGTCATTCAAGCAGTTTGACCCAAGAGCATTATTACCTTTCACTAATTGGGACTCTCTTGTTCAGAGCTTCGACATTTTACAAAAAAAATTAGAAATGCTACATCTTATTAGATGGCAAATTCTCGTTGACACTCATGGTCAATGTCTTTCCGTTCATCATACTCTGCAGGTCAAGCTTTGAAAACAATGCGCAAACATGGATAGCTCCCAGAGTGCTAGTTCAGGTATGCGACATCTTCGACTTGCCCTTGGGTATTTGCAGCAGCATTGGACCACATCATCATCATCCACAATGATGGAAAAAGGAACGTTTCATGGAATGGCCATGATCGCAGCATTAATGCCTGGGAGGAAACCAACCTTATCATCTAAGAAAAGGCATTTGGAACTGAACATGGTTGAGCGGCTCGAGTCGATATCATCGAAACACCGTTTTATTAAACATGCTCACCCAAAGTATCAAGTCCAACAATTTACCTAGGACCCCAGGACTTGGACTATGGAATGACATTCCCCTGGAACTTTCTTCAGTTCTGCAACTTACACCGAATTGGCAGGATGTTATACCATCCACCAAGGGACGTATGCAATCCTGGCAGTCATTCGTCATACTCCTGCCAATGATGGACGTTACCTGGGATTAGACGTGTCATCCTTTTCAATGCTGATTACCTACCAAATCTTGCATGGAAGTACAACACCCCAGAACCATCACTTTCACCAGCCCTTTTTTGAAGCTCAGAGAAATTTGTGACACTTGGCAGAGAAGTCCCTTGAAAGATATTTCCTGCTCCTTAGATGTTTAACACACCGTCATGAATTTGCTAGGGTGATCACAGCAACCCTCATGCATGATCAGGAATACGGAAAAACACTGGAGGTTAGTGTATGAGAAATTTGTGCGCACACGATGACCGCAAGTCCGTCCAAATGAGCATTCGGACATCTTCTTTTGGACAAATGCTTGAACAGTTTGGTCCTCACTGATCTAATGAATCGAGATCCCAGAGTTCAAAATCAACTTGGTTCATGCTGAAGAACTGTATGCATCATTGTTGTCGGTAGCTGTCCTTGAGGATGTTAGAAAATTGGAAACTGTCTCTAGATGGAAGAAGAAATCTCTGCTGAAAAGTCCCATCTGTCATCTGTTCAAAGACAGCCCAACTTGCTATGCATCCAGAAATTTGCTTGGGGGGTTGCGTGCAATTCGATCAGAAGCTGATCACTGGTCATGTGTATGCATTCTCCATGTGTGCATGAAAGCCAACTAATATTTGCTGCTGCAGACATTCAAATTACCTGAAGTCAGCATACCTTAATTACTACATAATATGAATCAACTTGGCGGACAAACACACATCAATTCGACAAATTCGAACAAGGAGACCACGTCATTTGTCAAACGGATCAGTTTGGGCTGGGTGGATCAGACTGTCATTGAACAAACACTCATGAGATCCCTCAAACGTGGAGGTCTCAACGGGGCAGTGAATGACAGAGGATCCACGTACCATTTAACAATTTCATCCCCAATTGTGACCATAGCAAGAACTAACCAAATCTCTCGCACACGACTAGTGAACAGCATAAGGGAGGCCTACTGAATCAACAGTCCACTGGACATGTTTCAAAATGAAAAAGATTACATTCTAAGCTGGTGACCTGCTCTCCATTCTCTCCAGAATCCATCTCTAAAGAAAACATCATCACTGGTGTTGTTGGTTAAGATGGTCGTTAATAAACAGGATCAGAAAGCGTGAGGAATAAGATCATTGAAAAAAAATGGTAGGCCAGCCCATATTTATACTCGTATAAAACGAAAGGACAAAGCAAAAGACTCTCGAGGATGCATCGGCAGTCAAAGTTGGGAGTGAGAGGACCATTTGCCCCACATTACTGTTTCAATGATTCTTTGTTGCGTCACAAAATGAATCTTTCACTGAAAAATCTTCTCGCTCTGAGCTAAGTACATTCCCTCATGCTCTGTTTGAAGGAAAACACATCTTTTGCAAGCAGAACCAAACCACAGTGTGCTGATGGTTATAATGTATTTGATTCATTCCAATTCCATCAAGAGCCCAATTCCCATCATGATCTATCATCCAGATGGAGGCTCTCTGATGACAGTGTTGCCTGGAAAGTGGAGAACACTTTAATGGGTCATTGTTCAATCACTCAGGGATTTCACGGTCGAACATTATGGAAGGCGACAGTTGTTGTGATGTTATTGTGGGCAACAACATTAAAGACAATACGCACCGAAGGAGAGCGATAAATGTGCACCCATCATCACGTCACATCGAATCCGTATTCATGGGAAAGAAAAGATGAGTTTGTTTCCCAAGGGTGAGCATAAACAATCATTGATAAACCTTGCTCAATAAAAGCAGCAAGCGTGTGGGGTTGTGAAGTCATAAATGCAATGTGATGCTATTGGCATATCGTAATGCAAGCAATACACGCGACAAGTTTGCCAGTCCACAACCTGATCGGTGCAGGACACAGACCCCCTTGTTCCATAACCCACGCCTGCAGCTACGACTGATAAAATCTTATTCCCTCGATGACAATCTAAGTCGAAAATTCTGTTGACCACCAAAAAACATCCTGAAGAGCATTGGGGCAGTAAGAGCGTCAAATCCATTCAATCACGCTGTTCACAGGATGCGAACAGACGTCGAGGATATTGGCATCGGGGGGAAAAAAACTTCCAGAAGCTTGAAAAGCAACTACATTGAACATTGGTGCAGATGCATCATTAACACCAAAGCAGCTGTACATGATTGAGGAACCGTACGGTTACCCTCTTCGCCGGTAAACCATCGGATTCCACTTGCATCACTTCCACTCATACAAAGGTAATGTCCACAAAATCATTTGTGCACCACAGCGTCTTCCTTTCTACGGCTTCTGCCACAAAGATCACTGCACCCTGCGTATTAATTATCAGACCATTGTCGCGTTGGGGAAGGATGCTGTTATAACCCAACATATCAGTGTTGAGTCTCAAGACAATAACCTACAACCATCCATTGGACCATACGCTGGCAGAGTAGTTGTTGCTGCCTAGCAGTCTCCTGGCTAGCTGGACACAATCTGGACGGGTCGCCACTCCCGACACAGAAACCTACAAACCCATATGATGAAAAAAGACCTCTGTCCCAGAAACCCTACTAAAGTCCATCCATTGCAATTTTACAACTGGCTGTGCAACAACGATTGTAGCTTGCGATCGTAATTTCCATGCACCCCTGTATGTGGACAATGCCAAGACAATTTACTGTGACAATCCCCACAATACTGCATAGGAAATGACAGTTATGACTCGTGAGAACGTGAGTAGTTTGAAATGGCAATTGTGTATAAAACTGTATGAATTCAAATGATGTTACATTTCATGCTGCAGTTACAGACCATGTATTTAGTTATACACACAAAATAGTAACTTAATGTTACTTCAATGACTTTACAGGTTCCTTGACCCCTGTATACCATGGACAGAAATCAAACACCATCTGCGGAATATAGAAAATACTTACACCATTTAAAGTGGTCCGACCAGCCATGTCGGATGCCATCTTGGAAACGACAACTTTTCGGGGTCAGATTTCTTGAAGACTTTTTTTTTTTTTTCATCCAGTTCACTCCAACGACCAAAATCCACCAAAGAACCTTTTGTGCTATTTTTATTGATCAAACCATAATGTTGACTTGACTACAACAATTGGTGGTTACAGGAAGGAGAAGAAACTCGGAGGATTTCTCAATCTCATTCCAGGATGGCTTTTAAGCCAGTTTTATAAAAAGCAAGGTGAGGTGGGGGGTTGGGGTGATGCAGATCTCTTTTTAAGCAATGACCCCAACTATATTGTTGAGACGTGATTTGCGATAGAGGGGGAGGGCTGTTAGATTTCAGGAAAGGCAAACTTTGAAGGTATGAGAGGAAAGTTGGGTTGTTTCTTGATAGGAAAAAGTAACGTATGGTCACTCTGCATCAGAGAATGAACAACCTTCAAGGAAAGCAAATTGTTGTAAGATGTAGATGAGTACTATTGTTCGGTTAAGGTGTAAAGGTAGAGGCAGAGAAGAGAAGCCAGGTGATGGATAAGGAGGAAGCTGTGTTATTAAGATAAGCAGAAGCACTCATGAAAGTATAAAATCTTGAATCACATCAGTATCGGAATACATGGAGGGCTAGTAAAAAAAAAACAACTTGAAGCAAAATCTATTATTAGAAGGTTATGGCTGAGATATTAATCATAATTGCAAGGCATGCCTTAAGTACGTACAGGGTTGTTTCATTAAAAAACACCCAAGCTTGTTTTTGTGTAATAATGCAATATACAATGTACAATGCAGTAGCTTGATGCGTAATACCACGTCACGTCCGTGACTGACACGGGGGAGGATCCGGCGGGCGCAGCCGGAGGAGGACGTTGCTGTTGTGAGCTCTCCAGCCATTAGCCTTATTACATCTGATGCCCCAGTAATCGCACAAGGACAAAATCCACGTGCACAGGCTCAGGCCGCTACACAGCAATCATGCCAGATCAGAGATCTGCCCACACGTTGAAATGGTCAACACATACAAATGGCGGTTGCCAGCTAATGGATAACATGGCACCACATTGGGAAAAGGGACACTTTGGCAAAGTTTGCCAAATTGGCTAAAGCAGTGATGCTGCTACGAAGGACAATGGCCTTTTCCTAGGTACAGTAGGAGTGGAAAAGCCCGGTGGTCGTTAAATTCAATAAGAAATGTTAAAGTTTAAGTTTAAATCGACACAGGAGCAGACGTAAACCGTTCATCCAAGAGAATGTGCTTAAAAGGCCATTACAGAGAGTTGCTAATAGTACAAGACCTGTACAGTGCAGCTGAACCAAAACCAGAGAAACACTGATTGGACCAGGCGGAGTCCTCTCTTCGTGTTCGGGTATCAGTGAACTCTGTGCAATGGGGAGAACACTGCAAAAGAGGATATTATTAATCGAAATCTATACGTCTCTTTGGCAGGGCAGCTAAGCAAAGCGAATTAGCATGATCACATTAATGCTTAAAATGTAAAGGAGACTTACCCCAAATATATGCAGCAGTCTAGGAAGTTCGCAAACATACACAATTAAACTGAAACCATTGTGGTGCCATTTTCACTGACAACACCCAGACGGTCCCACTCCCTCGGATGGAAAAAATGAAGCAGAAATAGAGCGAAGGAGCCATAGGGTCATCCGCAGACAGAGTAGAGGAGCCCACAAACTGCTGTGCAGGTATGCGTTGTTGGTGCCCAAAAAAGACCAAATCGTCCGCATCTGTTGTGATTCTGACAATACAAAGGAGCATTACCACCAGGGAGAAGTACATTCTACCAGCGGTAGAATCAACTTAGGTTATGCTCGCAGGAGCACAGATTCAGCAAAGCTAGATCCAAACATGGAATTTTGCAATACCCACTTCATTTGAGAAGTCAGCAAAGTACCTACCTTTATTGTACCTTTGTCGACAAGACTTCAACCTCTTTGCCATTTTGGAATTGCTCAGCGCAGAACACTCCCAAGCGAATGGTGACGAAGTCACAGAGGTGGTCTTGAAGTGTAGCATGTCACATGATGATGTCTATCTGAGCGAACAACACAGGAAGAAGCACGATGCTGGAGAATGCACACAGTTGAGAGAGAATTCAAAAGCAGGGCTCACGCTCAACACTGACAAGTTGTGAATCGCAAAGGCATGAAGTGAAATTCCTGGGCAACATCATATCGCAGATGACATGAGCCAGACCAGATAGAACTAGAAGGGCCACTCGGTAGAGCGCATACCTTGCCATGTAATACCTATACACGAGAACATTGACCCAATACGTTTTTGAAACATCAGCTATGTAATTGTTTTTGACCCCAATCTTCATGGTGAAGAATCACTTAAAAATTAAAAAAAAAATTAATCCTCATATCCAATCCGGATTCGGATCTCCCCAAAATTAAAAAAAAAATTCTTCCTCGTCACCCACCAACGTCTCCATCAAATTCATCCAGATCCATCACAAACTTTTTGAGATATCCTGCACACAGACAGACAACAGACAAAAGGGTGAAAACACCACCTTCACCTTCGGTGGCGCAAGTAACAAGCAGTCCACGAGTAGCGGAAGCAAACAAACATCAGCCAAACTAGGATTTCTTAGGATATTGGAAGTTTATCCTACAATTTATCTGGAAAGATAAACCACTGAGAACCTGTTGTAAAGAAAAACACCGGGGACTGGGAAAAGCAGGGGGCGCCCGCAAAAAATTCTTCGGGGGACCAAAAGTTAAAACTAGTCTCTCCTTGCACCAGTGCCACACTTACGACCTGAACAGGGAGCTGAAAATATCAGCAGATGCATCACCCTTGTACTGGGGGCAGTCCTCTGCAGAAGAGGAACTTTGGTCACTGTGGCAAATGCATCACGTCACTGACGTAACGGAGCAGCGTTACGCTCAGATAGAAAAAGAAGCGTTCGGACCTGACGTGGGATGTGAGAGGTTCAGAGACTTTATCATTGGTAAGCACTTTCTCTGGAACAGATCACAAGCCAATTGTGATTCTATTGGGCACAATCAAGTCAGACGCTAATTCCACCAAGGATCCAGAGATTCGGATTGAGACTACAGGTACTCCACACAATCTCACATGCACCAGGAAAAAGCATGCACGACAGCCGACACACTGTCGCTGTGCACCAGGGAAAGATTATATGGAGCAAATCTGACACGAGCTTATGGGGACACCGACATCTACCATTGAAAGTCACTGAAAACTTACCTGCAAGTCCAAGCTACTACAGATCTCAGGAGAACAGCTAAACGCAACTGCGTGTGCCCAAAGGTGATGACACTGTGCGTGAAGATGCCTATCGTTATAGCAGACTGATCTCTCTCCTGT
>CM068955.1:51229522-51250091 GCA_035128595.1 Eptatretus atami
AGCTCCACATGCTGGACCTGCTCAAAATGTGTTTCATTAGTCAACAACCCCGTATACTCCCTCAATGTCTCCATCACCAGGGTTTGCTCTAATTGTGGCGTCATCGGGCGAGTGATGTCAATCAAGTTCCGCACCACTAACATTCCTCCCTGTGGTGATGTCACACCTCCCATATTATTATTGTGCGTTCTACTTCTGGTCATCCTTCCATTCAGTCGTTCTTCCTCTCTGAGCCTTTTGATTGTTCGTATATTTTCTGGATTTTTTTCCATCTCCGTGTACTCCAACTTTCTCTCTCCTTAGTTGGTAATTTCAAATTTGTTTTTTTTTTCGTTTTCCTACCCACCGTCTCTATTGTTCTTTTCTCCAATCTCATGTTCTTTCAATTGGCTGATTTCCTTTTCCTGTTCATTCGTCGTTCTTCACTATTCCGCGTACTTCCACCTTGCTTCTCACTGTATTGTTCTGTCTTTTTGTTCCTCTCCACTGTCTCTCATGTTCGTTCCTTCTCCAATTCATCGTTCTTTTCAATTGGCTGATTTCCTTTTCCCAGTTCAGTCGCGTTCTTATCACTATTCGCGTACTTCAACTGCTTTCTCCTTAGTGTTTTTGTCTTTCTTTTTGTTTCCTCTCCCACTGTCTCTCAGTTCTTCCTTCTCAAATCTCGCTGTTTCTTTCAATTGTTGATTCTTTTCCTGTTTCATTAGTTGTTCTTTCACAACTCTTTCTTGCATCTCATTCTTTATCTGCTTCGGCTTCTCACTGTTCGATCTGCACAGTGTGGTTCTAACATATTCATCCGTTCTCTTTCTTCCCTCTCTTATCATCCTCAGCTCGTATTGTAATTCCGTCTCTTTGTTTGGTGCTCCGTAACTCAGAAGCTTTTTCCCATAATTCCTTCCTCATCTCACCCTCTTTCGCATGCTTCCCTCCTCATGTGTCCATTCTCTTACCGTTTTCCTTTAGTTTTTTTTTAGAATTTCTGTCCTCTTTTTATCTTCTGTTCTAAGCTTCTTTATCTGATCGCCTGATCTTACCTTTTCTTGAGTTGTGCAATTTCAAATCGTGTTTCCGTTTTCCTTTTTCAAGCTTTGGTTTTCCATTCTTCTTCCAATTCCCTATCCCAGAGTTCTATTACTCTCTTATTCTTTAGTTCAGTTCGCTCTTCTCTTGTTCCAACTCATGGGTACTCCACTTACTTTCCTCATTCTCTCCGTAGTTCTTCAACTGTTTTGACTTTTCAACAATTCTTCCTTCCTTTGCTCCAGAGATTTCTCTCCTCTTTTTATCTTCTGTTTGAGGCTTTCTCTATCTGATTGCCTGTCTACTCTTCCTTCAGTTGTTTCAATTCCAAATCGTGTTCTCGTTTTGTCTTTTCTAGCTTTGTTTTCCATTCTTTCCTCCAAGCTCTTTCGATCCCGAGGTTTTAATTTGCTCCTCTCTTTTCTATTATTCAGTTCGTTCAACTCATGTACCAAAACCCACGCAACCAATCTAATTTGTCGTTTCTCCATGTAGTTCCTCGACTGTGTGGCTAATTCCTCTTCCAGCCCCAATCGTTCCTGTGCATCGGCCAATTTGTTGTGACTCCCTGGTGCATATCATTTTTCTGAAGCTCGTCTGCCTGCCGTAGCGCCTCGTCCAATTCAATTTGCAATTCTCTATATGTTATCACCACACTCCACTGCTCCAAGGCATCGACAATCGTGCATGAAAGCTCGTCAAATTGTATGCGTAGTCATCCTGCTTAGTCTGCCATGGCGCATGCAGTGTCCACGTGGTTTGAACGCGGTGGGCAGAAGCGTTTTCTTCGTGCCGTCGGCTCGTTGCGCTATTATTAGCCACTCCCGCTTCTGTGTTCCGCCGAGATGGAGCCGCGGCCGCCATTTTGCGACTCACATTTTCTTTATAATTTCAAGTTTTTAACCGATCCGCTCAAAATAAAATCAAATCAAATTTGGACCTTTTTTTTTTTCGCCTCACGTAACCAATGTTCGGGGTGCGAAATGCACACAGGTCAAATATCCCACTTCTGACACCAAATGTTGGAGGATTCAGCGATGGAGGGATTCTCAACCACTCCGGCTGTCTCCGGGTCATAACGCCGCTGGCTCGGCACAGGCCTCAGATCACGCGTCTTCAACGCGATACCAACGTACCCTGCACCCTTACAGTTGGGAATAGACCCCGGTTACAGACTTTGGTTTTGTCAGATGCCGAGCGTTTTTGCCAATTGTAACCATTTTTGGTTTTATATACCAATCGAGTGGATCGTTCCTCGACGCGACACGAATTAATCATAGCGCAACTTCATACGAATCAGCCAGATTAATTGGGAACATCGGGGAACACAACACAAGCAAAATATTCACGACAATGTTTTTATCAATCTATACCCGTTTCTTAACTAGGGACTACGGATTACGGGTTTCGAAGGGGTCCCTACGAGATACACTTAAACGACATGCAGACAAGACATAGACAGCATGCAGACAAGACAGAGTCTTGGTGATGTTTCATGGACGAGAGGAAGTGCCAAAAGCACGAATGTCACTCGTAACAAGCGATGTCACGGATTCGAGCCCCAAGCTCGAGCACGCTGCGTGCAAAATGGCGCTAGCCCTTCTTTGTCACACAGCACGCATGCGCCTCTGCGCGCTCTGACCCCGCGTAAGGGCGATGGACAAGACCGTCAGATCGACGATGGGTTTCAGCTGGTTTCCCACAAGGTCCCGTATACAAGTCCAGGCCTGGCTGTTCACCAGACAAGGCCAAATCGAGGTCCGGGTCCGCAGGCTGGGTCCATGGGATTCCAAGACGTCGTCGAGCCATACTGAGTAGGACAGAGGCTCCGTGATTAGCAACAGCAGCCAGTTCCTCTCGAAGCAGATTGCCGTTTCTCTCATGGAAATCACCTCCGTCTGGTGTACGCTCGCCTCGAAGCCCGACTGCTCAAACTCGTCCGCTCAGTTTTCTTACCACTTTTCTTTTCCGGGCGCGCCCCTTTTCGAAGCCGACAAACTCCTCCCCCCAGCTCCACCTCCCTCTCAGGCCACTCCCCCTCAGCCGACTAGGCGGGGCTATATGTCGAGAGAGGGAAGGAAGAAGAGAACTCACGTACACCACCACCGCACGAACAATAAACAGCCTCTTACACCTCCCGACACACTGTAACGTCCATCTTACCGAACAGCCTGGCTAAACATGCATTATAATGGGGATCTGAGCTAATCCTATATTTAGTCTACTAAGGGCCATTTCCATCAACAGTATGTTTTGTAGTTGTTTGTATGTAATGGACAGCTCTGAGCCAGAGAGTCAACCGATTTTGATGAAACTTGACAGGTAGGTTCATACCGGATCTAGTTGTATGCTTTTGAGCACGGTGCTATGAACCACCGTTGCCTAGCAACGGACTTTGAAATTTTGAAAAATCCAAAAAATATTATTTTTCGAAAATAAAAATCGGCTTCCAGGCTTTTATGCGCACTTAATCAACCTCTTTGTCAAAAATTCAGCCCGATCGTCAAAAACTGTATGATAGAATGCATATTAGTCGACCACCCATGTCGCCTACCGGCTTGTCATATTTTTTAAAACCGCGATGTACATACATGAACCAATAACATGCATATGGCTTTTGTGCAAATATAGTACATCGTGGTTATATAGCTGGATCATGACCATTGCACTGGGCATGAACTAACTCAGGATTAGGCCTGAGGCCTGCCAATCTGTGCTGTTCATGCAATGGCCGACATGATTTTATTGGTGTGGAGTCAGCGCAGCTGTCAGCCAATGGGTGTAAAGCATTGGGGTGGTCAGGCAGATGAGTACTGACCCATGTATAATTAATAGGTGATATTTTCCAAGTTTAAAAAGCATAACTCTGTGAAAAACTGACGAAACACCCGGAACTCGAACTTGGTTCTGCAACTCGTAATAAAACCAGGTTCAAGTTTCCGTTGAATATGTTAAAGGGTTTGGGAAAAGTCTCAAAACCACAGGTGGGATAGATGGACAGATGGAGAAAAACCCATATCCCTCAGTGAAACCAGTAGGGGATTGAAAAGCACAGAAGGATCTATATAGAGATGGGAGGATTAAAGGTCGTGGGAGAACGTACTAAGGGAAATATACAATTTCTGTTATTACTTCATACATACCTTGACCTCAACATACGATCTTCACAATACATATTACTCTATCGCTCACAGGAAAAACCCAGGCAGTGTACATACTCATGATAGATGCCTGAACATGAAGTGTATAATAAACCTGTGTAATGCAATTTTTTTTCATATAAAATGTATATTGGGAGTGGTGTCAGTTGTGCTGCAGTGGCTGCAGGCAAAAGTAACCACCATGCCAATTACTCCACAGCTTTTGCAACCTGTCGCATGTTCCAAAACCACTGCCGGGAAGCTCACCCCCCCCCTCACTTCCCCAAAGGTAGTGCAAGTAGCCCTCGAGCATGCATCTTTAATTTGTGTTATATAGCTCGAATAATTCCATCTGCACTGACCCAAGGCTGACGCCAGAGACCTGCAGTCTCAGGTTTGAAGCTTGTGCCTGTGGTTATACGTTATCGCCTTCACAAGGGTCAATCTGCTCCAACCTTTTGATATTTGATGATTCTTTTAAAAGTCGCTTAGGTTGGTTACACTGAACAAAACTTATAGGGAGGGCATTGGATTGTGATGATGACATTCCCAAGTGTCAGTTATCATCGACAGAAAGTGGCAGACGTATGTTTTTTCAGGTTACAATGGTGGGTGGCACCAGGCAGCTGTCCAACCAAAGGGTATGGAGTGGACATACAAACACTTGCTCTGATACAATTATTTTGCAAGAACATTAATAATATTATTTTGGCAATTATTATTACGCATTATTGTATTTATTATGCCATTATCATCGGGAGAATTGATTAAGCTTTTATTAGAATTTTATTTCTGGTTGTGTCTGACCAGCAATTCTTTCCTATACACTGCCATGTGTAAATATACATGTACATGTCTGTTTCTCCAAATTTCCCTCAGCAAGTATTAAAGAATGAGAACAACTGTTAGGAATGGAGTATGCATCGAATAAAGGAATAATTGGCGTAAGGGTGTCGGGGATACTGCACATCACATCTTGATCATGGCAGGAGAATCACATTGAGGCCACAATATACACATATAAACAATCCATATTCAATCAACATATAATCGGATGGCTAGAAAATCAGACAGGCAATGGGATACATATTTCATGCATAAAAGACTCATTTAAGCAAATTTTTTTGTGAAAGATTTCCATTGGCTCGTTAGCGGCCTCCCTAGAGGCTAGCAAGTCGAGAAGGCTCGGATGCGTTCATCTATGGTGGACACATAAGCATAGAATACCTCAAGATGTCGGGTTCCTCCAAATTTCTTTCAGTTTCATGTTAAACACAGTGTGGTAGCGCTGTTTAAAATGGTAATCATACGTTGGACAGAATTGACTGCATAGTTTGTGGTTATAATAATTTTTACTTCCTGTAGGTGTGCCCCACAAAATTCCATGATAAGCTATTTCTACACCTTACACAGAGAGTTTGTCCAAGGGAAAATTATTAGCCCGCATACGCAAAGCGAAAGTGGGGTTAAGCAATCGGTCACATATGTATTGTTGCGGCCGGGGTCGGGTGAGAAGACCAAGGGAGGGGAAGGGGGAAGCCACTCGGGTTCCCACACAGCTCCCCGGAATCGCAGGCAACGCACACGGATAACTCTGTGACGTGGCGCGGGTCGCAAACCAACCGTGAAGCCAATAACTCAACCACGTGACTTAAGGTCCTCCGTCTAAATCGGTTATCTAATTACAATCACGTGACCTAATTACCGGGGACACGCCTCGGTACGCCTTCTCCAACTGGGCATCTACTGGATCAGATGCAGCCGAGCACACTGCCAAGGACGTACCCGGCTAAAAGAACGGATCGTTGGGAATAAAGTCCCGGCTAGGCAGGATATGACCATGCTGGATCAATGAAAGAAAAGACAAAAACGAGCTGGAACATGTTCTATACGCATTATTAGGCAGGTGAGGAAAGATATGTGACACAGTGAATAGATTATTGTTGTGTGTAAGCTGGAGAGAAAGAAATGTGTGGTGCGACATAAAACAAGCAACTTACTAAAGCAGACTCAGAGCAGACTTATCCCGATATAATTCTTTGCACTCTTCATGAAAGCGAGGACAGGCCGCCATGATTGCGGCGCACGCGCACGCACACACACACACACACACCACACACACACACACACACACACACAACACACACACACACCCATGAAGAGGAGTTAATATCAAGAAAGGAGAGGAGATGAGCTGGACTCTCCGCCAAACGATCCCAGTTCGGGGTTGGCGTGTTTTTCTCTGCTTGATTATGATGTGGCACAAGCTCGTGCACTGATCCAGAGAAAGGCGAGACCGTTAGGCATGAGGAGGGACTTTCGTGGAGCAGGTGAGTGGTTGTCAGCGGAAGAGGCAGGCGGAGAAGGTGGATGGGTGGAGCCAGCGGTGAGGGAGTGGGATTCCAGAGAAGGTGGAGTCGAGAGAGAGTGGGTGGAATGGCAGACAGGACTTGCCGAGCAGCAGGCATATACAGGATCGTTCCAAGGTCATGCAAGAATGGTGAGGACCGAATGATGATGCGACAACTACAGACTCCGACGGCCTCCGATCCTTTTAATAGTTCGGCGATGCAGGCGGGGCACCGCCCAAAGCGATGCATCATCACCCGAATCGGCGCTCCCATTGGGCCTTGGCCAACACACGGCCTGGAGCCATGCCAGACGGCCTTATTGTACATCCGGCGAGAGACACGGAGCTGTGAATTGTCTTCCGAACCCCGTGATATGAATCGGCTTGCAATGAATCCCGGCGTGCTCTGGCGGACTAGAAGAGGGCCGCGTCGCGCCCGCATGCCGCTCGGGCACCACCGGTGCGCTGCGGTGGTGCTGATCAATGCGCTTGCTTCGTCCGGACGCCATGCGGTCCAGGCGATCCAGCATACAGCACGCCTTGCTTGTTGGCGGGCTTCCTCGAGCAGAAGTGCGGAGATTTCTGCCGTCGCAGAGATATTGGTGGCCACTGTGGCATGCGGAAATCTATGGAAAGATGCTGTTGTGAACCAGCGCGCAGACCGAAAAAGGTACGCTATTTGTGCCCATACAGTGCGATGGTAAATGCATTGAATCAACGCGCAGACCCGAATGAAGAAGTGTGCTATTCGTGCCCGTCCTGTGCAATGGATTGAAGGAAAGGATTGGATACAATTAGGGTTGAAATTAGCGCGCGCATGATCCTGTATGGCGTTGGGATTTAACGTGTGGTTCTACGATTTCCTTTGACACTGTATCTTGCAGCGGAGGATTTTTCCATCGTATAGGTTGTGCTTCCTTTGGCCTCGTGAAGACGCATTCTTATTGTGGAGGATGTTGCTGTGGTTTTCACAGGCGGCCGTGGGTGCAATGCATGCTTGGATTTATCTCAGGAATAAGAGGAAAAGAGTTGGAATGAAGATAGAGATATAATCAGACCTAACTATGAGATCCACACAATGCACATCATCCTGTTTGACCCATTAGACATGAGGAAAGGTCTAACTGCACATACATTAATGAAATAACTGTCTGGGGCACTGTATGATGGATGCCATTGCTTAGAGGCATGCGGTTTCCAGAACCGAACAGTATGTATGTGTTACATTTTATTAGAGCGTACATCGAAAAACATTCAACGGAGGAATTGAACCTTTACCACTGTACATGACCATTTGATATTGTGCATATTTCTGGATGAACGTATGCCCCCTCAGAACTTACATGTGAATTAAACAAATCCAATGCCCAGAGACATGTCAGTTCCTCATGTTAGAAATTTGAATCATTGTAATCGCTTTCAGCTTTATCGGGCTTGGCTGGTTAAAAAAGTGGAGAAGATACAATTTGGCATTTGAATGTTCTCCCAATTTAATACTGTGCCAGTTACGGGGGTTGGGGCGGGGTTCGGACGATATGGGTCAATCACTGTCCGTAACCAGTTTGGTTTTCGCACCCACTCTCGACACCCAAATGTTGCAGTTCGTGCCACCCTAACCACCGCCACTCCGGAGTTATAACGCCGGCTGGTTCGGCCAGGCTCGGGTCACGCGTCTCGAATCGCGATACCAAGTAGCCCTGACCTTACCAGTGGGAATAGACCGGTTACAGACTGGTTTTGTCAAGATACCGAGCGATTCTGCCGAGTCGTAACCATTTGTTTTTATATCCAAAATCGAGTGGATCGTTCTCGGCGCGGCACAAATTAATTCAAAGCTGAACTTCATTACGAATCAGCCAGATTTATTGGGGACATCGGGAAACACGACACAAGCAAAGCATTCACGACAACTATATATTAATCTATAACCCGTTTAACTAGGGAGCTACGGATTACGGGTTTCGAAGGGAACTTACGGATAACTTAAACGACATGCAACAACGACACGACAGCATGCAGACAAGACAGATACTTGTGATGTTTCATGGACGAGAGGAAAGTGTCAAAGCACGAATGTGGCTCGTAAAAGCCGATGTCCACGGATTCGAGCCCCAAGCTCAACACGCACGTGGCAAACGGCGCTCGTCCATGTGTTGCAGCCCTACAGCACGGCAGCCTCGGCGCGTTCAGCCCCGTAGGTCGACTGCCACAGAGCGAAAGTCCACGGTGGGTTCAGATGGCTTTCTCCAACAGGTCCATGTATAAATCCAGGCTGGCCTGTTACCAGACCAGCCAAATCGAGGTGTGGGCTCTAGGCTGGGTCATGGATTCCAAGACGTCGATCGAGCGTGAAGTAGTAGGACAGTCATAAGGCTTCCGTATGGACTCGGATTGAACGTCGATGTGCTCCTCATGAAAGCTTGATCGCGCCCCACCTCGGGCCAGATTTCACCCTGCCGATCGCAGACTCGTCGCGCTCTATGGTTCAGCTTTCTCTCCGGAGATCACTGCTTTCTTGCTCGTTCACGCTTCCACCCCTTGCAGTTACTCTTCAGTTCACTCTCTTTTCAGCCCTCGCATGCGCGCTCAAACCGCTGCTGTCTCACACACAGCCAGCTATTCAGTCCATCGTGCACACCGGGCGCTCAGTTGTCACCCGTCTTCTCGGCTCTGCAGTCATTTTTCTTCACTTGGCATCGCAGCTCAAAACCGGACTGCTCCCCTCAGTTTCACTCCTTCTCTAGGCACATCCCTCTCAGCGTGGGCGGAACATTGTCGGAGGGATAGGAAGAAAGAATTCGTCCACCACAATGTACCACGTGAACAGCCTCTTAATTCCGACACCATGTGACGTCCAGAATTACCGAACAACCTGCGCTCAAATGCATTTAATGGGATTGGGATAATTCCTATATTTAATAACAGCACTTAAGGTTCCCGCAAACATATTATTCGATCTATTCTGGCATTTATAAGCCTGGTAGTTAATGAAAACACTCGAGGACAAGAATAAGCTAATTTGTAAAGGCTTTAATGAATGTGTCTGTAGCAGAACTTTTCAAGTATAATTGTACCCTTTTACTTAGAAATGTAGATAGATGCATTACAAATTTTGCACCAGAAGAGTGCTGCACCAATCCTTCCAAGACTGTGCGGGGTAAGATTCTATGAATACATCTAGTTATGGAAAAGTAACGACCAAATGTATCGCTGTCAGCAGACAGAACCAAACCAACGAAGGTATTTTAGTATGATTAGTGTATTTTAGATGATTGTGTATTTTACTGTGCACATTGGTATTTATTGTGAATTTGTATTTGGTATGATTGGAATAAAAAGAATTGCTATCATTTAAAAAAAGAAGTCAATTGGAGGTGTTGGATTTAATTTGGGCTGACTTGTAAGGATGTCCTTCCTCTTCCTCCCTTCTCTCGCCAAGAGATTAGGGATGAAGAGAGATGAGAGATGAGTTGAGACATGAAATCTGGAATGTGCGATGAACCAAATTGATAGAAGTATGAATTAAATGGTGTAAAGTGGGTGTGACAGTGAAGAAGGGAAGCACATCCTGATAATGGAATAAATCCCCATTTGAATGAAGGTAGTTAGAGGGGATTCACTATTTTGGAACATGGAAGCCATGCGAATGTTGATAGCTGGATAGCAGAAGGAAATTGAACAAATGGATAGCAATGGTGTGGCAAACAGCTGGAAGTGTGGCCGTGACATATTTATATATAATATATATATATATATTATTATATATATATAGTATATATGAGAATGTTGGTAAAAAGCACAGAGCTGTTTCAATCAAACGGTGATGCGATTTGGTCTCCTGCATCAAGAGCTAAAATAACAAATCACAGAGAGGCAAAGAAACAAGGGAGATAAAGACATGTGCGATGCACACACATTATAGCAAAGTCGACTCTCATCGTCGTAATTCACCATGGAACAGCGGCGAACATTCGGGCCTCTGATTTTCTTTTCCCGTGTTATGTTTCACAAAACCCTGAAAGATTGGGAGGGAAACGCTGTGCGCAGGAAATCGAGGGAGCGTGCAGCGGCCGCTGCTGCTCGTCCGGGGGAAATTGGCTGCACCAATAAATTATCAGCATGGCTTGGTGAATTGATAAGAGCGGCTTTGAAATTGAGGTCAGCACAGCGACAGGCTGTATCGTGTTCCTGCGCTTTCCCGAGATGAAATTTGTCAAACACAGTGGACGTGTGGCAGGCGGGTTGTCAAAAAAATAAATAAACTGGGGAGAAAACGTGGGTTGAGCCCGGATTCAATGCCCCACTCTGATGGCGTTTATCAGCCTTAATTTAAAGCTGGTCAACGCTTAGTGACTCCACCAAAGATAGTGCGTCAGTCATGACGCCTGCCTCGTGCAGCTACAAGCAATTCCACGTATCATGAAATCCTACGTTTACTCAAAGAAAAATATATATGACAAGAGAGGAGTTGAATGATGCAGGAGTGCCCGTGATCCTGCCTCCGGAGATTGAGGAGAAAGGAACAAGTAGGGCTCGCAGGATAACGCACTCTGTTTGTTTATGCACAATTACAAAATAATAAACTGATCGTCTCTGTGGTCATGCCAATTATGCATGTTCTTGAGGGGAATATATGATGCGTTAAAAAAATTCAGCAACGAGATATTTACAATGGTCCAAGCCAACCTAACTTTGGAACAAGACAACCTAACCCTTGGCTTCAGTACACTGGCTCTATTTGTCCTTCACGTTGTCCATGCCAGTAAATAGAAGTTTTCAGATTCAGCCACGTATCGGTTACTTCAGTCAGTTCCTCACCGTTGGTGGTTAAGCAGGTGGGACTTCAAATGTTGAAACAGATGATAGTCACTGTGGCCAGATCCAGGCTCTATGGGGTCCTAGTCCAGCCGCTCAAAGTCCCAGTCAAAAAATGGTGGTCTGCGTAACATGGGTCTTATGTATAGGTCGTTGTTGGCAAGTGGAACCAACCTTGATCAATATCCCTCAGAGTTTGTCATTGATGGCCTGCCACAATTGTTGCATAGGCTGGCGTCTAAATATTCCTCTGTCATTGAAGTATTGGATCACAACAGAGGAATATTACATCAGAGCAGGAATCTCTCCACATCCCAGAAAATGCAAACCCTAATCTTATAAAAGCTGAGAGTTGGGCACAAGATTTATTGAGTGGTTTGTACTCTTGTGCTTCCATTCATAGATTTTTTTTTAATGTCAGCATCCAGAGTATGGTGAAGCCATATTCCATTCCCAGTTTCCAGATGAGTTGACAAAGTCATATGAGTTCCAGATGAGCAAAGCAAGAAACTCACAACATGCCAAACACTGCTGTCAATTGTGCGTGGTGAGGTTTTAGCGACAAGTCCAATTTGAGACCTTGGACCAGTACAAAGGTTCATGGATGATGTGAGAATACTTGCTTTGAAGAAATTGCAAGTTCTGTGGACATTTTATTGACTCGTATATAAATAAGTGATCTTCCATGTTGAAACCTAGGCAACATGTTTGGATAGTCTCATCTGCTTGTCGTCATCTGCAAGTGATTTGCATTGACATTTAAATTCAACCACCAAAATTGCTCCTGTAGAATAAGCGGTGCACCTTCATCATAGTATGGATTTCTTTTTAGCTGGGCACTTCTTTGTTGAAAATGTTTATGACACGATGCTGAATTTTATTAGATCTGTTGGCTGGTAGGATGGCCAAGAGGACGCACACTCACTCGAAGGTGTCTAGAGTGGGTTTGAATCTCGGCCCAGCTGTGAACCGTCATCTCTTGTTTCGCGGGCAGGTTGATTCATCAATGTGTGTGCCACCCCTCGGATGACGTTAAACTGGTGTCCCATCTGCCGGCATGAGTTTTGGATAATAAAGATCCCACTGTGTCCGTTGCGAAGAGTAGGCCTGCTATTGCCGGCACCCTGGCCAAATTCAAATTCGTGCACTAACCTACAGAGGACGCTACATCAGCGTACAGTGCCCTCAAACTACCCTCAGCCTTGTGTTGCATACGAAAGAAGATTAAATTCATACTGTATATCCAGCAAACTTCTGGTCATAATGAAGCAAACTGTATTTCAGGTTAATGAAATTATTGCATGTCATACACACATGTAATATTACAATGAGCAAAGAAGACGTGCTCTCCGTAAGTTCACCAAGCCATGTTCTTCGATGTGAAAAGACCTCTCAGCATGAGATTGACAAGATAATGCATAAAGGCAGCACTGTATGTAATCAATGAAGGCATGACATGTGCAAATTAAAACAGGAATAACCAGAAGGGCATCGGTAGAGCGCATAACCCCACCACATAATACCTGATCCACGAGAACATAGTATTGCGTCCAATTCATTTTTGAATATCATTCTAAATTCGTTTTGCCGACTCTCTCAATGGTGAATAATCACTTTAAAATTACATAATCCTCGCTCCAGATCCGGATTCAGATCTTCACCAAAATCGAATCAATTTGTCTTGCCATACATCCAAACCTGTCCACCAAGTTTCGTCGAATCCGCCAGAACTTTTTGAGACATCCTGCACATAAACAAAACAAACGGACAGAAAAGGGAAAGACATAACTCCTTCACCTTCGGTGGCGGAGTAATAATAACTCGCAGATATTCCATCAAGGAGGATGATGGGATTTGACAGGATGGAGGCCATAGAGCAACAACTACAATCTGCAATGGTTGCGATTGAAGCACTGCCCCCCCCCCCCAAGAATGCCATGATGTCACTCAGCATGGCAAGCACTTTGAGAAAGGTTTACTGTTTGACTGGCCAAAGAAATAAAAGTTGTTGTTGGAATCACATTTTACTGCCGTAAGCAGATTGTAAGACGTTCATGTCTAGAAGTTTGGTGACGATGTGCAAACCAGTGAGAGAGAGAGGAGACAGGAAATCTGACAAAAGTGACAGACGCTGTATTTTTATTTATACAAGATAGAAGATACACAGTAATTAGACAAAAAGTAAAATCTAAAACTCGGATGATAGCAGAAATGAAGTTGACAACATCAAAGGACAGCAGCAATAATTTCTCTGATTCTGATGTGTCATCTCTAGAGATGATACAAACCCACAACCCCTGACAAAAATCTCGAGAACAAAATACACAAAACAACACACAAAAACACTGTCTTGATCTGACGGAGAACTTAACACAACCTCATGTGTCGGTGAGAGATTAGCACAGTGGCTCACGTTGAATGAAGGCAACATATTTGAACGAGGAAAGGGTTTCAATGTATTTTTTTTCTGGATTCTCTCGAGAATGTGTGACGGAAGGGAATTTGCAAGTAGCGTTGTTAGTTATCCTGTGGTTGGAGAAAGGTATCGGCACATTAATTTTGGTTTCAAAGCACTGGGAATCTTTTAGGGGCAAAAGGGTGTTCCACAATGATGGAGATAGACTGACAGTAAGTTTGCAATGGAAATTGAAGAGGGAATTGAGGCTTTTTTTAGGCTAGAGGAGGGTGGAGACGCAGTATGTGGAATGTTGCTGATGCATGATTGGTGGAGACAGACAATATTTGAGTCAATATATGGAAAAAAAATGGGCTGAATGTAAAAAATAATGCAACCGAAAAGTTTGTTGATGGTTTTTAGTTTGTTGGTCGTACTGATGAACAAAAAAGTCGATAGAAATCTATCTGACCCCCGGAAGTTGTCATTTCCAAGATGGCGTCCAACATGGCCGGATTTCTAAAATGGCTACGTCATTTACTATTTACCCTGAATGATGATTTTGGTGTCTACACCTACATTTTAGAGGTCAAGAATCTCTAGTAAACCAGTTAAAGTACGTATTGAGTAATGAGGTATTATCCCATACATTGTGAATTGTGTCCATTCACAATAATGTCTCACCTTCAAACTGTTCGACTAGTCTAAAATATGATAATCTGCACGGATAATCTGATGAGTAGATTGTTCTTTGTTATTCAATTTGGTGAATATTCCTTTCTTACTTTTAGATCTTCAAGATTATCAGCAGCAGTGATGTCAGGAGGTTTGCCGCTTTGTCGTGAGACATTGGAGAAAAGATGTCACGCGTGAAAAAAAGGTGCTGCTGTGTATCAATGCAGAAAGTCTCCAGAGAGAGGATGACATCATCATCTACTGCTGGTTCCAAAGTTCATTCAAAGTGTTGCAAAGGACATATGAGCCCCACGGAGGAGAGTGATGTTAAGCGACATTTTTTAATGATTGATATGATAGCTCGGATGATAGGGTAAGGTTAAAATAGTGCAATATGGCATTAACTCCAAAATGGCCGATGTGTCCTTACATCACTCTCCTCGCGCGCGCCTCATATAAATCTGTGCGCAATTAAAAAAATTTTATTTAAGTGGCAATGCAAACCAGACTTCAAAAGCACCAAGAGGAGCACACGCACTAGTGCAGCGCCATTTATAGCCGAACGGACTGTTGGTCTGTCTGGTAAAGTTTTGAAACCATATTCAAAGAAAAGGCGATTCTTCTTAGATTCGAGTTGCATCAAGACGATACGTTTTCAAGGAGCTAATTGAAAGTTGCAACACTCAAGCTATGATTGGGTGGTGAGTGAAAGTCGCATTATGATACTAGGGGTATTTACGTGCTACAGACCGAGTATGTCATCATCAACCTGTGGTCAACTTTCGAATCAGACGAGGTACCGCAGCGATACCTCTCACAACTACCGCAAAAATGGGAAAGTTGGTTCGAGAAAAAGATGCTGATCAGGACACACATTTCTGAAAACATGAAATATGTAGAGAGCAATGATGAAGGACAGTTAACGCTCTCAGAATTTCAAACAAAATGGAGAGTTCCTATTGGAGAAGAATCCTCTCTTTATGGACTCAGATATAAAAATCAGGCTACAGGAACATTACGGGAACTCTGCATGTGGCAACATATTGACAATGCGTGAAAAGACTTCAAAAATCATTGTCACATTTGAAAAAGGCAAAGGACTGTGCGAGTGTTAAAAGGAAGCAATAATTGATAACTGCCACTAGGCTACTGAAATGACAATCAAAATTGAGGTTCCAACTGTACAGGTTATCCTGACAAATCAGACCTAAAACTCGATTCACCTTTCCAGTACCTTCTATACTCCTTCACGCCATGCCAGATTTACCTTGTGTTTGGAAAAGACACACAGAGAAAGGTCGTAACTATCGGTCAACTCGTCATTCAAGCAGTTTGACCCAAGAGCTATTATTACCTTTCACTAATTGGACTCTCTGTTCAGAGCTTCGACATTTTACAAAAAAATAGAAGATGCTACATCTTATAGATGGCAAATTCTCGTTGACACTCATGGTGCAATGGCTTTCGTTCATACATCTGAGGTTCAAAGCTTTGAAAACAATGCGGCAAACATGATAGCTCCAGATGTGCTGAGTCAGGTATGGACATCTTCGACTTGCCCTTGGGTATTTGCAGCAGACATGTGGACCACATCATCATCATCACAATGATGGAAAAGGAACGTTTCATGGAATGGGCATGATCGCAGCATTAATGCCTGGGAGGAAACCAACCTTATCATTCTAAGAAAAGGCATTTTGGAACTGAACATTGTTGAGGCGGTCGAGTCGATATCATCGAACACCGCTTTTATAAACATGCTCACCAAAGTATAAGTTCCAACAATATTACCAGGACCCCAGGACTTGGACTGGGAATTGACATTCCTGGAACTTTCCTTCAGTTTCTGCAACTTACACGAATTGGCAGGATGGTGTATACCATCACCAAGGGACGTATGCATCCTGGTCGTCATTCGTCATACTCCTGCCAATGATGACGTGTACCTGGGATTAGACGTGCATCCTTTCAATGCTATGTACCTATTCCAATCTTGCATGGAAGTACACACACCCAGCAACATCACTTTCACCAGCCCTTTTTTGGAAGGCATCAGAGATAATTTGTGACACTGGGCAGAGAAGTCCCTTGAAAGATATTGTCCTGCTCCTTAGATTTTACACGCCGTCATGAATTTGCTAGGGGTGATCAAGCACCCTCATGCATGGATCAGGAATACGGAAAACACTGGAGGTAGTGTATGGAGAAAATGTTTGTGGCGCACACGATGACCGGCAAGTCCGTCCATGAGCATTTCGGACATTTCTTTTGGACAAATGCTTGAAACAGTTTGGTCCTCACTGATCTAGATGATCGAGATCCAGAGTTCAAATCAACTGGTTCATGAGGTCTGAAGAACTGTATGCATCATTGTTGTCAGGTAAGCTGTCCTTGAGGATGTTAGAAAATTGAAACTGTCTCTAGATGGAAGAAGAAATCTCTGCTGAAAAGTCCATCTGTCATCTGTTCAAAGACAAGCCAACTGTGGCTATGCTATCAGAAATGCTGGGGGTTGCGTGCAATTCGATCAGAGCTGATCACTGGGTCATTGGTGTTAGCATCTCCATGCTGTCGCATGAAATGCAACTAATATTTGCTGCTGCAGGACATTCAAATTACCTGAAGTCAGCATACCTATACCTACATAATATGAATCAACTTGGCGACAAACACACATCAATTCGACAGAATTCGAACAAGGAGACCACGTCATTTGTCAAACGGATCAGTTTTGGGCTGGGCTGGATCAGACTTGGTCATTGAACAAACACTCATGAGATCCCTCAAAGCGTGGGAGGTCTACGGGCAGTGGAATGACAGAGGAGCCACGTACATTTAACAATGTCATCCCCAATTGTGACCATGCAAGAACTAACAAATCTCCTCGCACACGACTAATGAGCATAAGGAGGCTACTGAATCAACAGTCCACTGGACATGTTTCAATTGAAAAGATACATTCTAAGCTGGTGACCTGCTCTCCATTCTCTCCATCCATCTCTAAGAAAACTCATCACTGGTGTTGTGGTTAAGGATGGTGTTAATAAACAGGAGTCAGAAAGCGTGAGGAATAAGATCATTGAAAAAAATGTAGCCAGCCCATATTCTCATACTCGTATAAACGAAAGGACAAAGCAAAAGACTCTCGAGGATGCATCGGCAGTCAAAGTTGGAGTGAGAGGACCATTGACCCACATTACTGTTTCATGATTCTTGTTGCGTCACAAAATGGAGATCTTTCACTGAAAAATTTCTCAGCTCTGAGCTAAGTACATTCCCTCATGCTCTGTTTGAAGGAAAACACATCTTTTGCAAAGCAGACAAACCACAGTGTGCTGATTTATAATGATATTTGTATCAATCCAATTATCAAGAGCCCAATTCCCATCACTGATCTATCATCTCAAGATGGAGGCCTCCTGATGCAGTGTGTGCTTGGAAAATGGAGACACTTTAATGGGTCATTGTTCAATCACTCAGGGATTTCACGGTCGACATTATGGAAGGCGACAGTTGTTGTGATGGTTATGATGGGCAACAACCATAAAGGACAATACGCACCGAAGGAGAGGCGATAAATGTGCACCCATCATCAACGTCACATCGAATTCGTATTCATGGGAAGGAAAGATGAGTTTGTTTCAAGGGTGAGCATAAACAATCATTGATAAACCTGCTCAATGAAAAGCTAGCACTGGTGGTTGTGAAGTCATAAATGCAAATGTGATGCTGTTGGGATATCGTAATGCAAGCAATACACGCGACAAAGTGCCAGTCCACAACTTGATCGGTGAGGACACAGACCCCCTTGTTCTCATACCACGCCATCAGCTCCGACTGATAAAGATCTTTATTCCCTCGGATGACCAATAAGTCGAAAATTCTGTTGACCACAAAAACATCCTGAAAGAGCATTTGGCAGTAAAGAGCAGTCAAATGCATTCAGTCACGCTGTTCACAGATGCGAACAGTACGTCGAGGATATTGGCATCGGGGGAAAAACTTTCCAGAAGCGTTGAAAAGCAACTACATTGAAATTGGTGCAGATGCATTCATTACACCAAAGCAGCGTGTACATGATTGAGGAATTGCACGGTATCGGTTACCCTTTCGCCGGTAAACCATCGGATTCCATTGCATCACTTCGGCACGTCTACCAAAGGTAATGGTCACAAACATTTGTGACACAGCGGTCTGTCCTTCTACGGCTTCTGCCACAAAGTATCACTGCCACCACTGCGTATTTAATTAGTCAGACCATGGTCGCGTTGGGGAGGATGCTGTTATGGAACCCAACATATCAGTGTGAGTCTCAGGACAATAACGTACAACCGATCCATTGGACCATACTCTGTGCAGAGTAGTTGTTGCTGCCTAGCAGTCTCCTGGCTACTGGATCACAATCTGGACGGGTCGCACTCCGACACAGAACCTACAAGACCCATCAGATGAAAAAAGACTCTGTCCAGAAACCCTACTAAAGGTCTCCATTGCAATTTTACAACGGCTGTAGCAACCAACGATTGTAGCTGCGATACGTGAATTCCATGCACCCCTGTATGTGATCAATGCAAGACAATTTACTCGGTGACAATCCCCACTAATACTGCAGTGAGGAAGATGACAGTTATTGCTCGGAGAACGTGAGTAGTTTGAATGGCAATTGTGTATAAAACTGTAATTGAATATCAAATGATTTACATTTCATGCTGCAGTTACAGACCATTGTATTTAGTTATTCACAAAAATAGTAATTAATGTTACTTCAATTGACTTTACAGGGTTCCTTGACCCCTGTATACATGGACAGAAATCAAAATCACACTCTGCGGAATATAGAAATGACTTACACGCATGTTAAAGTGGTGACCAGCATGTCGGATGCCATCTTGGAAACGACAATTTTTCGGGGGTCAGATTTCTTGAAGACTTTTTTTTTTTTTTGCATCAGTTCACTAACGACCAAATTCCACCAAAAGAACACTTTTGTTGCTATTTTTATTGATCCAAACCATAATGTTTGACTTGACACAACAAATGGTGGTTAAGGAGGAGAAGAACTCGGGATTTCTCAAGTCTATTCAGTGCTTTTAAGCCAGTTTTATAAAAGCAAGGTGAGGGGGGGGTTGGGGTGTATGCTAGATCTCTTTTTAAAGCAATGACCCCAACTATATTGTTGCAGTGAGTTGCGATATGAGGGGTGAGGGCTGTTAGATTTCAGGAAGGCAAACTTTGAAGGTATTGAGAGGAAGTGGGTTGTGTCTTGATGGAAAAAGATAACGTATGGTCACTCTGCATCAGAGAATGAGCACTTCAGGAAAGCAATTGTTGTAAGATGTTAATGAGTAGTATTGTTCGGGTAAGGTGTAAAAGGTAGAGGCAGAGAGAGAGCCAGGGTGTGGATAAGGAGGAAGGTGTGTTAATTAAGATTTAAGCAGAAGGACTCATGTAAGTATAAAATCTTGGAATCACATCAGTATCGAATACATGGGGCTAGTAAAAAAAACAACTTGAGCAAAATAATTATTAGAAGTTTGATGTGCTGAGATATTATCATAATTGCAAGGCATGCCTTTAAGTACGTACAGGGTTGTTTCATTAAAAGAAGCACCAAGCTTGTTTTTGGTGTAATAATGCAATATACAATGTACAATGCAAGTAGTCTTGATGCGTAATACATCGTCACGTCCGTTGACATGAACGGGGGAGGAATCGCGGCGGGCGCAAGCCGGAGCGAGGACGTTGCTGTTGTGAGCTCTCCAGGCATTAGCCTATTTACTCTGATGCCCAGTATCGCACAAGACAAATCCACTGCACAGTCAGGCCAGCTACACAGCAGATCATGCCAGATCAGAGATCTGCCCACACGTGAAATGGTCAACACAACAAGATGCGGTTTGCCGAGCTAATGGAGAAAATGGCACACATGTGGGATAAAGGGGAACTTTGGCTAAAAGTTTGCAAACTTGGCTAAGCATGATGCATGCTACAAGGCAATGGCCCTTTCCTAGGAAGTAGGAGTATGGAAAAGCCCCGTGGTCGGTTTAAATTCAATAAAAATTTAAGTTAGAGTTTAAATCGACACAGGAGCAGACGTAACACGTTCATCCTCCAGAGAATGTGCTACAGCAAGGCGCATTACAGGGAGGCAATAAGTACAAGGGAAAGGTA
>CM068955.1:51258692-51279739 GCA_035128595.1 Eptatretus atami
GCTTCTCTCCCGGCAGATTCACCCTGCCTTTCCTTTGCTCGCTCACCTCCAAGCCCCCTGCAGTTTTACTTCTTCAGTTTCACTTCTCCTTTTCAGCCCTCGCTCGCCTCAAAACCGACTGCTGTCTCACACACAGCCAGCCCTATTCAGCCGATCGTGCCACACCGGCGCTCAGTTTCACCACCGTCTTCCCGGCGCTCCTGCAGTCTTTTCCTTCACTTGCTCGCCTCAAAACCGACTGGCTCCTCCCTTCAGTTTCACTTCCTTCTCTAGGCCACTCCCCCTCTCAGCGCTGGGCGGGGACTATTGTCCGGAGAGAGGAAGGAAGAAGAAGAACCTCTCGGTCCACCACCAATGTACCAACGATGAACAGCCTCTTACATCTCCCGACACACATGTGACGTCCATTTACCGAACAACCTGGCTAAACATGCATTTAATGGGGGATCTGGGCTAATCCTATATTTAATAACACACTAAGGGCCATTTCCGCAACAATACTTTATCGATCTATTCTGGCATTTTTATAAGCCTTGGTAGTTATGAAAACACTCGAGAACAAGAATATAAGCTATTTTGTAAAGGCTTTATGAATGTGCTCTGTAGCAGACTTTTCAAAGTATAACTTGTACCCTTTTACCTTAGAAATGTAGATAGATGCAATTACAAATTTGCCACCAGAAGAGTTGGCTTGCACCAAATCCTTCTCAAGACTGTGCGGGGTAAGTATTCTATGAATACTATCTAGTTATGGAAAAGTAACGACCAAATGTATCGCTGTCAGACAGACAGACCAAACCAACCGAAGGTATTTTAGTATGATTGTGTATTTTAGTATGATTGTGTATTTTACATTGTGCACATTGTGTATTTTATTGTGAACATTGTGTATTTTGGTATGATTGTAACAAAAAGAATTGGCATCATTTAAAAAAAAGAAGCTCAAATTGGTATGGTTGATTGGATTTTAATTTGGCTTGACTTGTAGGATAGTGCCTTCCTCTTCCTCCCTTCTCTCGTCCCAACGAGATTAGGGATGAAGAGATGGAGAGATGAGTTGAGAATGAAATCTGGAATGTGCGTGAACCCAAATTGATAGAAGTATGAATTAAATGGTGTAAAGTGGGTGTGCGAGTGAAGAAGGGGAAGCACATCCCTGTACTGGGATAAATCCCCATTTGAATGATAGGTAGTTAGAGGGGATTCACCTATTTTGGAACATGGAAGCCATGACGATGTTGATGCTGATAGCAGAAAGGAAATTGAACAAATGGATGCAAATGTGTGGCAAACAGCTGGAAGTGTGGCACAGTGACATATATATATATATATATATATATATATATATATATATATATATATATATATATATGAGATATGTTGGTAAAAAGCAAACAGGCTGTTTCAATCAAACGGTGATGCATTTGTCTCCTGCATCAAGAGCTAAAATAACAACTCCAGCAGAGAGGCAAGAAAACAAGGGAGATAAAGCATGTGCCGTCACACACATATATAGCAAAGTCCGCACTCATCACTCGTCGTAATTCCACCATGGAACAGCGGGAATTCATTCGGGCCTCTGATTTTCTTTTCCCGTGTTACTGTTTACACAAACCCCTGAAAGATTGGGAGGGAAACGCGTGCGCAGAAATCGAGGGAGCGTGCAGCGGCCGCTGCTGCTCGTCCGGGGGAAATTGGCTGCACCAATAAATTATCAGCATGGCTTGGTGGAATTGATAAGAGCGGCTTTGAAATTGAGGTCAGGCACAGCGACAGGCTGTAATCGTGTTCCTGCGCTTTCCCGAGATGAAATTTGTCAACACAGTGGACGTGTGGCAGGCGGGGTTTCAAACAAAATAAATAAACTGGGGGAGAAAAACGTGGGTTGAGCCCGGAATTCAATGCCCCACTCTGAATGGCGTTTATCAGCCTTTGAATTTTAAAGCTGGGTCAACGCTACGTGACTCCACCAAAGATAGTGCGTCAGTCATGACGCCTGCCTCGTGCAGCTACAAGCAATTCCACGTATCATGAATCCTACGTTTAACTCAAAGAAAAATATATATGACAAGAGAGGAGTTGACTGATGCAGGAGTGCCCGGTGATCCTGCCTCCGGAGAATTGAGGAGAAAGGAACAAGTAGGGGCTCGCAGGATAACGCAACTCCGTTTGTTTATTGCCACAATTACATAATAAAACTGATTCGTCTCTGTGGTCATCTGCCAATTATGCATGTTCTTGGAGGGGAATATGATGGCGTTAAAAAAATTCAGCAACGAGATATTTACAATGGTCCAAGCCAACCTAACTTTGGAACAAGACAACCTAACCCTTGGCTTCAGTACACTGGCTCTATTTGTCCTTCACGTTGTCCATGCCAGTAAAATAGAAGTTTTCAGATTCAGCCACGTATCGGTTACTTCAGTCAGTTCCTCACCGTTGGTGGTTTAAGCAGGTGGGACTTCAAATGTTGAAACAGATGATAGTCACTGGTGGCCAGATCCAGGCTCTATGGGGGTCCCAGTCCAGCCGCTCAAAGTCCCAGTCAAAAAATGGTGGTCTGCGTAACATGGGTCTTATGTATAGGTGCGTTGTTGGCAAGTGGAACCACACCTTTGATCAATATCCCTCAGAGTTTGTCATTGATGGCCTGCCACAATTGTTGCATGAGGCTGGCGTCTAAATATTCCTCTGTCATTGAAGTATTGGATCACAACAGAGGAATATTACATCAGAGGCAGGAATCTCTCCACATCCCAGAAAATCAAACCCTAATCTTAAAAGCTGAGAGTTGGGCACAAGATTTATTGAGTGGTTGTGTACTCTTGTGCTTCCATTCCATAGATTTTTTTTTAATGTCAGCATCCCAGAGTATGGTGAAGCCATATTCCATTCCCAGTTTCCAGATGAGTGACAAAGTCATATGAGTTCCAGATGAGTGACAAAGTTCAAGAAACTCACAACATGCCAAACACTGCTGTCAATTGTGCGTGGTGAGGTTTTAGCGACAAGTCCAATTGTTGAGACCTTGGACAAGTACAAAGGTTCATGGATGATAGTGAGAATACTTCTTTGAGAAATTGCAAGTTCTGTGGACATTTTATTGACTCGTATATAAATAACAGTGATCTTCCATGTTGAAACCTAGGCAACAGTTTGTGGATAGGTCTCATCTGCTTGTCGTCATCTGCAAGTGATTTGCATTGACATTTAAATTCAACCACCAAAATTGCTCCTGTAGAATAAGCGGGTGCACCTTCATCATAGTATGGATTTCTTTTTGAGCTGGCACCTTCTTTGTTGAAAAATGTTTATGACACCGATGCTGAATTTTATTAGATCTGTTGGCTGGTAGGATGGCCAAGAGGTACGCACACTCACCTCGAAGGTGTCTAGAGTGGGTTTGAATCTCGGCCCAGCTGTGAACCGTCATCCTTGTGTTTCGCGGGCAGGTTGATTCATCAATGTGTGTGCCACCCCTCGGATGGACGTTAAACTGGGTGTCCCATCTGCCGGCATGAGTTTTGGATAATAAAGATCCCACTGTGTCCGTTGCGAAGAGTAGGCCTGCTATTGCCGGCACCCTGGCCAAATTCAAAATTCCTGCACTAACCTACAGAGGACGCTACATCAGCGGTACAGTGCCCTCAACTACCCCTCAGCCTTGTGTTGCATACGAAAGAAGATTAAATTCATAACTGTATGATCCAGCAAACTTCTGGGTCATAAACTGAAGCAAACTGTATTTCAGGTTAATGAAATTATTGGCATGTCATACACACATGTAATATTACAATGAGCAAAGAAGACGGTGGCTCTCCGTAAGGTTCACCAAGCCATGTTCTTCGATGTGAAAAGACCTCTCAGCATGAGATTGACAAAGATAATGCATAAAGGCAGCACTGTATGTAATCAATGAAGGCATGACATGTGCAAATTAAAACAGGAATAACCAGAAGGGCACTCGGTAGAGCGCATACCTCCACCACATAATACCTGATCCACGAGAACATAGTATCGGGTCCAATTCATTTTTGAAATATCATTCTAAATATCGTTTTGACCCGATCTCTCAATGGTGAATAATCACTTTAAAATTACATAATCCTCGCGTCCAGATCCGGATTCAGATCTTCACCAAAATCGAATCAATTTGTCCTTGCCATACATCCAAACCTGTCCACCAAGTTTCGTCCGAATCCGCCCAGAACTTTTTGAGACATCCTGCACATAAACAAACAAACGGACAGAAAAGGGGAAAGACATAACCTCCTTCACCTTCGGTGGCGGAGGTAATAATAACTCGCAGATATTCCCATCAAGGATGGATGATGGGATTTGACAGGATGCGAGGGCCATAGAGCAACAACTACAATCTTGCAATGGTTGCGATTGAAGCACTGCCCCCCCCCCCCCCCCCCCCCAAGAATGCCATGATGTCACTCAGCATGGCAAGCACTTTGAGAAAGGTTTACTGTTTGACTGGGCCAAAGAAATAAAAGTTGTTGTTGGAATCACATTTTACTGCCGTAAGCAGAATTGTAAGACGTTCATGTCTACGAAGTTTGGTGACGATGTGCAAACCAGTGAGAGAGAGAGGAGACAGGAAATCTGACAAAGTGACAGACGCTGTATTTTTTATTTATACAGATAGAAGATGACACAGTAATTAGACAAAAAGTAAAACTAAAACTACGGATATGAGCAGGAAATGAAGTTGACAACATCAAAGGGACAGCAGCAATAATTATCTCTGATTCTGATGTGTCATCTCTAGAGTAGTGATACAAAACCCACAACCCCTGACATAAATCTCGAGAACAAAATACACAAAACAACACACAAAAAACACTCGTCTTGATCTGACGGAGGAACTTACACAACCTCATGTGTCGGTGAGAGATTAGCACAGGTGGCTCACGTTGAATGAAGGCACATCATTGAACGAGGGAAAGGGTTTTCAATGTATTTTTTTTTCTGGGATTCTCTCGAGAATGTGTGACGGAAGGGAATTTGCAAGTAGCGATACATGTTAGTTATCCTGTGGTTGGAGAAATGGTATCGGCAACATTAATTTTGGTTTTCAAAGCACTGGGAATCTTTTAGGAGGCAAAAGGAGTGTTTCCACAATGATGGCGATAGACTGACAGGTAAGTTTGCAATGGAAATTGAAGAGGGAATTGAGGCTTTTTTTTTTAGGCTAGAGGAGGGTGGAGACGCAGTTGATGTGGGAACTGTTGCTGATGGCATGATTGGTGGAGACAGACAATATTTGAGTCAATATATGGAAAAAAAATGGGCTGAATGTAAAAAATAATGCAACGAAAAGTTTGTTGATGGTTTTTAGTTTGTTTGGTCGTACTGATGAACAAAAAAAGTCGATAGAAATCTATCTGACCCCCGGAAAGTTGTCATTTCCAAGATGGCGTCCAACATGGCCGGCGATCCTCTAAAATGGCTACGTCATTTACTATTTACCCTGGAATGATGATTTTGGTGTCTACACCTACATTTTAGAGGTCAAGAAATCTCGTAAAACCAGTTAAAGTACGATTGAGTAATGAGGTATTATCCCATACATTGTGAATTGTGTCCATTCACAATAATGTCTCACCTTCAACTGTTCGACTAGTCTAAAATATGATAATCTGCACGGATAATCTGATGAGTAGATGTTCTTTGTTATTTCAATTTGGTGAATATTCCTCTTGTTACTCTTTCAGATCTTCAAGATTATCAGCAGCAGTGATGTTCAGGAGGTTTGTCCGCTTTGTCGTGAGGACATTGGAGAAAAAGATGTCACGCGTGAAAAAAGGTGCTGCTGGTATCAATGCAGAAAGTCTCCAGAGAGAGGATGACATCATCATCATCACTGCTGGTTCCAAAGTTCATTCAAAGTGTTGCAAAGGACATATGAGGCCCCACGATGAGGAGGAGTGATGTAAGCGACATTTTTTAATGATATGATGATGATAGGCTCGGATGATAGGGTAAGGGTTAAAATAGTGCAATATGGCATTAACTCCAAAATGGCCGATGTGTCCCTTACATCACTCCTCCTCGCGGCGCCTCATATAAATCTGTGCGCAATAAAAAAATTTTATTTAATGAGGCAATGCAAACCAGACTTCAAAAGCATCCAAGAGGAGCACACGCACTAGTGCAGCGCCATTTTATAGCCGAACGGACTGTTTGGTCTGTACTGGTAAAGTTTTGAAACCATATTCAAAAGAACAAGGCGATTCTTCTTTAGATTCGAGTTGCATCAAGACCGATACGTTTTCAAGGAGCATAATTGAAAGTTGCAACACTCAAGCTGATGATTGGGTGGTGGAGGTGAAAGGTCGCATATAATACTAGGGGGTGATTTACGTGCTACAGACCGAGTATGTCATCATTCAACCTGTGTCAACTTTCGAATCAGACGAGGTATACCGCAGCGATACCTCTCACAACTACCGCAAAAATGGGAAAAAGTTGGTCGAGAAAAAGATGCTGATCAGGAACACACATTTCTGAAAACATGAATATGTAGAGAGCAATGATGAAGGACAGTTAACCGTCTCAGAACTTTCAAACAAAATGGGAGAGTTCCTATTGGAGGAAGAATCCTCTCTTTATGACAATCAAGATATAAAAATCAGGCTACAGGAACATTACGGGAACTCTGCATGTGGCAACATATTGACAATGCGTGAAAAGACTTCAAAAATCATTGTCACATTTGAAAAAGGCAAAGGACTGTGACGAGGTGTTACAAAGGAAAGCAATAATTGAAACTGCCACTAGGGCTACTGAAAGATGACATCAAAATTGAGGTTCCAACTGTGACAGGCACGTTATCCTGACAAATCAGACCTAAAACTCGATTCACCTTTCCAGTACCTTCCTATACTCCCTTCACGCCATGCCAGATTTACCTTGTGTTGGAAAAGACACACAGAGAAAGGTCGTAACTATCGGTCAATCCGTCATTCAAGCAGTTTGACCAAGAGCTATTATTTACCTTTCACTAATTGGACTCTCTGTTCAGAGCTTCGACATTGTATACAAAAAAAATAGAAGATGCTACATCTTTATAGATGGCAAATTCTCGTTGACACTCATGGTGCAATGGTCTTTCGTTCATCATACTCTGAGGTTCAAAGCTTTGAAAACAATGCGGCAAACATGATAGCTCCAGATGTGCTAGGTCAGGGTATGGACATCTTCGACTTGCCCTTGGTATTTGCAGCAGACAATGTGGACCACATCATCATCATCACAATTGATGGAAAAGGAACGTTTCATGGAATGGGCATGATCGCAGCATTAATGCCTGGGAGGAAAACCAACCTTATCATTCTAAGAAAAGGCATTTTGGAACTGAACATTGTTGAGGCGGCTCGAGTCGATATCATCGAACACCGCTTTTTATAAACATGCTCACCAAAGTATCAACTTCCAACAATTACTAGGACCCCAGGACTTGGACTGTGGAATTGACATTCCCTGGGAACTTTCCTTCAGTTTCTGCCAACTTACACCGAATTGGCAGGGGATGGTGTATACCATCCACCAAGGACGTATGCATCCTGGTCAGTCATTCGTCATACTCCTGCCAATGATGGACGTGTACCTGGGGATTAGACGTGCATCCTTTCAATGCTGATGTACCTATCCAATCTTGCATGGAAGTACAACACCCCAGCAACCATCACTTTTCACCAGCCCTTTTTTGGAAGGCATCAGAGATAATTTGTGACACTGGGCAGAGAAGTCCCTTGAAAGATATTGTCCTGCTCCTTAGATGTTTACACGCCGTCATGAATTTGCTAGGGGTGATCACAGCACCCTCATGCATGGATCAGGAATACGGAAAACACTGGAGGTAGTGTATGGAGAAAATGTTGTGGCGCACACGATGACCGGCAAGTCCGTCCAATGAGCATTTCGGGGACATCTTCTTTTGGACAAATGCTTGAACAGTTTGGTCCTCACTGATCTAATGAATCGAGATCCAGAGTTCAAATCAACTGGTTCATGAGGCTGAAGAACTGTATGCATCATTGTTGTCAGGTGAAGCTGTCCTTGAGGATGTTAGAAAATTGGAAACTGTCTCTAGGATGGAAGAAGAAATCTCTGCTGAAAAGTCCCATCTGTCATCTGTTTCAAAGACAAGCCAACTGTGGCTATGCTATCAGAAAGTGCTGGGGGTTGCGTGCAATTCGATCAGAGCTGATCACTGGGTCATGGTGTATGCATCTCCATGCTGTGCATGAAATGCAACTAATATTTGCTGCTGCAGGACATTCAAATTACCTGAAGTCAGCATACCTATACCTACATAATATGAATCAACTTGGCGACAAACACACATCAATTCGACAGAAGTTCGAACAAGGAGACCACGTCATTTGTCAAACGGATCAGTTTTGGGCTGGGCTTGGATCAGACTTGGTCATTGAACAAACACTCATGAGATCCCTCAAGCGTGGGAGGTCTCAACGGGGCAGTGGAATGACAGAGGAGCCACGTACCATTTAGACAATGTCATCCCCAATTGTGAGCCATGCAAGAACTAACCAAATCTCTCGCACACGACTAGTGAACAGCATAAGGAGGCTACTGAATCAACAGTCCACTGGGACATGTTTCAAATTGAAAAGATACATTCTAAGCTGGTGACCTGCTCTCCATTCTCTCCAGATCCATCTCTAAGAAACATCATCACTGGTGTTGTGGTTAAGGATGGTGTTAATAAACAGGAGTCAGAAAGCGTGAGGAATAAGATCATTGAAAAAAAAATGGTAGGCCAGCCCATATTCTCATACTCGTATAAACGAAAGGACAAAGCAAAGACTCTCGAGGATGCATCGGCAGTCAAAGTTGGGAGTGAGAGGACCATTGACCCCACATTACTGTTTCAATGATTTCTTGTTGCGTCACAAAATGGAGATCTTTCACTGAAAAATCTTCTCAGCTCTGAGCTAAGTACATTCCCTCATGCTCTGTTTGAAGGAAAACACATCTTTTGCAAAGCAGACAAACCACAGTGTGCTGATGTTATAGATGATCATTTGAATTCATCCAATTCCATCAAGAGCCCAATTCCCATCACTGATCTATCATCCAAGATGGAGGCTCTCTGATGCAGTGTGTGCCTTGGAAAAGTGGAGACACTTTAATGGGGTCATTGTTCAATCACTCAGGGATTTCACGGTTCGACATTATGGGAAGGCGACAGTTGTTTGTGATGGTTATGATGGGCAACAACCATAAAGGACAATACGCACCGAAGGAGAGGCGATAAATGTGCACCCAGTCATCAACGTCACATCGAATTCCGTATTCATGGGAAAGAAAGATGAGTTTGTTTCCAAGGGTGAGCATAAACAATCATTGATAAACCTGCTCAATGAAAAGCTAGCAGCTGGTGGTTGTGAAGTCATAAATGCAACTGGTGATGCTGATTGGGATATCGTAATGCAAGCAATACACGCGACAAAGTGCCAGTCCACAACTCTGATCGGTGAGGACACAGACCCCCTTGTTCTCATACCACGCCATGCAGCTCCGACTGATAAAGATCTTTATTTCCGCTCGGATGACCAATCTAAGTCGAAAATTCGTGTTGACCACAAAAACATCCTGAAAGAGCATTTGGGCAGTAAAGAGTGCAGTCAAATGCCATTCAATCACGCGTTCACAGGATGCGACAGTACGTCGAGGATATTTGGCATCGGGGGGGAAAAAACTTTTCCAGAAGCTTGGAAAAGGCAACTTTACATTGAACATTGGTGCAGATGCATTCATTACACCAAAGCAGGCGTGTACCATGATTGAGGAATTGGACACTGGCGCTACGGTTACCCTCTTCGCCGGTAAACCATCGGATTCACTTGCATCACTTCGGCACTCATACAAAGGTAATGTCCACAAAATCATTTGTGACACCACAGCGTCTTCCTTCTACGGCTTCTGCCACAAAGTATCACTGCCACCACTGGTATTAATTATCAGACCATGGTCTGGTTGGGGAAGGATGCTGGTATGAACCCAACATATCAGTGTTGGAGTCTCATGGACAATAACCTACAACCCATCCATTGGGACCATACTCTGTGCAGAGTGTTGTTGCTGCCTAAGCAGTCTCCTTGGCTACTGGACACAATCCTGGACGGGTCGCCACTCCGACACAGAACCTACAACCCATCATGATGAAAAAGACCTCTGTCCCAGAAACCCTACTAAAGGTCATCCATTGCAATTTTACAACTGGCTGTAGCAACCAACGATGTAGCTGCGATACGTGGAATTCCATGCACCCCTGTATGTGGACAATGCCAAGACAATTACTGTGACAATCCCCACAATACTGCAGTTGAGGAAGATGACAGTTATGACTCGTGAGAACGTGAGTAGGTTTGATAATGGGCAATTGTGTATAAAACTGTATTGAATTCAAATGATGTTACATTTCATGCTGCAGGTTACAGACCATGTATTTAGTTATTACACACAAAATAGTAACTTAATGTTACTTCAATTGACTTTACAGGGTTCCTTGACCCCTGTATACCATGGACAGAAATCAAAATCACCACTCTGGGGAATATAGAAAATGACTTACAGCCATTTAAAGTGTCCGACAGCCATGTCGGATGCCATCTTGGAAACGACAACTTTTCGGGGGTCAGATTTCTGAAGACTTTTTTTTTTTGTTCATCAGTTCACTCCAACGACCCAAAATCCACCAAAAGAACCTTTTGTTGCTATTTTTATTGGAGTCAAACCATATGTTGACTTGACTACAACAATTGGTGGTTACAGGAGGAGAAGAACCTCGGAGGATTTCTCAATCTATTCCAGGATTGCTTTTTAAGCCAGTTTGTATAAAGCAGGTGAGGTGGGGGGTTGGGGTGTGATGTCAGATCTCTTTTAAAGCAATGACCCCAACTATATTGTTGAGACGTGGAGTTTGCGATAGAGGGGTGAGGCTGTTAGATTTCAGGAAGGCAAACTTTGAAGGTATGAGAGGAAAGTTGGGTGGTCTTGATTAGGAAAAGCTAACGTATGGTCACTCTGCATCAGAGAAATGAGCAACCTTCAAGGAAGCAATTGTGTAAGATGTAGATGAGTAGGTATATGTTCCGGTAAGGTGTAAAGGTAGAGGCAGAGAAGAGAGCAGGGTGGATGGAGTAAGGAGGAAGGCTGTGTTATTAAGATTAAGCAGAAGGCACTCATGAAGTATAAAATCTGAATCACATCAGTATCGGAATACATGGAGGCTAGTTAAAAAAAAACAACTTGGCAAGCAAAAATCTATTATTAGAAGTTTATGGCTGAGGATATTAAGCATAATTGCAAGGCATGCTTGAAGTACGTACAGGGTGTTTCATAAAAAAGGCAACCCAAAGTTGTTTTTGTGTAATAATGCAAATATACAATGTACAATGCAAGTATGCTTGATGCGTAGATACACGTCACGTCCGTGACATGACACGGGGGAGGAATCCGGCGGGCGCAGCCGGAGCGATGGACGTGCTGTTGTGAGCTCTCCAGGCATAGCCTTATTATCTGATGCCCAAGTAGTCGCACAAGACAAATCCACGTGCACAGGCTCGGCCAGCTACACAGCAGATCATGCCAGATCAGAGAATCTGCCCAACACGTGGAAAATGGTCAACACATACAAGATGGCGGTTGCCAGCTAAAGGAATAACATGGCACCACATGTGGGAAAAGGGGACACTTTGGCAAAGTTTGCAAATTGGCTAAAGCAGTGGATGCTGCTACGAAGGACAATGGCCTTTTCCTAGGTACAGTAGGAGTAGGAAAAGGCCCGTGGTCGGTTTAAATTCAAATAAGAAATGTTAAAGTGAAGTTTAAAATCGACACAGGAGCAGACGTAACCGTCATCCCAGAGAATGTGTACAAAGGCATTACAGAGGAGTGCAATAAGTACAAGGGAGGTAACGAGTGCAGCCTGACCAAAACCCAGAAACCACTGATTGGACCAGGGGGAGGTCCTCTCTTCGTGTTCGGGGTAGTCAGTGAGACTCTGTGCAATGGGGAGAACACTGCAAAAGAGGATATTTATGTAATCGGAAATCTACATACGTCTCTGTTGGGCAGGGCAGCTATAGCCAAGCGAAATTAGGCATGATCACATTAATGCTTAAATGCTAAAGGAGACTTACCCAAATATATGCAGCAGTCTAGGAATGGTTCAGCAACAATACACAATTAAACTGAAGCCATATGTGGTGCCATTTTCACTGACAACACCCAGACGAGTCCCACTCCCTCTGATGGAAAAAAATGAAGCAGGAAATAGAGCGAATGGAGCACATAGGGGTCATCCGCAGAGCAGAGTAGAGGAGCCCACAAACTGGTGTGCAGGTATGGTTGTGGTGCCCAAGAAAGACAAATCGGTCCGCATCTGTGTGGATCTGACAAATACAAAGGAGGCAGTACACAGGGAGAAGTACATTCTACCATCGGTAGATCAAACCTTAGGTATGCTCGCAGGAGCACAGATTTTCAGCAAGCTAGATGCCAACATGGAATTTTGGCAAATACCACTCATTGAGGAGTCAGCAAAGTACCTACCTTTATTGTACCTTTTGGTCGACAAGACTTCAACCTCTTGCCATTTGGAATTGCCTCAGCGTCAGAACACTCCCAAAGCAGAATGGTGACGGAAGTCACAGATGGTCTTGAAGGTGTAGCATGTCACATGGATGATGTTCTCATCTGAGGAACAACACAGGAAGAGCACGATGCTGGAGAATGCACACAGTGTGAGAGAGAATTCAAAAGGCAGGGCTCACGCTCAACACTGACAAGTGTGAATTCGCAAAGCATGAAGTGAAATTCCTGGGGCACATCATATCGGCAGATGGAATGAGGCCAGACCCAGATAGAACTAGAAGGGCACTCGGTAGAGCGCATACCTCTGCCATGTAATACCTGATACACGAGAACATATTGGACCCAATACGTTTTTTGAAACATCATGCTATGTAATTGTTTTTGGCCCAATCTCTCAATGGTGAAGAATCACTTAAAAAATTAAATAATCCTCATATCCAGATCCGGATTCGGATCTTCCCCAAAATTAAAAAAAAAATTCTTCCTCGTCACCCACCAAACGTCTCCATCAAATTTCATCCAGATCCATCCACAACTTTTTGAGATATCCTGCACACAGACAGACAAACAGACAGAAAGGGGTGAAAACAACCACCTTCACCTTCGGTGGCGCAAGTAAACAGAGCAGTCCACGAGATAGGGGAGCAAACAAACATCAGCCAACTAAGGAGTTTCTTAGGGATGTGAAGTTTATCCTACATTTATCTGGAAAAGATAAACCACTGAGAGACCTGTTGGTAAAGAAAAAACACCGGGACTGGGGGAAAGAGCAGCAAAATGCTTTCGACAAGTTAAAACTAGGTCTCTCCTATGCACCAGTGCTCACACTGTACGACCTGAACAGGGAGCTGAAAATATCAGCAGATGCATCACCCTTTGGACTGGGGGCAGTCCTCCTGCAGAGAGAGGGGGAACTTTGGACACTTGTGGCAAATGCATCACGGTCACTGACGCTAACGGAGCAGCGTTACGCTCAGATAGAAAAAGAAGCGTTCGGCCTGACGTGGGGATGTGAGAGGTTCAGAGACTTTATCATTGGTAAGCACTTTCTGCTGGAAACAGATCACAAGCCACTTGTGATTCTATTGGGAGCACAATCAAGCTCTAGACGCAATTCCACCAAGGATCCAGAGATTTCGGATGAGACTGACGAGGTACTCCGACACAATCTCACATGCACCAGGGAAAAGCATGACGACAGCCGACACACTGTCGCGTGCACCAGTGAAAGATAGTAGTGGGAGCAAATCTGACACAGAGCTTATGGAGGACACCGACATCTACATTGAGATAGTCACTGAAAACTTACCTGCAAGTCCAAGCTACCTGACAGATCTCAGGGAGCAGCTAAACGCAGACAGCGTGTGCCCAAAGGTGATGACACTGTGCGTGGAAGGATGGCCTGATCGTAGCAGACTGGACAGATTGCTGAAGCGCTTCTGGACTGAGAGAGCAGTCTTAACAGTGCACAACGGACCTGCAAAAAGGAATAAGGTTAGTAATTTCCTCTGTAATGAGGAAGTGTCCTTAACAAGCTACACGAGGGACATCAGTAGTCAAGTAGTCAAGTGCAGGGAGCATGCTAGACAAACAGTGTGGTGGCCAGGGCTAAGCAGTCAGTTAAATGAACTAGTTCTGAATTGCAGAGAATGCATTAAAGAAAGAAGAAATTACGTGGAGCCTTTAATGCCAACCAAGCTACCTGATAGACATTGGCAGAGGTTAGGGCAGACATGTTCACACTGAACAACAGCAACTACTTTGTCATTGTGGATTATTATTTTTCACGATATGTAGAAATAGTGAACTCGGCCCCCCCCCCCCCCCCCCCCCCACAGTCTGCAGATGTAGTTGTCCATCTGAAGTCAATCGTCACCCGACACGGCATTCCGGAAAAGCTTGTTACAGATAAAGAACGGTCCGCAGTTCTTAGGAAGAGACTCTGCAGCCTTTGCAGTGGACTATGGATTCAGCCATGTGACCAGCAGTCTCAAGCACCTTCAGAGCAGCGGGGAGGCTGAGCAAGCTGTTCAGACAGCAAAAAAGCTCCTGAAGAAAGCGGCTAACCCATATAGAGCATTTCTCGCATACAGAGCAACTCCCCTGTGGAACGGGTACAGCCCAGCACAACTGTTGATGGGGCGTAACCTACGCACCACTGTTCCCATCTTTCCAACAATGTTGGATCCAGTTCTTCCAGATAAAAGATCTATGGATCTCAAAGAAAGGGAGAAGAGGTGGACGGATGCAAAGTGCTTCGACAGGAGACACCGGATAAGAAACCTGGGCGAGCTCAAACCTGGGAGAAAAGAGTTCTGATCACAGATGCAATAGTTCAAGGGACTGTGGTGCCTGCACATTCGACTCCTCGTGCTTACCTGATTGACGTGGCACACGGGACAGTCAGGATGAACCGGTATAACCTGGTGCCCATGCAGGTGATGGAGAGTGACACTGGAGGATCCAAAGCGTTGGACCAGCCATTAGAGGTTGCACCGGCCTCACCAGCACCCACTCCTTCAAGTAAATGGGTTGCACCCACCACCATCAGGAGAAGGTCTGGGAAAGAAATAATGAAGCCTCAGACACTTGATCTGTGAGAAACTGATATTGATAGTTTCTCAGTTTTCGAAATGTACAGAGCTTTCATGCAAAGCCAGAGTTGTCCACCTGTCGCATCGAAAGAAAGGGAGATGTGTTATAATGCAAATATACAATGTACAATGTAAGTATGATTGATGCCATAGATACACGCCACGGGATGTGACGTGACACGGGGGGGAAGAGTCTGGTGGGTGGAGCCGGGGCGATGGACGTGCTGTTGTTCGCTCTCGATGCACAGCCTCATTATCTGATTCCCAAGTTGTGACTGATTTGCTTCATACTCTAATAAACAGTTGAGCCTTTGCTGTTGTGGAATCCTTAGCAACACCCAACATGAGTTTTTATACTCCTTTAATTTTTCCATTGAAACAACATGAAACTTACACATAATAACCAGCGGTTCACATAACTGGTACGCAGGTACTCATTTTGCAGACCTCGGAAGGATGACAGGCAGAGTCAACCTCCTGGTGTTAATTCAGCAGCCAACGGGGCTTGAACTCAGGATCCTAGGATCCCAAGCCCACCACCCTTTAAGCCAACACCAGACATACTATTTGAATTATATGAGGCAGTTTCTGGCTCAGTGGACAAGGTAAGTGTAGTGAATGTGGTATATGTGGACTTTCAAAAAGCTTTTGATAAGATACATCATCTGCGTAAGGCTAATGTGAGGGCTTGTGGAGTGGCTGGTAGAGTAGCTAACTGGATGGGAAACTGCCTTAGTGATAGGATGAAAAGAGTGGTTGTGAAAGGGAGGATATCCAGACAGGAAGGACGTAAGCAGTGGGTTCACCCTGGGATCAGATCAAGGACAGTTACTATTCATAATTTACATCAATGATTTGGATAGGAGAGGGTACAGCGTCGAGTAACTAGATTGATACTGGGACTCACTAGACTAAGCTATGAGGAACGGTTGGAAGAGACTGGACTTTTTACATGACAAATCGGACGATTTTGAGGGGATCTGATAGAGACGTTTAAGATAATGAAGGGCATTGACAAAATAGGTACAGAATAATTTTTCAACAGAATGGACACTGACAATACAAGTGGTCATAGTTTAAGAGTAAAGTAGAGGACAGTTAGGACGGGAATATTAGGCAGGGGTTGTTCATTCCGAGGATGGGGAAATTGCTGGAATTGTCTCCTTGCAAGGGCCATGGCCGTAGAATCGGTAGACTGTCTTAAAATCAAGTTGGATAGGGATGTGGAAGTAGTGGGGACAGAGGAGTATGAAGATGCTGGCATGATGAGCCTAATGGTTTTATCCTACATTGACGTTTATTGTATGTAAGGTGTATATAAGGTGATCGGTATATGGCGATGGAGGGGACACAGATATGGAGCAGTAGCACACGCAACTGTTGGATGTAAGGCAGGGTCAGAGAGATGGAACCATGACCAACATTCAGCACAGCCAGGTGAGACAAGGATTATGGGCCCTTTTACCCGTGTCCAAAGGCTTGCAAGGTGGCTGCCGAAGCAAAGTCATTTCTCAAAAATTCCAATATATTTTCAGGTGTGCATAAAGCTCCAGATGAATCTGTTAATAGACCATTATACACAGTGCTCTTAATAAATAGCAAATACCACCACGATGAGCAGTTAGTTATCAGACAGCACTGCAAACCATCTGTATGTGACATTTACACACTGCATTTGATTGATTGAATGACGTTCGTCGGTAGTGTTTGGCCGAGTGGCATTTGACCACTGCCTTCGCATTTGCCCGGTTGAATGAAGTCTGACCGTCTGACCGCTGGATTAAGTTGAATGGTGTGTGACCCTGGTCGGTTAAATGATGTTCGATCAAAGTTGGCTGAATGCCATTTTTCCCTGTTCAGCTGAATCCTGTTTGACATTGGTCAGCAGATTGGCATATACAATGGCATTCGGATGAATACGGAGCACATCTCTATGTTGGCGATTTGTAGAGAATTCAGCTCTTTCCATTTGGGGTACGTTCGCTCCACTGGGCATGGCTTTGTTCTGATAACCCCCTGCTGTGGCAGATTTTGTTCCAGCTTTACCATTATGGTGCATTTACCTGCCTTTGTTAGTATATTGGCTAGCCTCAGTGTTTGCTGAGTACGTGGTTGTAGTATTCTGTTTGTGTTTGCAACGTGCTTTGCTCTCTGAATAGTCTTTACATTGACATTATACATATCTATATATACATATATAAAAAGAGAGATCATGGCTCTTAATAAATAGCAAATACCACCACGATGAGCAGTTAGTTATCAGACAGCACTGCAAACATCTGTATGTGACATTACACACTGCATTTGATTGATTGAATGACGTTCGTCGGTAGTGTTTGGCCGAGTGGCATTTGACCACTGCCTTCGCATTTGCCCGGTTGAATGAAGTCTGACCGTCTGACCGCTGGATTAAGTTGAATGGTGTGTGACCCTGGTCGGTTAAATGATGTTCGATCAAAGTTGCTGAATGCCATTTTCCCTGTTCAGCTGAATCCTGTTTGACATTGGTCAGCAGATTGGCATATACAATGGCATTCGGATGAATACGGAGCACATCTCTATGTTGGCGATTTGTAGAGAATTCAGCTCTTTCCATTTGGGGTACGTTCGCTCCACGGGCATGGCTTTGTTCTGATAACCCCTGCTGTGGCAGATTTTGTTCCAGCTTTACCATTATGGTGCATTTACCTGCCTTTGTTAGTATATTGGCTAGCCTCAGTGTTTGCTGAGTACGTGGTTGTAGTATTCTGTTTGTGTTTGCAACGTGCTTTGCTCTCTGAATAGTCTTTACATTGACATATACATATCTATATATACATATATACATATATATACACATACATATATACATCTTCTTCTTCTTTCAGTTGCTCCCGTTAGGGGTCGCACAGCGGATCATCCGTTATGATCCGCATAATGATTTGGCACAGGTTTTACGCCGGATGCCCTTCCTGACACAACCCTGGTCGCCTCTTACGACACAGGGATTGGTACACCTATTCTAACCGGGTATACACTGGGCCCAGTACACTGGTACTCACTTCGCCGATCCTCGGAAGGATGACAGGCTGAGTCAACCTCCTGGTGTCTATTAATTCAAGCGGCCAACGGGGCTCAGGACTCAGGACCTTTTGGATCCCAAGCCGCTACCCTACCACTACACCCAATACCAGGCTAATATACATAAATATATATACATATATATATACATACATATATATATATACATATATATATACACATATATATATATATACATATATATATACACATAATATATATATATATACAACATATATATACACACATACATATACATATATCATATACATATATACATACATATATGCATATGTACATATATATACATATATATACATAATATAACATATACATATATATAAATACATATACAATATAAATATACATATATACATATATATATATATATATGAAGACCACAAGGGGAAAACCAGAGATGTCAGGAGAAGTCAATTTTGAAGAAACTGAAAACAAAAGTTTCAAACTTTGGTGGACTGTTTAATACTGTCATATAGATTTCTTTTCCATAAAAGGAAGAGTGATCATTGGCCGATCAAATTAAGCATGTAGCATTTGCCAAGCTTCTGTGTTATTTAATTTAAGAGCAATAAACGAATCAATGTTGCAAACTGACATCACTGGTTATTCCCTTGTTTAATAATTGCCATGCAATTTTAACCCAGGATGTGTAGCAAATTCATGCTTGTTGGTTATTAACATACATTACATGACTTTGGTGATCACAGATTATTTTTTCAACATTAAACGGTCATTGTTTTTTTGTTTGATTGGTGTTCAACGCCATACTCAAGGGTATTTCACTTATATGACGACGGATTCTCCATTTCTTACTCCGTACTACTTAATATGATGGAAAACCGGGAGGAAACCAAGGATAAACGACCCCCGCGATAGCCGAAGTCACCTCATGTGACTCCCTCATATACCTAAGCAGGTTGATTGGCGGTGGTACATCGAATGAGGATGGGTACTCAGACGCCCTAACCATTAAGCCACGGCGTGGGTCCATAAAAGTCGCAATAAAGGTTTGACCAGGCTTGAACCACGATATGCACCAACTACGGAGCCCATGATATAACCAAATAGGCCATTGTAGTGCTCAGAGTTTATGCTGTGAAATTTTACAACCTTTCATTTTTAGTTTCTCAACTCTGAATATTATGGTGGAACAGTTAACATGAATGAAAGGGAGATAACCAGGAGTAAAGTACTGACAACTCTGGTTTCTACTTGTTCAGCTTTGACAACACTTGTTTTTTCATTGCACGGCTAAACTTTAGACATATAAATTATGTGACACCCTGGTATTTGTTAAAGTAATATTGTGAGAGGAAACCTTATGTTGCCAACTATTGGCAGGTGCAATAACCCTGAATTTATAAAAAGTGACATCTCTGGTTTCCCCTTGGCTTTCATATATATATAAATATATATAACATATATATAAATATAATAACACATACAATATATATAATATATATTCATATATTCTACTATATAATGGCAGTCCTTCTGTCTCTCTGTCTGTCTGTCTGTTTGTTTGTAACCAATAAGCTCCTAGACCAGTGAACCGATCTTGATGAAACTTTACACACATATGACCTAACATTCAGCTCCAGGATGTGCTTAGTGGCTTTCCATAAAAATGAAAAATATATATATAAAAATATAAAATTTCCATCTAAAAAAAAAAAAGGCTTTCGAATAGTGCGCCGGCGTATTAATCGTAACAAAAGGCTTCATGGTTAAAAACGCTAGGGTTTTTTGAAATCCAAAATGTTCGTATTCGTTGACTTTTAAACATACACATTCTACTCCTGTTATTTGAATTCTCGAACTGCAGCGCACGGCAACAGCTAACTGCTGATAGATCTGCTCATGAACGAGCCAGGCAAGCAGAGTCGGCTGCAGAGAGAGAGAGAGCGTCGCCTAACTGCAAATAGAGCGTCACACCGACGGGCGAGAGAAGCACAAAACTCACGTTCCAGCTTTCTAGGTCCGGGTTTGGCAGGACATCAAGGACAGTTGCCACTGCTGCTAGAAACATTGAGTGGCTCAAGGCCGCCTTCACTATGACCTCTTTGAGGATTACGGCAGCATAAAGCCTTCCTTCCATAAATCTGAGAATAAAAGAAGCCTTCCTAATTTTCTCCATACAACTAATGCCTGTCTAACTAGCGTGAGGAAAATAGGGCAAATTTCCCGGGTATTACCGGGTACTTCTGCTAGATATATTATACATATATATATACATAATATATACATATATATATATATAATACATATATATACATAGATATATATACTGTATATATTACATACGAGGTGTGTTCAAAAAGTATCCAATCTTAATTTTTCGTGAGTAAACAAATGAAGCTAGGGAGGCGTGGTTTGGTGCACGTATGTAGGCGATTCTAATCCGTATGCGTGAATATTTTCCCGCCTGCAGAAGCTGTCAGTCGCCGACAGACCACCGATGAGTGAGGAAGTGTAAGTGGGTGCCGTCGGATTTTCGTTTTTGACAAAATGGCGGAAAAACTTGAACAACGCTACTGCATCAAATTTTTGTGTAAAGCTTGGCGATTCCCAAGTGGAAACAATCCGCAAGATTCAACAGGCCTTCGGGAACGAAGCAATGGGCACCACAGAGATAAAAGAGTGGTACAACCGCTTCAAAGATGGTCGCACATCAGTGGAAAGTGAAGCACGTTCTGGTAGGCCTCGACATCCCGAAATGAGATCATCATTGACGCT
>CM068955.1:51279764-51310841 GCA_035128595.1 Eptatretus atami
TTATATACATATTATATACACATACATATATACATCTTCTTCTTCTTTCAGTTGCTCCCTTAGGGGTCGCCACAGCGGATCATCCGTTATGATCCGCATAATGATTGGCACAGTTTTACGCCGGATGCCCTTCCTGACCAACCCTGGTCGCCTCTTACGACACAGGGATATGGTACACCTATTCTAACGCGGGATACACCGGGCCCAGTACACTGGTACTCACTTTGACCGCACCTCGGAAGGATGACAGGCTGAGTCAACCTCCTGGTGTCTATTAATTCAAGCGGCCAACGGGGCTCAGGACTCAGGACCTTTTGGATCCCAAGCCGCTACCCTAACCACTACGCCAATACAGGCTAATATACCTAAATATATATACACATATATATATATATACATATATATACATATATATATATATATATATAATACATATATAAACACATATATATATATATAATACATACATACATATATCATATTACATATATATACATAATATATATATACATACATATATGCATATGTACATATATATACATATATATATACATATATATACATATAACATATATATAAATACATATAAATATATACATATATATATATGAAGACCACAAGGGGAAAACCAGAGATGTCAGGAGAAGTCAATTTTGAAGAAACTGAAAAACAAAGTTTCAAGACTTTGGTGGACTGTTTAATAACTGTCATATAGATTTCTTTTCCAGTAAAAGGAAGAGTGATCATTGGCGATCAAATTAAGCATGTAGCATTTGCCAAGCTTCTGGTTATTTAATTTAAGAGCAAATAACGAATCAATGTTGCAAACTGACATCACTGGTTATTCCCTTGTTTAATAATTGCCATGCAATTTTAACCCAGGATGTGTAGCAAATTCATGCTTGTTGGTTATTACATACATTACATGACTTTGGTGATCACAGATTATTTTTTTCAACATTAAACGGTCATTGTTTTTTTGTTTGATTGGTGTTCAACGCCATACTCAAGGGTATTTCCTTTTATGACGACGGATTCTCCATTTCTTACTCCGTACTACTTAATATGATGGAAAACCGGGAGGAAACCAAGGATAAACGACCCCCGCGATAGCCGAAGTCACCTCATGTGACTCCCTCATATACCTAAGCAGGTTGATTGGCGGTGGTACATCGAATGAGATGGGTACTCAGACGCGCTAACCATTAAGCCACGGCGTGGGTCCCATAAAAGTCCAATAAAGGTTTGACCAGGCTTGAACCACGATATGCACCAACTACGGAGCCCATGATATAACCAAATACCATTGTAGTGCTCAGAGTTTATGCTGTGAAATTTTACAACCTTTCATTTTTTAGTTTCTCAACTCTGAATATTATGGTGGAACAGTTAACATTAATGAAAGGGAGATAACCAGGAGTAAAGTACTGACAACCTGGGTTCTACTTGTTCAGCTTTGACAACACTTGTTTTTTCATTGCACGGCTAAACTTTAACCATATAAATTATGTGACACCCCGGTTATTTGTTAAAGTAATATTGTGAGAGGAACCTTATGTTGCCAACTATTGGCAGGTGCAATAACCTGGAATTTATAAAAAGTGACATCTCTGGTTTCCCCTTGTGGTCTTCTATATATATATATATAATATATATATATATATATATATATATATATATATATATACACATACAATATATATATATATATATTCTATATTCTACTATATAAATGGCAGTCCTTCTGTCTCTTCTGTCTGTCTGTCTGTGTTTGTAACCAATAAGCTCCTAGACCAGTGAACCGTCTTGATGAAACTTTACACACATATAGACCTAACATTCAGCTCCAGGATGTCTAAGTGGCTTTCCATAAAAATGAAAAATATAATATATATATAAAAAAAAAAAATTTCCATCTAAAAAAAAAAAAGGCTTTCGAATAGTGCCCGGCGTATTAATCGTAACAAAAGGCTTCATGGTTAAAAACGCTAGGGTTTTTGAAATCCAAAATGTTCGTATTCTTGACTTTTTAAACATACACATTCTACTCCTGTTATTTGAATTCTCGAACTGCACGCGCACGGCAACAGCTAACTGCTGATAGATCTGCTCATGAACGAGCCAGGCAAGCAGAGTCGGCTGCAGAGAGAGAGCGTCCCTAACTGCAAATAGAGCGTCACACCGACGGGCGAGAGAAGCACAAAACTCACGTTCCAGCTTTCTAGGTCCGGGTTTTGGCAGGACATCAAGGACAGTTGCCACTGCTGCTAGAAACATTGAGTGGCTCAAGGCCGCCTTCAACTATGACCTCTTTGAGGATTACGGCAGCATAAAGCCTTCCTTCCATAAATCTGAGGAATAAAAGAAGCCTTCCTAATTTTCTCATACAACTAATGCCTCGTCTAACTAGCGTGAGGAAAATAGGGCAAATTTCCCGGGTATTACCGGGTACTTCTGCTAATATATATTATATATATATAATATATATATATATATATATATATATATATATATATACATATACGAGGTGTTTCAAAAAGTATCCAATCTTAATTTTTCGTGAGTAAACAAATGAAGCAGGGAGGCGTGGTTTGGTGCACGTATGTAGGCGATCTAATCCGTATGCGTGAATATTTTCCCGCCTGCAGAAGCTGTCAGTCCCGACAGACCGCCGATGAGTGAGGAAGTGTAAGTGGGCGCGTCGGATTTTCGTTTTTGACAAAATGGCGGAAAAACTTGAACAAGCTACTGCATCAAATTTTGTGTAAAGCTTGGCGATTCCCAAGTGGAAACCAATCCGCAAGATTCAACAGGCCTTCGGGAACGAAGCAATGGGCACACACAGATAAAGAGTGGTACAACCGCTTCAAAGATGGTCGCACATCAGTGGAAAGTGAAGCACGTTCTGGTAGGCCCTCGACATCCCGAAATGAGATCGTCATTGACCAAGTGAGGACCCTGCTGATGCAGGATCGTCGAATCATGATCAGAGAACTTGCAGACGAGGCGTTTGTCAGCATTGGATCCGTTCATTCCATTGTGACTGAGGATTTGGGCTTAAGGAGAATCTCAGCGAAGTTCGTGCCAAAGCTGCTAACGATCGAGCAGAAGCAACTCCGTTTGGAGATCGCACAGGACATGCTGGAGACTGTGAACAGCGATCCAACTTCAACACAGTGATCACTGGCGATGAGACCACAGTGATCCGTCATTTTGTCAAAAACGAAAATCCGACGGCCCCACTTACACTTCCTCACTCATCGGCGGTCTGTCGGCGACTGACAGCTTCTGCAGGCGGGAAAATATTCACGCATACGGATTAGGATCGCCTACATACGTGCACAAACCACGCCTCCTAAAGCTTCATTTGTTTACGCACGAAAAATTAAGGTTGGATACTTTTTGAACACACCTCGTATATATACATAATATATACATATATATAATATACATATATATATAATATATATATATATATTTATATATATATATATATATAGCAGCTATCTGTGCCATTTACATTATTAATTTGCTTTCGTTTTGGATGATTTGAGGTTCTATATTTCCACCAGAATGCAGGAAATTCCAAAAGTTTTTATAATTCCAGAGACCGTAATCCACGTGATTGAACGAGACAAACTCAGCAGTTATAATGAAGCTCCCTGCAGTTTTGGCAGGCCCATTTAAAGGAGATGATAGAATGGCATTGGAAAAATACAATGTACAGTATTGTTATTTCAACATATGGGAAGAATGAAAATGACCAAAGATGGGAATACTTTAAGCATAAGAGGGTAGCTGGGGTCTGGAATGTTTTTCCTTTTTGCTGTGATGATGTACTGCAGGGTTATGAAGCATCGTGTTTTGCCGTGGTCATCACTTTGACCATCAGTACATTATTTTTTCTCTTTAATCAACCGAAACATTCTAAATATCCTTGTTTACTTTCTGATGTATTTTTGAAACAAACGACAATATGTGAGAGAGGTACATTCCACGATGGGTGTTGTTAAAAGTTGGGGGTCTTGCACGGGCTCAGATGTCCAATTAACTATCGCAAAGGAATTATGTACCAGACTTCTGACAGTTCGAAAGATCCTCTTTTTCTGATCAAATCGCAAGGATTAGCCAAGCTATTAGACTTTGCAATTGTGACCAGAATTTACTTTACGCAAGTTCACCATTTACCATGGATACACACGGAGGTAATGACAAAGCCAGCACATTTACAACTAGAAGGCATTCGTAGAGCACATACCTCCCAGGCTGAACAGTTCACGTTTTGTATCCCACTGATGAGACGGATCTGCATCCAGACCTGAACCAAAAATCAAATTAGACACCATGCCACTGGTTGTCCTCGTGGCACTCTCTTTTCCACTGTTGGACAAGGATCCTCTTTTATAGGAAATCAGCAATCAAAGATGCCAGCATGGCCAACACCTTCCAGATTATTATGTCACCCCTCCCCTACCCTCCCTCCCCCCCAACTTCTTTCCCGTGATCTTGCTCTTAATTTGTAAATGAGACGTTTACCAATGGCTTCAAAGCAATCAGCAATGTCCCAGGTGCTGAGCCTCAGTAAGTATTTGAATTTAGCACATCCACCACACACACACACACACACACCACACCACACACACACACACACACACACACACACACACACAAAACCACTGTCAGCAGCAATGACCATAACTCCTTGCATTTTAAATTTATTTATCTTTTAGTTCTGCACAGTAAAATTCAGACAAAAGACACATAGACAAGGCAAAGAATGCTACAATCTCATGTAGCAAACATATAAAGTAATGTCTGGAAAGTCAAATCTGTGTGTAACGACTCCACAATGACGGAGACACGTGGAGTGGTCTGTTGGACTCACTCTTTATTGTGCAGTGATGAAATACATATGGCAGATAACCAAACTTGAAAATGCATACATTTAAGCACATAAGGATGCATTAGAAACCTGATATAAGTGATCTATCCAGAGTACAATTGGTCCTCACTTAACCTCATAGTTGCGTTCTCACAAAAAGTGACAAAGCGAAACAACGTTAAGTGAATCACATTTTCCTATCTGTATTTTCTCTGCCAGTCTGTCCCTCTGTCTGTCCATTCAGGACTGGCTTCAAAATCAAACCCCCATTTTGTTCGTTCTGGAGAGGTTCTCAGACCTCCTGACAGGAATTGCAAGTGGAAAGCATTGACCAAGTGAGGACCCTGCTGATGCAGGATCGTCGAATCATGATCAGAGAACTTGCAGACGAGGCGTTTGTCAGCATTGGATCCGTTCATTCCATTGTGACTGAGGATTTGGGCTTAAGGAGAATCTCAGCGAAGTTCGTGCCAAAGCTGCTAACGATCGAGCAGAAGCAACTCCGTTTGGAGATCGCACAGGACATGCTGGAGACTGTGAACAGCGATCCCAACTTCAACACAGTGATCACTGGCGATGAGACCACAGTGATCCGTCATTTTGTCAAAAACGAAAATCCGACGGCGCCCACTTACACTTCCTCACTCATCGGCGGTCTGTCGACGACTGACAGCTTCTGCAGGCGGGAAAATATTCACGCATACGGATTAGGATCGCCTACATACGTGCACAAACCACGCCTCCTAAAGCTTCATTTGTTTACGCACGAAAAATTAAGGTTGGATACTTTTTGAACACACCTCGTATATATACATATATATACATATATATATATATATATATATATATATATATATATATATATATATAGCAGCTATCTGTGCCATTTACATTATTAATTTGCTTTCGTTTTGGATGATGTGAGGTGTTCTATATTTCCACCAGAATGCAGGAAATTCCAAAAGTTTTTATAATTCCAGAGACCGTAATCCACGTGATTGAACGAGACAAACTCAGCAGTTATAATGAAGCTCCCTGCAGTTTTGGCAGGCCCATTTAAAGGAGATGATAGAATGGCATTGGAAAAATACAATGTACAGTATTGTGTATTTCAACATATGGGAAGAATGAAAATGACCAAAGATGGGAATACTTTAAGCATAAGAGGGTAGCTGGGGTCTGGGAATGTTTTTCCTTTTTGCTGTGATGATGTACTGCAGGGGTTATGAAGCATCGTGTTTTGCCGTGGTCATCACTTTGACCATCAGTACATTATTTTTTCTCTTTAATCAACCGAAACATTCTAAATATCCTTGTTTACTTTCTGATGTATTTTTGAAACAAACGACAATATGTGAAAGGAGAGTACATTCCACGATGGGTGTTGTTAAAAGTTGGGGGTCTTGGCACGGGCTCAGATGTCCAATTAACTATCGCAAAGGAATTATGTACCAGATCTCTGACAGTTCGAAAGGTCCTCTTTTTCTGATCAAATCGCAAGGATTAGCCAAGCTATTAGACTTTGCAATTGTGACCAGAATTTACTTTACGCAAGTTCACCATTTACCATGGATACACACGGAGGTAATGACAAAGCCAGCACATTTACAACTAGAAGGGCATTCGGTAGAGCACATACCTCCGCCAGGCTGAACAGTTCACGTTTTGTATCCCACTGATGAGACGGATCTGCATCCAGACCTGAACCAAAAATCAAATTAGACACCATGCCACTGGTTGTCCTCGTGGCACTCTCTTTTCCACTGTTGGACAAGGATCCTCTTTTATAGGAAAATCAGCCAATCAAAGATGCCAGCATGGCCAACACCTTCCAGATTATTATGTCACCCCTCCCCTACCCTCCCTCCCCCCCCCAACTTCTTTCCAGTGTATCTTGCTCTTAATGTTGTAAATGAGACGTTTACCAATGGCTTCAAAGCAATCAGCAATGTCCCAGGTGCTGAGCCTCAGTAAGTATTTGAATTTAGCACATCACACACACACACACACACACACACACACACACACACACAAAAAAAAAAACCACTGTCAGCAGCAATGACCATAACTCCTTGCATTTTAAATTTATTTATCTTTTAGTTTCTGCACAGTAAAATTCAGACAAAAGACGACATAGACAAGGCAAAAGAATGCTACAATCTCATGTAGCAAACATATAAAGTAATGTCTGGAAAGTCAAATCTGTGTGTAACGACTCCACAATGACGGAGACACGTGGAGTGGTCTGTTGGACTCACTCTTTATTGTGCAGTGATGAAATACATATGGCAGATAACCAAACTTGAAAATGCATACATTTAAGCACATATAAGGATGCATTAGCAAACCTGATATAAGTGATCTATCCAGAGTACAATTGGTCCTCACTTAACCTCATAGTTGCGTTCTCACAAAATGTGACAAAGCGAAACAACGTTAAGTGAATCACATTTTCCTATCTGTATTTTCTCTGCCAGTCTGTCCCTCTGTCTGTCCATTCAGGACATGGCTTCAAAATCAAACCCCCATTTTGTTCGTTCTGGAGAGGTTCTCAGACCTCCTGACAGGAATTGCAGAAAGTTGCTTGCGTCGGTGCTGCGGTTACGTGAGTGGATCCACGTGTGGATATTTGTAGAGATGAGTGTTTCCTGAGAAGAATAAGGGAAGTAGCGAGTTTGTGGATTCTCGGTTTTTGATTTTATGAATGTTAAAAAAGCTCTGCGTGGTTTGAGGCCTCCAGGTCACATAGGTTTTCCCAAATAAATGGGTCTAAATTAATTTTTTCAAGCAAATTATGCATTTCATTACATACCTGACACTTAAAGCTCTTGCATTCTACGAGGGCCAGTCAATAAGGAACCTTAAAATGGCGATATAAATTTGAGGATGTAATGCGTGTAGTTGTAGACGACATATGTTGTATCTATGGGTAAGAGTCATGTTTTACCTGTTTTAGATCTGGAAACATTGAGCGTATGACGTCAGTAGAGCAGTTCCAAGATGGCGGCTCCCTTAGAAGCATGCACCAGGGAGGAGCAACGTTCTGTCATCCGTTTCTTGGGAAGTTAGGGTGTGAATCCCAGGAAATCCATCGCAGAATGACAATGCAATATGGTGACATATTTATCGCTGCAGCAGATGTACAACTGGGACAGGAAGTTTAAAAGTGGAGTATCCAGTGTGGCAGACGCTGCTCGTTCAGGCTGGTCAGACACAGCCGACACACGAGAAATGGTTGCAAGAGTTGAGCACGTGCTAAGGGTAAACCGTCGCATTACTCTGGATGAAGTGGTCTCCGAATTGAACATTAGCCATGGTTCAGCACATCACATCATATCATTCACAACGTGCTGGGGTTCCGCAAAGTGTCTGCAAGGTGGGTGCTGAGACAACTCACACCGAAAATGAAAGAACGGTGAGTGGACGCATGTGAAGAACTCCTGCGACGTTATGAAACAGAAGGCGACGCTTTTTTACAGCACGTAGTGACTGGGGATGAAAGCTGGGTCCACTACTTTCAGCCAGAAGAGGGCAAGCAAAGAGTGCCGCCATTCAACTTCATCGAAGCCCAAAAAATTCTGCACACAGCCGTCCCTGGAAAAGTGACACTGACGCTCTTCTGGGATAGCTGAGGCCCACTTGTCCCAGTCACTCGTCCCACTCCACTTTTAAACTTCCTGTCCCAGTTGTACACCTGCTGCAGCGATAAACATGTGTCACCATATTGCATTGTCATTCTGCGATGGATTTCCTGGGATTCACACCCTAACTTCCCAAGAAACGGATGACAGAACGTTGCTCCTCCCTGGTGCATGCTTCTAAGGGAGCCGCCATCTTGGAACTGCTCTACTGACGTCATACGCTCAATGTTTCCAGATCTAAAACAGGCAAAACATGACTCTTACCCATAGATACAACATATGTCATCTACAACTACACACATTACATTCTCGAATTTATATCGCCATTTTAAGGTTAATTATTGACTGGCCCTCATGTAAGGAACTATGACGACATTCGGTAGAGCGCATACCTCCGCCAAGCTGAACAGTTTTTGTTTTGTAGTCCACTGATATGGATTCGGATCTGAACCAAAATCTAATCAGCTTGTTGTCACCTACACAACTCATCCACCTAGTTTTGTCATAACCCCTACACAACTTTTTCAAATATTGGTTCAATTACCTCTCAATGGTGAAGAATTACTAAAAATAATGAAAAAAAATTTGTATCCGGATCTGGATCCAGATATTCACCAAAATTTAACAATTCATCTTTTTCACACACCAAACCTGTCCAATATAGTTTCGTCTGTATCTATCCATAACTTGTTGAGCTATCCCGCTCACAGACAGAGACAAACAGGGGTGAATACATAACCTCCATCCACCGTCGGTGGTGGAAGTAACAAACAAACTAGAAAAGCACTCGGTAGAGTGCTTACTTCGGGCAGGGTGAACAGTTTACGTTTTGTATTCCACTGATGGATCGAATCTGCATCCGGACCTTAAACAAAAACTAATCAGCTTGTTCTTGTCACCTACCCAACTGAGCCACCAAGTTTTGTCATAGCTTGTCCACAACTTTTTGAAATATCATGCGATGCATAGTTGTGGTCCAGGTTTCGTCCAAATCCACCCATAAACTTTTGAGATGTCTTGCTCACAACCAAACAAACAATCAGGGGTGAATACATAACTTCCATCCACCTTTGGTGGTGGAGGTAATAACCCAAAGTATTGCACAGTAGTTCTTCTTCTTCTTCTTCTGCTTCTTCTTCTTCTTGGATATGACAGTTTGGCTGCAGGGTAGCTGTCATTTTGTTGGGGCATGACGATGCCGCTGATGCTGTTCTCCTTTACCAATACACTGGTACTCATTACACTGACCTCAGAAGAATGACAGGCTGAGTCAACCCCACCTGGTGTTAATTCAGCAGCCAACGGGGCTTGAACTCAAGACCCTAGCATCCCAAGCCAGCCACCTTAACCACGAAGCCAACACCAGGCTTACATTGCACAGTCCGTACTGTATTTTCAATCCACATTTAATTTATCCTCCATCTCCTGCATTTATTATGTGTACATGCAGCATTAAATTATCAAGGCTGGTGTTGGCTTCGAGGTTAGGGTGGCTGGCTTGGGATCTTAGGGTCCTGAGTTCAAGCCCCGTTGGCTGCTGAATCGACACCAGGTGGGGTTGACTCAGTCTGTCATCCTTCCAAGGTTGGTGAAAAGAGTAGCAGTGTACTGGTATAGAGGTGTAGCATCAGTGGCATAGTTGTGTCCCAACAAAATAACAGCTACCTGGCAGCCAAGCTGCCATAACGAAGAAGAAGAAGAAGATTAAGTTATCTTTTATAGGGATATGGAATATCAGAAAAACATTATCGATATTAAATTTATTGTGCAATGTTTGCTTTAAAGCCTCTGCAGTATTGCTTTAAACAATGCGGTGTTACTTTAAGCATACAGCATCGGTGTGATGTTAAATATAAGAGCTACATCTACCCATCAAACTTATTTACTGCCTTCAATGAATTCACTTCATCTCTGGAGTACAGGGTGTCCATAAAGTCTCTTTACAATTTAAAAAATTTATTACAAAATCAAATGAATAGATAAACCTGTGTAAATTATTACAAAATGAGGAGTAGATATTGAAGTTTTTTTTGGCCTCATTTAATACACTTCTATCTGGGCACCATTAGTTGCACGAAGCACATCAAGACGGTAATCGATTTCCTGCCATGTTCGCTGTAGCATAGCCTCATCAATGGTGGCAATGGCGTCGGTGATCCTTTGCTTCAGGTCGTTGATGTCCCGTATCTTTGTTCGATACACGATATCTTTAACATAACCCCATAGAAAAAAGTCCAGGGGAGTGATATCTGGGGAACGAGGCGGCCAGGGAATTGGGCCATCCCATCCAATCCACCGTTCTGGAAATGCTTGATTTAGGAACTCACGAACATGCAGTCCCCAATGTGGTGGTGCACCATCTTGCTGGAAAATGACGGTCGGTTGAAGGTCATCCAGCTGTGGTGCCACATATTCAGTCAAAAGGTCAAGGTAAACATCTGCAGAAATTGATCTCTCTACGAAGAAAAATGGGCCAATGATTCGATTGCACATGATCCCACACCACACATTCACCCTTGGACCATCTCGTTGAAGTTCCCTAGTCACACGGGGGTGTTCTGATCCCCAGATCCTCACATTGTGTGTGCTCAGTTTCCCTGAAACATGAAAGGTTGCCTCATCACTAAAACAAACTCGGGTGAGGAAGTTTGTATCCTCAGAAATTCGTTTCAGCATGTTAACTGCAAACTCTTTTCGTCTTGGTTTATCATTTGGTTCAAGTGCCTGTAAGAGTTGCACTTTGTAAGCGAACAATGGCAGATTCTTGTGTAGGACTTTGTGCACCGTTGAACGTGGTAGCTGTAACTGTCTGGCAGCAGTACGGATGGACTTTGTAGGAGAACGAGCAAAGGCTTCTCTTACACGATCGATGTTTTCCTCTGATATTTTTGGTCGTCCACTCCTCCCTTTATCCAACACTGTCCCCGTCTCCATAAATTTCTTGTGCCATGCACGGATTGACGGACGTGACGGTGGATGTCTTCCATACTTAATCCTGTAATTTCGCTGAGTCTGCGTATCCGATTTTGTTTCGATAAACCACGATACACATTGTGCCTTTTCTTGAGGAGTAGCCATATTTTAGGGTTTCATTGAACAGAACCTCTTCCATCAACAGGGTACCTGAAAAACACAGATGCAACGTGATTAAAAACTTTGATAATCACTGAGTACATCAAACAAATCTTATAAAAACATCCCACCAATTGCCTTTGTAATAATTTTTTTTAATTATAAAGAGACTTTATGGACACCCTGTATATTTGATTTACAGTGTCATTGTTTAATTTTACCATCAGCCAGAATGGCGGGAGACGAGGGACTGCAATTGTGTGTGTGTGTGTGTTGGTTGTTATCTCCATAGGTGGGTTTCAGAAGGTGGAACTGAGACCAACCAGGTCTCCAAGTATCCACCTCCATTATGTGTGTGTGTGCATGTAATATGTATATGTCACGTTTAATATGTGTATGATAACATATTAATACATGTGTATATAATGTTGGCGTGGGGGTCGCCAGCCCAGGTTGACCTCCCGACCCAATTTGTGGTGCCCGGGTGGTTAACACCGCCAACCTCCCGGTACGGCCGAGCGGTACCTTATTAAGAGGAGGCGGACACGTTGATCGACGGAGATTTTAACACGTGCTCGAAGGGCAAGGCGGAGGGCAATGGCGGACGGGGAGAGGAGTACGGCACAGGAGCACTGCACCAGGACAGCACAAGGGGTTTATCCGTGAACCCACTACAATTACACGAATACGGTTTCTTCAAAACAAACACATTTAATGAACGTACATGAATATTTACAAGGACAACAATTCAAAACGAAGTAATATCATAATAATTAAACAAACAACTCCCGCAGTCAAGGCCTCGCACACAGACGCAAATACTGACAAACGGGTGACACAAAAACGAAAAGAAAAATCCCCCTTTTTAAGTAAACTGGGACTCAGCTTGGCCCAGAGCTGGTCCTTGTCAAACTTAGAATGGTGGCGCTTCCACCAGCACGTGCACATGCGCGCAAATGGCACCGTCACTTCTTTCATGGCAGGGCAGACGTACGCCAGGCAATCCGCAAGCAGCTTTCCACCACGAAGGCTCAAAATGTGCCAGCCTTCCTCTTTCCAAAGGTGCCACCTGCCTCATGCGTTCCTCACACCGACCTCGTGTGTGCGCTCTGCCGATCTCCCGTCTATATCCAGAGGAAGCCTTCCACAATCCACACGCGCAAGCCTGCCTGCCCTAGACCTCGATCACACAGGTCTCTCTCTTAAGATCCGCCACCTTTACCTCTTCTGTGTCCTCCTCCTTTCCGCTCTATATCCTTCGCCTCCAAGGTGTGGCCTGCTCGCCACCAAACCCGGGAAGGTGGGGCTTCTCCTGTTTGTTGTGGTTTCAGGGACGTGCTTTCCACCTTTATTGCCTGGCTTGAAATATAAAAACAGAAGGAAAAATCACAGAGGGCAATCACATACTGGGGAACTTATTCTTACTCCCTCGGCTAATTAACACCGCACCACCCCTCGTGTGGGTGACACGTAACACTTTAGCTCACCAGATTCCCTAGCTTAGTTACATCGAGACGCTTTCTACTCGTCCACGGACCAAGGAACTCGACACAATGCTAAATTCCCGATTAAATCCTTCTATCTACCCCCACAACCGTAACAATATATATAATACGTCACGTAAATATGTGTATGATAAAAAGATGTGTGTGTAATATGTATAATGTCATGTATAATAGGTGTATGATCACATATCAACATATGTGTGTGTAATATGTATAATGTCACATATAATGTGTATGATCACAAATCAACATATGTGTACATAATATGTATGTCACATATAATATGTGTATGATCACATATCAACATATGTGGATGTAATATGTATAATGTCACATATAATGTGTATGATCACATATCAACATATGTGTACATAATATTTATGTCACGTATAATATGTGTATGATCACATATCAACATATGTGTATGTAATATGTATAATGTCATGTATAATGTGTATGATCACAAATCAACATATGTGTATGTAATATGTATAATGTCACATATAATGTGTATGATCACAAATCAACATATGTGTACATAATATGTATGTCACGTATAATATGTGTATGATCACATATCAACATATGTGTATGCAATATGTATAATGTCATGTATAATAGGTGTATGATCACATAGCAACATATGTGTACATAATATGTATAATGTCACGTATAATATGTGTATGATCACATATCAACATATGTGTGTGTAATATGTATAATCTCACATATAATGTGTATGATCACATATCAACATATGTGTACATAATATGTATGTCACGTATAATATGTGTATGATCACATATCAACATATGTGTACATAATATGTATCATGTATAATATGTGTATGATCACATATCAACATATGTGTATTTAATATGTATAATGTCACGTATAATATGTGTATGATCAGATCTCAATATGTATGTATATATTGTTGTAGTATTCTCGCCCGCCCGTCCGGTGAGTGCGAAACGACCCGCGTTTACACAATAGCAGCCGGTTCGCCACCGACGGACAATCCGTCGTGACTTTCTGCAATGGGTCAGAACCAGTCACGGATGGGTTTTCAATCCCACACACCTTGTCCGTACCTACCCGCGCTACAGGTCGATCGCACATCTTCGATTTACCTAATTATTTCGAGGTAGGTACCGAGAGGTTGTACTCACGGACCGTTGGAACCGAGCGCTCAAGCAGCCCGCTTCCTTTTGGATACCGAGCGGGGTATATCGCGCAGTCCGTTGGACCCGATCACTTTACCGGCTATTTAAAGCCAACTAATATTCCGCAATAAAGATGGCATTTCAATGGGGGCTGACGCAACGAACAGGTTTACATTTAAACCAGCAATTTATTTTACTTACGTATCAGAACAATCATGCAGTCATCAAACACACAGCAAGTATACAGAACAAGCATGAATGCGGCAGCGGCACGTGGGCAAGACAAGCGCTACAGGTCTATAAGTAATTATATGTACAGTCACTTACACAGTTTTTACTTACGGGACTCGGCGCCACAACATTCATTCGAAGAAAGCGGAAAAGACCCCATCAAAGGCAATGGGGTCAGACTGGACCTCTTGGGTCTTATGGCGTGGGGACTTGGCAGACCGAACGAGTCCACGAGACGTTGCAGGTTACCTGCACCTCGGGGTGTCTGGCTTGGGCGACCCGTGATGTTCCCGTCCCCACGGCAGCTAGCGTAGCCGCGGTCGAGCTCGGGCCTTCCGTGTGGCAGGCGAGCTCTCTCCGGCTTCTCCACACGAACGCGCTTGGCACCCGCGATGCTCCTTCCCCACGGCAGCTAGCGTAGCCGCGGTCGAGCTCGGGCCTTGCAAGCGGCGGGTGATTCGGTCTCAGCCGGCAACTCGTTTGAGTGAACGAACGGGTCTTTGCTCTCTTAGAGTTGATGCTCTGTAAAGACCGTCCATTCCTCAGTGATGCTCGAACTGCGCCGAAGCCCGATCACCTCGGACCGCCTGTCGCTGGCTGGCGAGCTTCTCTCTGGCTTCTCCACATGAACGCGCGGTTCCGCGCGACACAGCAGGCAAGGCTGCACCTCAGCTCGCGTCTCCTTCGCGACGCGGACTCTCACGACTGCAGCTCCAAGCTCCCGACTCCGCCACAGAGCCCGACTTCCAGCAGCCCTTGGCTTCTGGCTTCCTCCCGACTCCCCGACCTCTCCAGCTGACTCAGACACGACCGATCAACTCGACTCGACCCACTCGAACGCGAGCTTGGCGCTCTGCTCGTCCTTTATAGGGCTGGGTGAGACGCGGTTTGGCTCCGATCCTCGACCTCTGACCTCTGACCTCTGCGCGGAAAGCGACGTGCGCGAGATCACCAGAGCTTGATCGGACGAGCAAACGTCCCGCGTCGGCCTGCAGCGACGGCGCTCGATGCGGACTCGCGCGCGGCTGCGCAAGATGGCGTCGTTTCGGAGACGAAGGTGAGGCGATGTTTGTGGTGTGGAGATGTTGACGGTTGCTGGCGAAGTGGTGAGGATGGCGTGTTTGGTGAGAGGCAGTGTGGTTGTGGTGGTGGAAGGCGGTTGTCTGAAGCGGTTGTTGGGGAGCGATGTTTGGTGGTGGTGGTGGTTGTTGTAATGGTTGTTGAGGAAGATGTTGGTGGTAGACGTGGTTGGTCCAAATAACGGTAGTAAAGAATAACGGCTAACTCAAAGATCACAGGCCGGTTAACCATAATAGGTTCCCTTTTAAACCATCGGTGGGGAAATCTATCTGGACACGGACTTTATCTCGGTCCTCAGACTGACCTAGTAGTCGGGACTTGTAATTGTGTTTCTGTCAATTCCACAGTTCGCTACTTACGGATAGGGACTTCCCGTAGTAGGTGTTCACTGAATGATGCACTGAGTCGTATAATCGTGTGTTAGTGTGTGTGTGTGGTGTGTGTGGTGTGTGCGGTGTTGTGTGTGGTTCTCGGTATCGACCAGCAACCCACGGACCTACTTGAACTACTCAGCCTACCCACAGAGTCTCACACCAGCACATCGACACACACAGTCATCCACCTCACCACTAACATGGATCGACCTGCTGAAGCATCATTGCATTTCAGCTACACCACCAATGCAATAGAAACCTACGATTCATCTCTCTGACAATAAGTGTGTCTCCTACTCTGTTCGTACTTGCGGTGGCGCCAACAAAGATGTCGCCTTCCATGATCACACGTGAAAGCACCCACAGCTCTATAAACATTGATCCCACCATGCAAAGGGACCACGATCAGATGGATCCCATAGCGTGCTCGTACCTCATTAGCCTCCACTGCTTGTTTGCCTCCCCTGCCCCCCTCACCTTCACCAGACTCCGCTATACCAGCGGTGCACCAGTGTAGATCCGCACGTATCTCCCATGTGCCCTCTGGTGTACTGTCACACAGGGTACATACGGACCCTCTGAGTCTCTTCCCTTCTTGGTGCATCCTTACCCTCGATCCGTCACCTTTCTCCTTGATAGGGGACAGAATCGCCAACACGGCAACAAGCGACAAGGCATAGCATGGTAGTCTTAGACCGTCGCGTAGCGATCGAGCACAACTTTGGGCTACTACTTTATGCCATAGTCCCTTGGCAAGGTTGCAGTGTGGTGCTGTGTGAGATCGCTGTGTGAATGATGTGTGTGTGTGTGTGTGCGTTCTATGTGTCCCAGCCATAATGCTTGTTTCAGCCTATCCTGAGCATTTTAGTCATCTAAGTTTTCAGCCAACGTTTTATCTCTAAAGCACAAGACACGCAGATTCTACAAATTCATAATTGAGGATCAAAGACTATAGTTCACACACCCCAAGCACAAAGTCACATGGCTGAGCCAGAAACAAATCACGGGCTCTCTAGATCAGCTCGAGTGCGTCTCACAGCAGACGCGACAGCAGCTCCTTCTAAAACATCACTAACTATCACCATGCTTTCTTTATTCTTGTCCTCATGCAACTTCGTTCCATGCAAGACCATGCTTTCTACAGCTCACATCTCTCACACCCACCACCAACACGCGAGTGCAACACTATGCAAGCACTTATTGTTCGTTCACCTCCCTGCATGGTAAACTGTACTGTCGCATCTGTCCTGTCTGTCGAGCAGTTTGAGAGCCTAGCCTCTGAGAAGAGCGTATATATGGCGGTATTCGACGGCACAGAGCGTGCGTCGGGCTGACAGGGCCGGACTGTGTGCGCACAACGGACATGAGACTCGGCAAGTATAGCTTCAAGTATGAACGATTCGAGATGAGGATATTTCATCGATGCGTTCCCACAGTGCACTGTCTTCACCTCGCAGAGACCGGAGCAGAAAACAGATATTCCATGAGGCATAATCAGAGGCTTCAGAGGAAAGTTGTCGGAGGGAACGGACCGAGTTCACCACCAAACGAAAAACTCCTGATGTTTGAACACAGGGAGTCTTGGGGTCAGTAGCGACACAGCGCCAATGCATTAGATTTCTTGCGTGTGAAGTCATCCGAGAGTAGCTTGGGGAGTCTCGACCTCGAAGCTCTAGCAATCGTTGGCTACAAATCAGCGTCAAATCTGTTCAGTCTGGAATGGACAGGTTGTGTGCTTCGTAAGAGACGGAGTATGGCTCGTGAGGTTTACCATGAGGCTTTTGATCATCAACATGAAGTAAAGACCTAAGAGCTTGTGTCGAGTGAGAATAGGAATAACATACGTTATTAGTGATGCATACGTGCAGAGTCCGGGTAGCTTGGAGTTGCTAGTCGTTAGCTGTTGTTAGTGCTCGGGACGAGTCGGTAATAGTTGGTCGTGAGGCTGGTAGAAGTGCGAGCCCATCTGAGCACAGTGCTGTGTCGTGCGGTTGCATTTATCGCATGCGTTTTGAGCGTGTTTGTAAAGCAATGGTTAAATCTGAATCGCTCTATTTGCTGAGTAGAAAGTGAGCTGCAGTGCATAGAAGTATGCGTGTTGGGCTTACATGGGTGCGTCCAGCCACTAGGTCACATTGCCGGGACTGGGTGCACTCTAACTCTGTGTGGTGGGTTTAGTCCGCGAGGTTTTATTTAGCTAGCGGGCAAGCGAGCTAGTGTATCTTGATCTCGATCTCTGAAATGAGCTATTATGAGTCTTTCGCATTGGAATGTATCTAACATCTTAAACAAACAGTGGATGGCATACATCCACACACACACTCACACCTAGAGAGCCAAAACGACCCCGCCTTATCGCTCACACACACATCACCCATACACACACAAACGAGTTGCCGCTGAGACCGAACTCACATCACCCAAACCACACTGTGAGCTCAGAACAATGGTGTCAGGATAGACAAAGGAAACGAGGCTATCAGACGGCTTCAGTTACCAACCGAGAGGCGGTGTTGTCGCTGAGACTGCTAAAGCGAAGGGCGCTTTGAGCAGAGCACACGAATTTTTGTCATATGTTGTTGAATATCTGAGCCGGTTTCTGGTGCTGTGGTTGCAATGAGGTTACGTACTGGCTTTCTACTGTAGCGCGGAGTATCGAGGTGATACGATGAACTGGGCCTGTAAACTGAATCTCGCTCCTCCTATCTATATACGGAGTAGAAATGAGAGGCTACACAGCAAAGGGGTCAGCACTTGCAGATGGAAAATATGATGGAATTTTAAGCCCCCCAAGCGAGCACTATCTTCAATAGCGCTATGCCGTTTGACCGTGTGATGCGGGACGGAGATCAGGATTGTCCACGGTCGCAAGTCCCACCTTTCCATAACGTCAGTTGACGTGTCGCACGGTATCACCTCGCCCAACCCGCAAGATGCATCAGATAGCGGCATCTTCGGCCCTCGTCGGTCTGTTTCTGCACAGTCCCTACGCATTACCCTTCCACGATCTCCTCCAGCCACGCGTCACAAGTCATTTAATCTCGTCATTCTTCGTCATACCATAATCATAGTTTGGAGTTGAATTAGTGGCTTCTATTTTTCACTGGCCTTTCCACCCTTTCACGCACTACGTAATGGTCTGAGGACTGCAGCAGTTAGTACGAAGTATCCATATTTAACCCTTGGTTGTACACCTGGACTAGTATCAAAACTGTATTAGTAAGTTTAATGGAGAGCGTTGCTATTTTAGCGCTTTGTATACTGTAGAGCCCATCCGAAGAGTGGTTGGGTTGACGATCTCTTAGCGTTCGATAGTCTCTCATTGATGTGCCCTGTCTTGGCGGTTTGAAATTGACCTCTGAGCTCTGTCATCATCTTACCAGGAGTGCTTCAGCGATAAGTGAGTGACAGCATATCGGAGACAGAAGTTGCAGCATGAGCTCGTACTACAGCCGCGTCTCCGAGAGGAGAGATCGCTCGCCCTGCACACAATAGCTTATCTATGACATGTGTAGGAACTGTAGGCAGCACAGGAGTCACTTTGATGATAAGTAGATCTCATCGGATGACTCGCAGACATATTTTATACACAATTAAATGATATGGAATATAAAAGGTTTTCATAGCTGATCATGCTTCAGATTTGATCATAAAAAAAAAAAAAGAACTAGTATACAGTTAGGGGAAAAAGAGTAAGGAAAGATAAACCAAGAGTGAAGAGCACCGAGACAATAAAAGGCAAACATGGAAAAAACAAAAATACAGAAATATAAAGAGAAGAAAAATAATAGTGGAAGGAAAATAATATAGTACAGCAATAATAAAATAGAAGAAAAAGCCAAGGTAAAAGAAGCAAAAAAAAGGTAAAAGAGAAAGTAGGGGTCAACAACCGGAAAGGAAAAGCAAGAACGAGGGAATCTAATAAGTTAGAGAGAAAAAAAAAAAAAAATCGAAAGAGGAATATTACAATACAAAAAGGTTGCAAGCCAGAAAAGAGAACCTAAAGAGAAATTGAACAGAGAAACAGAAAAGAAAAGAAAAAAAAAAAAACAAAACAAAAAGAGGGAGAAAAAAAAAGAGAGATTATAAAGAAAAAACACACAGGGAGCAAGGAAAGTTTTACGCGAGTACAAAAAGGCCAAAGAGTTTTTAGAAGATAAAAAAACAAAATCCAGTCAAGTAGAAACATAAAATAGAACAGAAAGAATATATAGGAATAAGAAAAGAAAAAGCAGAGAGGAAAAGAATTATATAAAGAGAAGAGACGGATAGGAAAAAAATGGTAAGAAACGAAAAAGGGTAAAGAAGTCGACAAAAGGATAGAGAGTGGGAGAACAACAAAACAATCACAGTGAGAATAGGTATAAGAAAATCATGAGAACGCCCAAAAAGACAAAGGAAAGTAAATAAAGGACAACACAAAGAAAAAGTTTACGAAGAACTAAGGAAAAAATATGTACAAATGAGAAGAAAGGAAATAAGACGACCAAGACTAGAACAATAAATTGAAGGGAAAAAAAGCAAGAGAAAGAAAAAACGAGAATACGAAAATCAGAGCACAAACAAGAGGGCAAACAAGGCGAAGTTTCCACGTCAAGTGTATAACTGCAAAATTTAACGTTTTGACGAACACTATGACAGAAGTGATAATGTAGACCTGCAGTACAAGCTCGTGTATTATACATACACTCTGCATGGTCTGCACATATTTTAGATGTCCAGACTACAGAGACTCTGCCTGACTCGGGCGATTCTCTTATGTCTCAAGCATGTCACACACGTTCTATCTGATCGCAATCCCTTTCTTTTTTGGCGAGGGTATGGCAACTGAGAGCTCTGTGGTAAGAAAAATAAATAACCCGGGTTAGCGTGACATGTAACTGCAAAAACATACTCTCCTGCTTATAATTAAAATAGCCTTCACTGTCACTACACAGATACACGTGGTGTATCAGGATATGGCTGGCACTGAGTGAATGCACATATTATAAAGATCCTATAAGTATATATGGTACTAGGACAACTTAGTTTGTCGTAAACCCCTCCGTCGACTCATAGCTACGACACTATGATTATAACGTGACCATACATCCATTTTATTGTAACCAATCAGTAAAATTTGTTTGGATACGTGGATCCTCTCCCATACCCCCCACCTACCCACAATCTGCTTCGCCAGCTTCTCCAAATGTACCATACACATATGTCACAACGCACGAGCCAATTAAAAACATGTCTCGATACGTGAATCATACCACTATATTTATACGTGAACAGTCTTGACAGTGTTATGTACATCATATGGCTGATGCTCCAATAATATAGCAGAGTTAGCTGTGAATTGGACATTGACCAGACACTTAGTTTAGGTGGAAGTAGCAATGCAACAATCACTAACAACACAATATTGCATACCAACAACATATGTATATGGAGCCACTCTGCTGGAAGCTGGTCGAATTCACCTCACACACTTACTGATGTAAGGAGCACTGACTCATACAATAGATAGTCAACATAATCGAGTCTGAAATATAGTAGTTATTATTACTCTAGCCATGATGAATTTGATTGGCTGCCACATATTCATCGTATTTCGGATCTATAATATACTTCACCCATATGTGAAAAAATTCACTTTGTATTATAGTAAGGTGTTCATAATACTTCTCGGATTCAATCTCAGCAAATCTGTGGATCTTCCTGAATTTCCTACACCACAATGGCTGATAGTATCATGTGCTCTGCAACTTTGTATCACACCACCATATACATTTCCAAATCAAGTGTTGCTCCGTAATCAGTACCATTTTCTTATGATGAGTTATCAGCAGTCACATAGTTGCAAATAGTATGAATAACAGAACAACCAATACAACAAACATGGATCAGTCCAAGCAAGTAGGTAGTCGCAAAACTATATAATCACTCCCACATTACGTTCCTGATCTATGTGCGAGTCGCACGTAGAGTGTTAATACAAGCTGACATCACATACTCTAGGTTCGCGTTAGATGACAGCAAGGACATTGATGATAGTGTTGGTAATCTTAGTCGGATACACTTTACACTACACTGTTTGATATCATCACTTTCTTCGCATTAAAGTAAGACATATTACGAAGTCTAACGTCAGATATACAGAGTAGTGTGGCAATTGAACCTTGCTAGAATCTTACACTCCACAGATGACGTCATCCCATCATCTTGTACAACTCCAATATGGCTAAATGTATCACAGCCATGTTGATCATCAACCGTTGCCACTTTCTCCTGACCTGTTCATCGACCGCAGCACATTCTGCTCGTTTATTCAAAGAGGCATCTGTCTGAATAGGGGAACTTGAATATCCATAACAGCGAGGCTTGTTGCGGTTTTGAGTGATAGGGGGAGGTTTGTATGGGCATAACATTATATCCTTTGGTTGGTCAGGGTGTGCTCCGTGCATCACTTTGGAAACGTAATTGCTATTGATTCGTGTACTGGCAGCAAGCGCAGTCCGTGAGGAGAAACGCGCTTGGCTGCTGGCGCGTTGTACATTGCCCTATACCCTTGCGATAACTCTCATTCTTGCTGTCAACAAATATGTCAGATGAGTTGCCTCGTAGGTGAAACTAGTATGGAAGACCTTTCTATCTGTGATTGGTATTCGTGCTCACCCAGCACGAATGACCATATTCATTTTCATTTGTCTGGTAAAAATTCGTCGTACGCTGCAAGTCTTGATGTTGATATGTTATAGTTTCTTGTTAGTGGTGAGAAAAGATAAAAGAAGTACAGGGGTGGGGGGGGGAGTATGATCCAACGAGCCCCGGCGCGCTCCTTGATCAGTACGAACAGGGTGTACATCGCCTTGAAACTAGCTACTCCTGCCATGTACTGACCTTTTAATATGTTGATTCGGTATTTCAGAGGAACTAAAGGCCCGCTCCCCTCATTTATCAAACGTTCTATCATCCATCACTGGTGTTGTGTCGTTGTGTGGTTGTTTTATTATATTATTCACAAATTACGGTGTAATGCACTAGTACTAATGAAGGTGGCCATGTCAGATTGGTCAACATGTCACAATTGACAGAAAATGCAGCAACCGACCTCCCGGTTTGCGCCCTTATTACGGTCATCATGAGAGGTACGCATAGCCAATTTGCTCAAAAACTCTGCGCGATGATATAGGCAGTGTCCATGTCATCACTCCTGGGTGTTGGTAGCGTGTACTGCACTTTTCGAGGTTCACATACACTTTGATTCAGGCGAAGATAATAACTATGAGCGGGAAAAGTGACGAACTACGGAATAACCTAGGAGAGATAGGTCAATGCAGGCAGATGACACAGGATCACGTTCTTTGATGGAGAGATAGAGGACCTTGGTATGTCACTGATGCGTTGACGACAGGAATTATAGAAGCGAGCAGTGTGCTGTCAAGGTTGTTGGGCGCGGCTCGAGGTAGAGGGGGAGCATTGTTGGAGGTGTTCCGAACGGTCTGGCAACGCGTATCGCTGCGAGCATTTCACGCGGGTGACTGATCGCCCAGGGCCTGCCCGGTACCGCGCGCCATACACCCGCAGGCAGCAGATGCCTGTGCGCCGATCCCCATTGTCCGCGCCTGAATCGGAGAATGCACCTGGAGCTCGGCATGCACTTTCGCGCTAGAAGATGCGAGAAACCGACGAAGGCATGCGTGCAGCGCGTTCCGTTTGGCACTACGGCTCCCATCGCAGCTGGGAAGCCTGTCCCCTCTTGCTGACACGAAGTCAGTTGACCGCCAGGATCATGCGTGCGAGGGCGTAAAAATGACGGTCTGCCCCACTGCTCCGATACAGCCCCGGCAAGCTGCGGCATCAAACAGGGTGAACTAGGTGCATGGGTCAACACATTCTCATTTCAGTTCGCGCGTCTCAGCAACCAGCTCGTTGGACATGCACAAGTCCAGATGAGGATTCTCTGAAGTAGACCTGTCTTCGCCGTGGAAGTAGACTGAGGTACGCGCCGAAAGGACTTATAGTTCCTCGTCTGATCCCCCTGGTCAAGAGAGCCAATCTCTCACATTCCATTGAAGACGCAAGAACTGGAGGCACAAGGAACGCTCTGAGAGCCATGCTGGAGTACTCACTTCGTCCTCAGTTACTTAGCAACAGGTGACTGGCAAGACTCTACCCCCTGATCCAGTGATATCCTATGATCCAGGCCCGACCCGGACGTCTGTTGACTCTCTGCTCACACCCAGTAGACATGAACGAGTTCTACGGCCTAGGTATAGATAGTTCACTTCTCTGTGACTCCTCAAGTCGTTATTGTAGCTCAGGTACCACATTGAACGTATGCCTACAGACAGGATGGCAGCATCCAAGATGCTGAGCACGACCAGGCCTGTGATTAAGCTTTTGACGCAGTATGGAAACCCGTAATTGCATTTAGACGTGTCTACTCTGACCCGTCATCAGCACATCAGAGGGCCCCTAAAAGAGAATCTAGACGTCTCCGCAAAGATCAATGACTTGCATTCATGTGACGAAAATCTCAATGATATGAGATCGTTCGAACTTCCGCAAATGATAGACAACCGTAAGCTGATTTCACCAACATCCGCCCCCCCGCCTCACCCGCTCCCTCCCCCCCACCCCCCTTCACCCCACCCCCCTCCGCTCCTCCCGCCCCCCCCTCGCCCCCCCTCCCCTTTCCCGCAAGCACACAGAACCAGTCCCCTATTCGATGTGACATGATAAGTAGAGTGGGGGGTCAGTTCACACAGCGCGATCAATGAGATGAATGACAGCAACACCGCCACTATAGTCAGAGATTGGTTATGCACCACTATCGTTCCACTAGCCACGTTCGAGTCACCAGATAGAGTTCTGCACATCACGATGTAGGCCCCTTTGTGATGGCACCCCCACAAAGTCCTAAGATATTCCTTGCCATGACGCGCTCCTGCATTCCGCTCGAATCACACTTTACAGAGATCACATCGGTTGCAAGCAGCTCCTGCCAAACTGCTCGGCTGCGTTACTGTGAGGATCCAAGTATGCAACGGACCACGGTTAAAGTCGTTGACTCTTTGGTGTACTATCACAGCACGTCGTTAAACATGCGTCCGTCGTACTTGCAGAGACCTGGTGTCGCGCTCACGGTGCTAGTATGGTGACAGAATCCACGCATCAAGATAATGCTTCGACGCAATCACGGACTTTGCTGACTCCTGAGGCCACGTACGTCAGCGCGTCTCGGCGTTGGTCAGTTGTTGGTGCTGGCGATCACCAATCTCTTTACCCAGCACGCAGCGGAGGAACAGGCCCCACAATCTTGAGGTGCGAGTTCGGGATGAGTGCACATGTGTTCCCTTCAGGGCATGAGACAGGACACGCACTCGGCAGATGCAGACGACGTACAGCATTTCCACAAGTCCTGTAGACGAAGTTCAAGTCATGAGACTCCACGTCCACTGATATTAAGTGGATGCTTGGCCTCCATTTCCAACAAGTTTACACAGCAGCCCGTCCATATGTTTTCCATAAATGCGTGACATATACATAAAGGCTGGACGCACAAGTTGATTTGAGAGGCAGCATATCGGGTTGAACCACACTCGACATTCAACTCAACAGCAGGTGGATCAGCCCTGGTACAACCCGCTAAAAGTACCCGCACCCAGCCCATAAAATGGATGGAATACTGCTCTTCACTTTGGACTGCTCTATCTAGAGCCCCACACTCTGCTCTAACGCAGTATACGCGAGAGGCGGGCTTGGCAGGAACGCATATGTGAATTTCCCCTGTAAGCAGGCTGGGAATCACATGATCACAGGGGACGCTCTACCTCTCATAGATTTCCTCGCACAAGGCCTCCTTTTGGTCCACCCTCAGCGCACATACAGTTTACGCCTCAAACTCCTGAATGGTAAGTTCAGCTCTGCAATTAAGCTGGGCACTATGAAATCGGTATTGGTAATCCAGTGTCCTTGAGGCAAATTCCAGATGTCTTTCGCCGGTGGTGAGGTTCCCAAAACTGGTCGACCAGCAACATCAAGGATGTGGATGCTTAGATAGGCCTCCACAACTCTTCAGGATCCCCAAAGTCACAGACGCCCAGAATCTCCACTAAGCCTGTTGCAAACTCCTCATCTACCCTCTCATCATTGGAGCTTGCCAACATCCAGCTTAGGCTGGGATGGTACATTCTCCAGGATTTAAGCTGCAACTTTAAAGTTGCTACAACAAAGCCGATGGTCAGTATGAGAGAACGAGCATCCGGTAGACCCTGCAGTTCTGGATCATCCTGCCGTAGCGACCATCAATGAGCACATGGTCATACTCCGTTTGCCACACGCCAGTGTTGGAATACCATTACAGCTATGAGCTGTGGCACTGAAACCATGAACCGCCACCTAATCCATGACTTCTTGCAAAGTCAGGAACTAGTGATTCCTGGTCACAGTTCCAGACTCATCGTGGGGACAACACTGTCGTCATAACCATCTTTCAGTTCCAGTCGATGCAATGGAAATCCCCCAAGACGGAACAGTTCTGCTTGGGGAATTGATCAGCCACAGACTCGAGCGTGGCCATAGAATGCGTCTTCACGGTGAGAATCACTCGCCTCAGTCGGAGCACCACAGAGACCAGGGGAATGACCCAAAGGAGTGACGAATCCTTAGTCTCATAATCGCTCGTTGACCGGTGTTACTCAGTATCATTGGAGTCACTTATTCGACACAGCTACAGCACTCCTGGGGCATGTACCATCAGAGCGACCAGAACCAAGAGTAGGTGTACCCCCAACCATGATCTCACCGCAATCCAGTCTCCGAACCTTGGGAGAGTGCTGCAATCCCGATGTCCAAACGCTTGAGCTCAAATGATAACAAGAAACCCGTGATCATCCTCTGCTTCGGGATAGGAATTCCAGGCACACAGAAGGGACTGCCTCAGGTTGACCCAAGGAGACCCGCCATCTGCGTGGAGCCCGACACCTTCCAGCGCACCACCCCGACACACACTACTGCAATCTGACCTGGGAAGGTTACCCCGTGGTTTCCCTCTATCATCAAAGATCGGGGGTCCCGAAGGCTTTGCCGCAATTCCCGTCATCCTGTGCAGCTGTCTCTGCGAAGGGCACTGCATTGGAGGTACTCGCCACGGAGTGGGTTTTTCAGATTTTTTTTAATGGCTTTAAGAATGTTTTGCAGAATGAAGGGGTTTACTAGTGGCCAGAGTGCAAATTCTGCCTACCAACTCAATAAGTAACCCAACTGCAAGGAAGGACGTCCGCAGACACAGAGTGCTGTGATTGGACTTCATCTATGCCTTTCTGGGCCTTGTCAAGTATAGGGAGGTTCGTCGTGTGTTTGTTGTGTGTATGTGTAATACATATCAATATTTAAATATTATATATATACTACTATATATAATATTATATATTGTTACGGCGCTGAAATTCGCAGAACACCTAACAAGGCTTCGTAGTTCAGTAGCATCGATAAGTCTGTGTTCAAGTAGATTCCCCACGTTGTTTTAATGGGAATTATTTACACGGGGCTGTGATCTTTGAGTTAGAATTATTCTTATTCTATCGTGTATTTTGAACCGTCACCACCTAACATCTTGCCTCACCAACCATTTACAACACCCCACACCACAATCGCTCCCCTTAACCCACCCGCCACCTTACGCAGCACAAACGCCACAACCACATTCTCGCACCCACCATGTCAACATCTTGGTGCCGCCATCGATAACAGATTACGGCAAATCGCTCCCCTTACACACGCCAACCACACAACACTTCGAACGCCACATACGCACCAATTGATCAATTGGGCAGGATCGGCATCGCCTCTACCGCAACCACCTAACCACCTTCGCCGCTACGCAGCTATCGAATCCTTCTTCCCACGACACATTAAGACAACCATCTCTTCGCATTCTTTCCATAAAACGCGAGCGAAAAGGAATGCTCCAAGGAACTTCGATGGCGGCGGATTTTTTTCCCGCCTAATATTCCCGCCTGTTTCTCCGCACTTGGTGTGGGGGAGGGGCGAGGCAGATGTTCGAGCATTTGGGTCGGTTTCATGGAATGAGGCTCTGGAACGAGGAACGCCCCTTTTCTGGAAGCTTCTCGCAGGAACTAGAGGGGGCGGAGCAGAAAACGGGAGAGCAAAGGGGTTGGACCCCACGGGGATAATAAGGCAAGACAGGACGCGAGCTCGAAGCAGGAGGGGGTGATCGTGTGGGTTGTTGTCCTCTTCGGGGGAAGCTTCCGTCTCTTCGTGACATTGGTGCTTTGTTCGTAACGTGTCGGCTCCTTTTTGTCGTGCGAGCCTTTTGTCCTCGAGCCTTAGTCGTGTTGTCTTTGGTCGTCGTCGTTGTCGTCTTCCTATCGGGAAGAGCTTCTGGATTGCGTTGGTGGGTTTTCAGCGATTCTTCAGCGGTCGTTGTGGTTTTGTCGTCACGAGGTGGACCTCTGTCTGTCTGGTGATTGCTGCTGCTTCGTGGTGATTCCGAGCTCCGGGTGCTTTCCCCTCGTTGCGGACGCCGAGTCGTGAGGTTGTGTGCGGTGGTCCAGGGGTCGAGGCGCGCTACGCGAGGAGTAGATGTCTCCACTATGGAGCTCGCTCGCCGACCGTGTCGTGGAGACCGAACGAGGGTGCAGGTACCAGCGTGCGTCGTTGTCGTGGGCGTATGCATTCGGGGGTGCAAGATATGCTTATAGCTAAAAGGCTTAATCTCCAGGCTTCCACGCACATAGGGTCTACGGACCCGGTCTGCATCCTCGTCTTTTGGGGTTGGCCCTTTTTCTTTTTGGGCTTTGGAATGAATGTTGTTGGGCGCCGAGTCCTGAGGAGTAGAAACTGGCTTAAGTGCCTGTAAATTATACTGCTTATATTCGATCGTAGGCTTTCCTTGCTTTTGCTTGTCTGTATACGTGTTGCTTTTGTCTCTTGGCCATACGTGTATCGATTATTTCATTGCCTTGCCTGCATATGTGTTGTGTGTAACATGTATAATAATGCTGCCTATGGTTACAATAGCTACCGTTCGTTGCGTCCGCCTCTCCCTATTGACCTGAGACCATCTGCTCGGCGTTCAGTAATAGTTGGGTTGTTAAATAGCCCGTTCAAATAAAAAGTTAATCGGGAATCCGCGAGAGTCGGCGATAATACCCCCTGTCGGTTTATCACGCAGAACGAACGGACCCGTCGACATTAAGCGGTTCGTGTCCAAGCCGACCGCTTGCCGTGAGCGTCGTTTCTGGCTATCAGGTAGCGGTGTTGATGACCACGTCCGGTTAGCTATCGCGCGCGGGTACTTAGGTATATCGAAGTTCGGCGATCTGACTCCTATCCTGCGCGGTTAGGTAAAATGGCTAGGCTGTGGTGGGGATTGAAAGACCTCACTCCGCTGACGGGTCTTCTGGCGCATTGTCGAGAAGGTCACGACTGATTGTTCGTTCGGTGGGCGAACCGGCTGCTATTAGTGAAACGCGGTCGTTCGCACGCCGGCGGCGGAATTACCAACAATATATTATTATATAATATATAATATATATATATATATCCAGTATATTATATTATCCATATATTATAAAGATTATGTATAAATATATTGTTTCTAAGTAAATTATAATTTGTATGTATAAATTAAATAAATAAATAATATGTGGTGTGCGTGTGTCTATATCCATAATATATACAGGGTAAGACCGAAAGTTACTTTATCCCTGATAAATTTTCTCGCACTTCCCTCCGTCCCTTCCCGTTTGCCCTCCCCTCGCGCGCTATGGTTTGCGAAACACTGACTCAGAAAAATGATGGAGCACATACAGATACAATGACAATAATTATTGTAAGTACGTACAATTAAAACCTTATATAAAAGAGTTCAGAAATGCTTTCACTGGAAGGGGTAAAGACTTTCAGGCCACCACTGTATATGTATATGTATGATCAATGTATGTATTGGTCGTGGAGTTAAGGCACACATGCGAGACTCAGTAATGCACAACACGTCATTCAAGTCCTCAGACAGGTGATTTTTCATCATGCTATGTTCAGATAGACCCAGCCCCTGTCTGGTGGGTATTCAAACTCTTTGATAGTGTTGGAGAAGGGTAGAGAACAGGTTCCTTTCTTTTTTGGATAACCTTTTCCTCTTTTTACGACACTTCATGACGTATGATTTTTACGTCGGTTACATTTCTGCATGAGCGCTATTCAGGTTCATGGCATGCGATAGATAGGCAGTTTGCCACGGAGACTGCTTCTCTTCCCTTTCCATCAGACACATTGGATTGGAACCACCATGAATTTATTGACATTTATTTTTGGTAGTCATTTTACACATTGGACTTTCAGGACATTTTGAGTCAGTAACACACTGGCAAGCTTTTCCTGAACAGTTTATTCTGACGGTCCAAACATGGCTGTTGGGTCTGCGTGATGCATTTTCCTCAGAACCCACCTTTTTTCCATTGGTCAAACAACACCCCGTTGCAGCAAGTCTATGGTGCTGCTGGCTCTTCTTCATGTTGGGCAGAAAACGAAGAGGTGAAATTGCCTGTTGATGTTTTGTGAGCTCTTCAGGATTTGCTCGGTTGTTACAGGAAAACTAAGTTCGGATGGCTGCTTCCTGACAATTCGTCCAGCGCCCGAAATGTGGTTCGTCAGCCACGGGCTGTGTTAATTGCGGAGTTGACGCATCTATCGTTAATGGTGCAGGAGAGAATGATAGTAAGAATTGACGGTTGGAGGTCGCGTGCACGCTGCGCCAATAGGCAAGCTGAATTTGGCTGAAGTTGTGCTTGAGGCTCCCCCACACTGGTCACCTATAAAAGGACAGCAGGACTGCCTTGTTAGCAGTTGGTAAGAGCCTCCTGCTGATGGTTGGGGAGAGATTCTGATCGCGTTAGGTGGGATATCCTGCTAAGAGTTGGTGAAGGATCTTCTGACAGTTGTTGACAGTCTCGACCGGTTGGGGACAGCCAGCAATGGCAGTTGGTTGAAGTTGGACTGTTCCTGCTGTTCTTGGCGTACTGGTTCTCTAGTATCCCACATACAGCAAGGGGTGCATATAGATATACCTGGCTATTAGTGGTACATGGTGGCATAATGACTAGGGGTTGATGA
>CM068955.1:51334419-51346563 GCA_035128595.1 Eptatretus atami
ATGAGGTGTTGGTTGTGCGAGTGTTGGGGTTCTCATTGGGTGTTGTGCACACGTGGATGCGGTGTTTGGGATTGAGTGTTGTTTGTTGTTCTCCTTGTCCAGCCGTTTGCACCATCCAGTTTTTGCCCTTTGCATCAGAGGTGTGTTTTGTGTGGGTTCCTCCACCGTCTCCCCAGTTAGACCGACCTCCCGTGGATTTTTGCTACTTTGCTTTTGCACAAGTGATATATATATATACATAATATATAATATATATATATATAATATATATATATATATGAGTGTGTGTGTGGGTGCGGGTGTAGCACATCGTGTTACTTTACACATATACACAAGGCCAATCGTTGCGAAGCAGTCGTTATTTATCAGAATTTCCCTCGCACAGCTTTGACCTTGTCGGATACAGTACAGCACAGCCTTTTGAGGCTGCCTCTCGGTTCATCTTTAAAAAAAATAAAAATAAAAATGTTTCGTCGAAACTTCATCCTGTGATATGTTATAAAGTATATGTTATATCGCTTCTCAAAGTCGACATCGACTGCTCTAGTTTGATTGCACTTCTGTTGATCCGGAGAAGTTTCCTGAGAGATTGATTGCAACTCGTAGCGAACCGTAATTTACGAACAAAGCATGCCTGCGCGTTCACATCACTCGATAGGCTTCATGCCGACTGTGCAGCTTCAATATGAGGTGTACTACTACTGTGAGAGTCAAACTGGAAGCGACAATAACTTGTAATGTATTTTAGTTGATTCGTCTCTCAGGTGGCAGCTTATACCGTTTTCTTACAAACGTGGAGCTGATGAGAGCTGCTGTTTATCTTGGTGTTAACAATTACAAATTTTAATTCCCCTCCTGGGTACAAACGTTTTCCAAGTTAACAAATTGTATAAATACAAAAAAACATAACAAATACAAAAAACATAAATGTTGCTTTTCCTTCAGTGTGAAAGGTTACTCCTTTTCTTTGTTTTGTTTTTTTTGAACCACTCACTTTTGTGTCTCGATCCAGTTATAAACCGTCATCATAGGCGGAGAGATGCATCAATGTGTGTGCGCCGTCCCTCGGATGGATGTTAAACTGGGCATTTCTCTGTCAGCATTAGTTGGTGTGCATTAAAGATCCCACGGTGCCCTTTTCATTTGAAGACTATGGACGGATTTGGACGAAACTTGGTGGACGGGTTGGGTGTGTGGCAAAGACGAATTGATTCGAATTTTGTGAAGATCCAGATATGGATGTGGATATGAGAATTTTTTAAGTGATTCTTCACCATTGAGAGATAGCGCTAAAAACGATATACCGTACGTACAGCACGACATTTCAAAATATTGTCAACGGATTATGACAAAACTTTGTGAAGTAGTTTGGTTTGTGACACGAACAAGTTGATTATATTTTAGTTCATGTTTGGATGCAGATCCGGCCTATTAGTGAGATACAAAACATAAACTGTTCAACCTGGCGGAGGTATGCACTCTACCGAGTGCCATTCTAGTTCTCAATGAAAATGGACCCTCAGGAAATAAAAAGATTCCAGCAGTTCATGAAAGCATTAACCAGCGAATTTTAACAATTGCAGGATTTGTTTTTGCAGAAACCATTTCACTTTGAGTATTTAGGAAAAAGTTTGGAAGGGGAGTGGGTATGGATAGATTTGATTATTGAAGGACATTCCCATGATTAAACAATGGATTTTCTCAACTGAAAGCTGAGAATTTGGTTCGACCAATTGCTCTGAGCCTGGTAGGTCGGTGGTTCGATTCTAACATTGGCCGAATAATAAGACTTTTTTTAAATGGCACATGCTGCTTCCTCGTTTGATACTCTGCATTTCTCGCACAGATATACCCTGTGGGTTGGCATCTCGTGGGGGATATTTCTCGTTAGTTGTCCCGCTAGCTACAAATCGAAAAGCGATGTGACAAGATGGTGTCTCCGGCAGCCAGAGTGCACCGAGAAGTTACATCACTTCTCCCAAGGTCACCAACTGTGTTTGAGTGAAGGCAAGTCGGGTGATATCTGTCTGCATGAAACAACAGCTCCTCATTGGGCCTTAGAATGCCAACCCATGGGATGCATCTTTTTGTTTCTGGGTTTGAGCGATTTGGACGTGGGTTTAACCATGTTCAAGTGTACCTTTTTGTAGTAGATTGGTGATTTGGCCCCTCAACCCTGCTGTTGGTCCTCCCCACAACTCTCTTTTTCTCTTTATACTATTCCTTTTATTCTGTCATGTCTTGATCCATTCTATGTTCTCACTCCTCCACGAGTCTCAACAATGTATAAAGAAAAACCTGTAAAACTAAAAGAAAAGGAAAACATGTTCACTGGAGTGGGGGAAGCAAAGTCCGGCTAATGTTTCAAGCATTAGCCCTTCATCAGAATAAAAGAAGAGCAAAAGGTCAAAACATCAGTCACACTTTGCTTCCCACAGTGGTTAACATACCATAATCCATCTTCAATCGATCTATTATTTTGTATGCAGCCTATGGCTGCTGGTTGCATCATTGTTGGGAGCGCAGCTGTGCCACTGATGCAGTGCTCCCTGTTTCCAGTTAGTTGGTACTCATCTTGCCAACCTTGGAAGGATGACTGGCTGAGTCAACCCAACGGGTGTTATTTAACGGCACAACGGGGGCTCAAACCAACAGCCCTAAGATCTTAAGCCAGCTACCTTAACCCTTAAGCCAACACCAGGCTTCGTCTTCAATTGATGAAATATATTGTTTAACTTGTCCGTCAACAAAGATCCACACTAGTTTTCATGAAACTCACAGTATTCTGTTGTATTCCTACCATCAGTTGGCCCTTTCTAGCGATCCTATGTTGAACAGCTGGCTCATGATGCTTGTAACCTCGGTTCAGATCCCATAAACTGCACTATATGTATTTGCCCATTTTCTACTAATATCCTTGGAATTCAACATAAAGCACACCGATGTCTCCTGATATTTTGTTTTCTGCTTGTCATTTATATACAAAAGCTCCTCCGTGAAAGCGTTCGATCAAACTGTTAAACAAATGAAGTGGAATATTGAAAACTGATTACCCCTTCGTTTATAAGTGTACTTCAACGGCCCTCTCGGGATCCATGTGACATGAGAATATCAATCAACCTCGGCATCAGTCAACATAATCTGATGAGAAAAGTTTTGGTGGTTGGGCATGGAGGGAAGTGTAACAGCGAGCTTCCAATGGTGATGCACGTCTCTAAGTAAATTTAGCCCATTTGATGTACCATTTGTTGTCTTTTGTGGACGAGTCAATAAAAAAAAAAATCCCCTTTTAAAGAGCGACAGAGCCAAGAACATAACTTATTTTCCTGTCTGATCAGGAAACTCACCCACGATCTGATAAAAAATATCGAACATTGGTTGGAAACTGCACAGGAAAAAGACGAACAACTATAATCGTGTTTCACCGGCACAGGACCATTCCGACATGATTTGGGGTGGAAGGCGAGGTTATTGACACCCACTCATTCCATGTTATATTTTAAAGGTTTTTTTTTAAATCAAAATATCATTTTGAATGCAGCCTTATGTATATATTTTCAACATATCATTTTTGACAAATTTGATGGGCAGCCATATTTTCCTCGTGCCATCCTTCCATACGGAGTACAAGCGTACTCCAAGATACGCTCAGCTTCAATTGTCACCTTTAGAGTTTTGCAATGCCAGCACAGCAGAAGTGAATACAAATACAGTACATATTTAACTTTCTAAAAGATGTTGCAATTGATCAATTCCTCGAACATCATCAACACCAGTTCAGTTCAAGCAATTTGACTAGATCATCACATCCCGTGTACTTACATCCAGTGCATCCCTGCACAAAACGATATATTTGATGATGATTACATCGGCATCCTGCCCTTTTGCTTCTGTCTTGCCACCGCTAGTAATGTCAGGGACGGCTGTTCTTGTGTCTCTATCGATTTATCGACTTCTCCTCTTGACCGGCCAGTGCCGCGTGCCGAACTGACTTTCTCCATTTCAGTCTTCTGGGGCTCAAACAACATCACCAAGCTGTTGCACTCCTTTGTCCAACCTGTAACAGATTGAGGAAATGTCATTCATCTCTTACTTTTCAAACTTCTGCGTTTTTTGAATTCGATTCATGATATATGGGACGTTTAAGGAACGTGTACGGATGATAATATAGATCGTAAAGAAAGGTTCCGGAATGAGTTAATCTTCTAATGCCTGTGTAGGATTGTATGTTGGGTTTAATTCATGATCACTTGGTCTGTTCTCCCATTCCCTGTATGTTATCTCTGAACATAATATAAAGTGTGCCTTCAGATTAAAGTTATCGTAACTTTCTCAAAGTATACAGGTTAAAAGATCTCAAAACTCGAATTATTGCTGTTTTTAAAGGAAAAGATGAGATATTCTCATGAACAGGTATCAAGTAAATTGTATGATGAAGGGTAATGATCTGAAGGGTGGTACAGAGGTAGCACATTCAGCTTTGAGATATGTGGTACACATTTGATTCTCAACCAAACTATATACTGTACCGTCGGATTGATGCTTCGCAGGGAGAGTGTTGCATCACAAAGTATACCATCCCTCCGATGGACGGATGGATGTTAAGATGGAGGTTCCATGGAGGAGGGGGGGGGGGTAAGGGCGGATATAGAGTGAGGAATGCACAAAGACCGACCACACACACTCACCCTCCGATCATTACACATGTACACCATCAACCATCCACACGCAAACTACCGCCAAGTCCTGCCAGTATCCCTCCACCCCTTTATGTCCAATGCTTCTAGGTACCTGACTAATTCCAATTTAAACCAATGTAGTCTTTCTGTTGCCATGACCTTTCTAGGGAGACCATTCCATGCATTAACTACTCTCTTTCATTCAGAGTCCTGCCTTACTATTGCTCTCTCTCCTTTTTTTACTCTCAGGTTATGGCCCCTGGTCCTATCACTGTCTATTCTGCTGAAAAACTCTTCTGCACTTATTTTGTTTCTTCCCTTCATTCATTATCCGAAGCATCTCAATCATATCTCCTCATAACCGCCTCCTTTCTAATGTACATAGCCCTGTATCCTTCAGCCGCTCTTCATAGCTTCGTGTAACTAGTCCCAGAATCAATTTACTTGCCCTATGCTGAACCCTCTCAGTATGGAAGCTACGTCCTTCCTCAGATGTGGTGACCAAAACTGCACAAAATGCTCGAGGCGAGTCCTCACTAAATTCCTGTGCAACATTAACACGACCTCCTTAGATTTATCATTTATTCCCCATCGAATGCAACATAAAACCCTTTTAGCTTTACCCTAGCTACGAGGCACAGTGCTGTCTACTTACCCCCCCAGATATATTACCAGTAAACAGATCCTTCTCTTGTGCGACACACACTACAAGATTGCCCCTTGCATCATGTACTCTGTTATTTCATTGTTCTTTCCCACTCCCAACACTTTACATTTATTTATGTTGAACTGCACCTGCTAAACTTTTGCCCAAACTATCAAAGTATTTATATGTTTCTGGTGATTATAATAGCAAATAATTAAAGAGTTTACACTTCTGAAACTTACATGAGTGTCAGAATTACCATATCATCATGGGATTAACACCAAAAACCCAGCTGGTTCATTAAGAAGCTTCAGAGAGAGAGTAATCTGATACCCTGCCTGGTCTTGATGTACGATGTCAGTCCATATGTTCTCGCCTGGTGTTGGCTTAGTGATTAGGGTGGCGGATTGGGATCCTAGGGTCCTGAATTCAAGCCCCGTTGGCCGTTGAATTAATACACCAGGGGGTTGACTCAGCCTGTCATCCTTCTAAGGTCGGCGAAATGAGTACCAATGTGTACTGGTAGAGGAGCACTGCATCAGCGACACAGTCGCGCTTCCAAGAAATGATAGCTACCCCGGCAGCTAAGCTGCTATACGCAAGAAGAAGAAGAAGTCCAAATGTTGTGCTCGACTGTAAATGATCTCATGGTAACTTGGGGAAAGGCAGCCCAGTCCAAAATCCTGCGAAGCAGAGGAAAAAATAACTAACCTCCACTGTATATGCAACAATGAGGTTATAGCATACATCTTTGGCTTTCGAAGGTTTGCTTAATCAACTTCACCAGAAACACCCGCTCCCTTCGGAAGCAGCTTAGGGGTGGGGAAGGGTTATGGGTAGTGGAATAGGTGGGGCAAATATATTTTGTGCCATGGCTAATAATCCCTCCTGTCTGCAGCAGAGGTCAGTAAACCAATTGCATTGTGGCACATGTACAGGCGAAAATTGTAAGTCATCTCTCCCTCTCCCTTGCAGGGGGTTGTGCCCATGACCTGACCTTGGGTATTCCCAACACGTATGCAATTTATTTTATTATGCTCTAACAGGAACACAACCAACAAGGATAAACACTATAAAAAGTGCTGTTAGTGGCTGGACATAGATACATAAACCTTTTCCATTATATATATAGTGTTAAGGTTCTGTAAAATTGCATGCCTCGAAGGAAATGGCACCCACATACAGTGATCCCCAGGCAGTTATTTCATTAGTCTTCCTGCAGTCAGACCTTCCCCTCATGTCTAATGGGTTAACGGGATGAAGTGCATTACGTGGGTCCAATAGCTAGGTCTAATAATTATATCTCTATCTTCTTTTCAATTCCGATTTCCATTTCAACCCTTTCCTTTTATCCATGATACAAATCCAACCAAGCAAGCAAGCACCCATACACAATGTCAATAACAGACACCCACGCAGCCCTGTGAGAGACACCACCAACACTGTACAAGGCGCCATTTCATTCAAATCTGCATGCCAATTTACGACATCTCACCTTGCTCAACCTTCGCTCACCAAAGGCTCACCACCTCGACCACCAACATCTCCCGCACACGGGAAAGGTCATCCCGCGCCTCCTCACACCTCCGCATCGATACAGTTCGCCACCAAGCAGAGGCGTGCTGCATGGCCCAGGTCGCTCAGACCGCATGGTGCGGGGACGGGTCAAGCACTTTAACAGCACCAACCGCATCTCACCGGGGATGCTCCGAATGGGCCTGCGGGACCGACACGACCCTAGTCCAGTCGCCAGAAACACGGCCCGGGAGTTCGGTGCAAGGCTCCGGGCCGTGTCGTGCCGGATGTGCGAATGAGACCACTTCCGGCCCCAGGAGCCTGGCAGGGTGGGGCCGGGACCCAATAGGTGAGCATGATTCGTGTGACGGCACGTCGCTTCGGGTCGTCACCCCACCCTTCGCCCGGGCTTATAAAAGGCGGATCGCGAAGCCGTCCACCCTCTCCCTCTGCTCTTATCCGCCCACCTGCCTGCCTCGCCCACTTCTCTGCGATCGCCCACTTCTCCACCTCCTGCCTCGCCCACTTCTCCAGCTGCCTGCCTCGCCCACTTCTCCACCTGCCTGCCTCGCCCACGCCTTCACCTCTCTGCTCCCCCTCTCTTCACTGCACCTCGTCTGCTGGCACTGCATCTACATCCGGGGTGTTGTATGCAACAGACGTTCTTCTGGACCAGTGCGGAGCACACATTTGCGACAGCCCAGGCAAATTGATTAAGCAGGAGATAACGCGCCAACTCTTATGGTGGGATCGCTCAAGCGGAGCGCCCCTAAAGCGTACTGGGTTGTGCGGTCGGCCGACCACGCCAGGTATTGCAAGGCCATTAGTCCTCATCTGCTCTCCTTCCTTCTGGCTATCTAATCTTCATCGGTTGTTGTGTGTGTGTGTGTTGTGTGTGTGGTGTGTTGTGTGTGTGTGGGTGTGTGTGATGGCGCCTGTCATAGCATAAGTTAAGATGTGGGAAGTATAACGGGATAAGTCTGCTCTGTGTCTGCTTTTAAATTGCTTGCCCTTTGTCACAAATCCACCACAAATTCCTTGCTATCCCTGCTGTACATAATAATAAACCCATTCACTGAGCCACATTCATTTCCTCACCTGATTGTAAATAAATGCTTTGTATAGAAATGTTCTCAGCTCGTTTTCATCTTTTTGATTGGTCCAACATGGTCCGTATCCTAGCCTAGCCCGGACATTACCCCCCAACGATCTGTTTTCTAGCCGGTACGTCCTTGGCAGTTACGCTCGGCTGCATCTGATCCGGTAAGGCGATCTGGTTTGAACAAGGCGTACTGAGGGCGTGTCCCCCAGTAATTAGATCACGTGACCATTAGGTAACCGGTTTCCATTATATGGAGGACACTAAGTCATGTGGTTGAGTTATTGGCATTCACGGTTGATTAGCGACCCGTCGCAAGACGGAGTTGTCCGTGTGTGGCGGCCTGTGATTCCGGAGAGTCTGAGGGAACCCGAGGTAGCTTTCCCCCCCTCATGGTCTTCTCGCCCCTGACCCCGGGTCTGCAACAATAGATTATTCCACCCCAAATAAACTATTTTACAGAAATCAGAATCATAATGTTGTTTTGTTTTGCTAATTCAAGGCCTGTCATTATTAACCAACCATGGATATCACAGCCAAACATAATCAAGGGGAATACGAAGGATGGCGAGTGACTAAACTTTCCTGAGATGCACTTGCCTTTAAATGATCTAGTCTGAGTTTGATGACCAAACTATAAAATGTCAGACTGGCGCTTCACAGGCAAGACAAAGTGTGGCGGTGCTCAGATAGACGTTAAGCTGTGTGTTCCATCTGCTAGCATTAGTTGGTGGATGTTATATATCCCACAATATGTTTCACAAAGAGTAGGCGAGCTATCGCCAGTGCCTTGAACAACTTCCAAATTCTTACCCTCACTTACAAAGTGTTAGCTGTGATCCCACATATATAAATATACCCTGCATACTACATGGGGCTGGTAGGATGGCTTGGAGGTATGCACACTCTCCTCTGAGTCATTTCAACCCAGCTATCTCCTCTGAGCCATTTTTTATATAAAAAGGTATTGAAAGCTCCGTGTATATTCAGCTCTGACTATATATATATATATATATATATATATATATATATATTATATATATATATATATATATATATATATATATATATATATATATATTTATGCACAGTCTGTCTATAGAGTACCACAGCATCGTCACTTTCTCGTGAGATTACAGAATCTTTTCCAAGCGATACAGTTATCTCAACCATAATGACTATCCAGGTGTGGCGAGGTATATTTTTTACATTTTTTTGTATACAAAGTCGAGGCCCATGGAGGAGTACCTTGAAACAAATAAGAAATTTGGCCACAGGGTGGTTGTAACAATCGTGTAAATAAAAAATCCTCCTTTAACCCCAAATCTGGTTGTATTTTACAGGTCTTGGCCCTGTTATTTCATTTTTCTCAGCTATCAATTAATCATTAAATCTCAGTGAGTATATAAATCATGGAGCCTTTGTGAGCATGACGTTTGGAGCTCAATTTAACAACCTCCTTTAACTATATATTTTGCATTTGATTATATTTTTAATCTAATTCCAGAAATAATTAGAACGGCAATCGGTAGAGCGCATACCTCTGCCAGGCTGAACAGTTTACGTTTTGCATCCCACTGATCGGTCAGATCTGGATCCGGACATGAACTAAAATTTTATTGGTTTTTTTATCATCACCTAACCAACTCATCCACTTCGTTTTGTCATAATTCGTCAACAACTTTCTGAAAATTATGCTACATATCGTTTGTGACCCCCACCTTTCAATGGTGAAGAATCACTTGAAAATAAATAAATAAAAAACTCTCATCTCCAGATCCTGATTCGAATGTTCACCGGAATCAAATCAATTCGGCTTTGTCATACACCCAACATATGCACCAAGTGTCGTCCGAATCCCTCTATAATTTTTGAGATATTGTGTTATATATATCGTTTTTATTATCCCCATCATGCAATGGTGAAGAATCACTGAAAAATTCTCGGATCCGAATATTCACCAAAATCTAATCAATTAGTCCTCATCACACACCCAACTTGTTCACCAAGTTTCGTCTGAATCCACCCACAACTTTTTGAGATATGCTATATATCATTTTTGGCTCAATCTCTCAATGATGAAGAATCACTTCAATTACAATGGCATTGTTTGACATCGCAACATCGACCGATATGCCTCTGCCCACATTATTACATCATTATATATACTTGCACAAAGTTTGATTTAAATCCCTTCAGCTGTTCTCAAGTATCACGTTTTTAGCTGACACGACCTCTGACCTTTGACCTCTTGATGCTGAAATCTAATCACTTCATCTATGCATCAAAATATATATTTACACCAAGTTTGGTTAAAATCCCATCACTGGTTCAGAAGTGAGCACGATAACAGAATTTATACCTAATGGGACCTCTGACCTTTGACCTCTTGACCCCATAATCAAATCGGTTCATTTTTGCATCATTATACATATTTGTACCAAGTTTGACTTCGATCCCTTCAGCCGTTCTTAAGTTATCATGGCAATGAAAACCTATCACGAAAGAATGGACGGACAGCCGTACGGACAACCCGTAAACATAATGCCTCCGGTGACTTCGTCAGTGGAGGCATAACAATTCTATTGTCCGGATCCAGATTTGGATGTTCACCAAAATGGAACCAATTCGTCTTTGTCACACACCCAACCTATCCACCAAATATAGTCTGAATCCGTCTGCGACTTTTTGAAATATCCTGGTCACAGACAAATAGACAGACAGATAGACAGGGGTGAAAACAACCTCCATCCACCTTCGGTGGCGGAGGTAACAATCGATTTATTCCACACGTATGAGGGAGGGGTGAAAATGAGAACAATAAGATTGAGAAAAGTAAAAGGAACGAGGATGTGAAATGGGCGAGGGGAGGAGATATATCTATAGAAATCCTTCAGCTTATTGAGTACTTAATAACTAATTGGACATCTGGAACATCAGCTGAGAACTGTCCATCATCGAAGTTTCGAGCTTTCAAGCCCAGAACCTCTTCAAACAACGGGTCCACAACATTAGTTGTGCCCGAATGTCATCCAATTGAGAGAGAGAAAGAGAAAAAGAAAAAAAAGCGAAAGAAAATGAGATGTATAAGAGGAAAGAAGAAGCACGCACACACACACACACACACACACACACACACACACACACACACACACACACACACACACACACACACACACACACACACACACACACACACGGGAGTCAAAAATTCCACCATGTTTAATGTGCAAGTAATAAATAGATGGCTTTAATATCCATCACGATACAGCCAAACATCTGTAATGGATATCAGCTGATGCCGACATACATAGTTCAATAAGCATGATGCCGAGGCATTCCCAGGACATTCAAGGGATTTTTGTATTTTGATGGACCCTTTTTTTAAGGTAAGAATTCCCTCCACTTTAAAATGGAGTCCGTGTCCTGCGTGCTTGCCAAAAGGCGCTCAGTCTATATATATACAATTAAAGAGAACAGAAGTACATACAAGGAAAGCAGACGTGCGGAGTGTGTGTAAAACACTTGTGCAAAGTCATTTGCTCTTGGTGCTGATTTTAATTACAAACACAGCAAGCCAGTCCACGAGCACTTCCTTTCAGCAGACTTTGCTCCGCATCTGGATGAAGAGGCGTTTTTTTTAACGGTTTGTCGATAATTGTTTCGTTCCTTCTTCTGTAACGCCTGACAAGAGCCTACGGTCCTGAACATGCTCCGACTCCCCAACAGCCCGGCCATTCCACATTGATTCAATGCACTGTGAATACAATTAAAATACAATTTGAAATGTAATATATCCTTGAAACATCTGCAATAAATGTCATTTGTTTTGCGGTTTTCTGCTTCCATCACTTGAAATAATTCGGGGAAGTGTGCTGCGGACCGATTTGCAGGTGGGCGTTGCGCGTGAGTTATAGAATCGTTTTGTGGAACCTAAAATATGACATCCCTATTATTCGAGAGGTTTTAATCATCGGCTTATACACAAAAATAATATAGGTGTATGAATTTGTTACACGTACGATAGATCACACACACACGCACACACACACACACACACTTTCTTTATTATTTTATTATTGTTATTATTTTTCATGTACCATATTCTTTACATGACGGGTTATACTGGGTGGCTTGCCATTGCCTTCCCAGCATTGTTTGTTCGTACTCTATCCTTTAAATGCTGAGCATCACACAAGGAAGCA
>CM068955.1:51346573-51371951 GCA_035128595.1 Eptatretus atami
TTTATTTAAAGTCTTTGGTAAGACTCGGCTGGGGTTTGAACCATTGACCTCCTAGACTCAGAGTAGATGCTCTAACCATTGCACCACAGAGTCTGGTTACATGCATACATATGTGCATACATACATACATAACGAATAAAAATGTATTTATGATGCTTAAGATAATTGGGACATTGTAGTTATTTCACAAGAGGGTAATCAGCAAGTCCACAGGTCTGATAAAATTATTAGTTAATGACAAAAAAAATGTATGAAACGAAAAGGTGTTAACGTTCTGAGGATATTTCGTTACAATTTTAACTGAACTGTGCCACAGATATTTTATAATCATTTAAAACTTTTGGTTGAGCAATCCATCACACCGTTTTCTGAAATTTCTCCCTCGTTTAATATGAGGACACACTTAATGAAGCACTCGCTGAAGACGCGTCACATATAGTTGCTTCATTATCAGGAGCTTCGATGTGGAATGTATCCTGGCAAAAACACGAAATAAATAATGATGGAACTCTTCTCAAAGCATCGTGAAAATACCTTGGTACCCAATCAGTAAAAATGGTGAAGATTCTTACAGAGCGTCGACACTGCCGAAATTCTCATATATACAGTGGGTGGTTTGCCATTTTCCTTCCAAACGGTTGTCAATATAGAAATTTAGAATTTTGGCAGGATATAGCGGCACCACAATGGCTTGCTTTTTTGAAAGACAGCATGGGGATCTTCAACTACTCCGACGACAACCGGCAAACGTCACAGTGGACTGGACACAGCCAGCTTAACATGCCATCAGAGGGATGGCGTACTTCATGATGCAACAACCTGCCTGCAAAACACCAACCTAAAAGTTTATAGTCGGATCGGGAATTGAACATCGGGCCAGGATCAGGAATTGAGTCAAATGAAACTGTAATTTTTTTTTTCGCCTTGGAACTTTTGTTTGGAGCAGTTCTTTGTTATTTCATGAAGCCTGGAGTACAATAAAATGTGTTTAAGGTGCAAAATTATAGATTTCCTTGCACAGTGTAGAAAATTCAAAATATCCAAAAATTATAGTTTTGAAACAGAAGGGATCATCGAGGATACACATCATACAGACATATATATATATATATATATACATATATATATATATATATATATATTTATTTATATCGAAACAAATATATCAAAACATATATATATATATATATATATATATATATATATATTTGAAGTTCTGGGAACCGCATCCCTCCAAGGCAATAGCATCCATCATACAGTGGTCCCCAGACAGTTATTTCATTAATATACGTACAGATAGACCATTCCCTCATGTCTAATGGGTCAAGCGGGACAAAGTGTGTTGAGTGGATGTCATATTTAGGTCTGATTACATCTCTAACTTCATTCCTACTCTTTTTCTCTTATTCCTGAGATAAATTCAAGCAATGGCCGCCTGTAAAAGCCGCGGCCACGCCCTTCACAGTAAGAATGCGTCTTCGCAAAAGTCATCACAAGCATCGACAGCACGATGGGACATGTGCAGGAATGCCGTGCCCGGAGGAATAGAAAAGCAGACAACCACCACCACTAGACTGCACGGAACACGTGCAGCACAGCGATAAAATCCACCCAATGTTCAGGATGCCAACAGGCGAACCAAACAACCCCACCCCCGCCATACAGAATGCACACGGCACACTCTTTTCAATCCAAATCTCCATCTAATACTTATATCTGTACTCTTTTCAACCCAAATCTACATATAATAATCCAATCTTTTCCTTCAATTCATGACACAGATCAGAGCCAGCACCACACACACACCGCCTGTGATAAAATAACCACGAGCACGATGGCAGACACAGGCGCAGCCCCGTGATAAATAACCGTGTGTACAATAGCAGACCCGCACGCACTGTACGGGGCATGCATAGTGCATCTCTTCACTCGGGTCTGCACATGGGGTTACAATAACGTCTTACCATCGGTCTTCGCTCACCACGACGGTCACTGATGTCTCCCGCGGACGGCAGACATTATCCTGCACCTCTGCCTCGATACAGCTGCTACCAAGCAGAGGCATGCTGTACGGCCCGGATCGCTGGGGCCGCATGGCGTACGGACAAAGCAAGCACATTCACCAGCGCTAACCATGGGTCACCGGGGGTGCCTGGGCAGGCACGCGGGACCGACGTGACACTCGGCTGGTCGCCGAGGCACGGCCCGGGAGTTCAGTGCAGGGCGATTCATATCACGGTGTTCGGAGCGAGACGATTCCGCAGCTCAGCTATGGCTTGCTGGATGTAAAGTAAAGCCGCCTCCGGCCATCACAGCTGGGCCGTGTGCTGGCCGGAGCCCAATCAGAGCGCCCGATTCTGGTTACGAGACATCGCTTCAGATCGTTGCCCCCACCCCACACCACAGGGTCTATAAAAGGATGGGTCGCGGGGCCATCTGCGTTCCTGTCTGCTCGCTCCTGCTGATTCCTGCTCGTCCTGCTCTTCTCTCGACTCTGCCTTCTTCACCGACTCGCTGCTGACTCCACCTTCTTCACTGCCTTGTCGCTGACTCCACCCACCCACTTGATCCTGTCTGCCACTCTGCCCACTCGCTCTTGACTCCGCCTTCTCCACCCACCCGCCTGCTGTCTGCCACTCCGCCCACTCGTTCTCAACTCCGCCCACCCACTCGCCAAAGTCCCTCCTTCACGCCTGACGGTCGTGTCACTTCTCTGGATAGCCAAGCAAGAGAGGACGTGCCAGCTATCAAGGAGAGATCGTCCAGTGGAGCATCCTCCCAAAACGTACTGGGTGGCATGGTCAGTCAATCGTGCTAGGTATTACGAGACCGTTAGCCTCATCTCCTCTCCTTTTTGCTCATTATCTCTCTTCATCAGGTTGTGTGTGTGTGTGTGTGTGTGTGTGTGTGTGTGTGTGTGTCATGGCGACTGTCGTCGCTTAAGTTACGATTGCAGAAGAATTATATCGGGATATATCTGCTCCGTGTCTGCTTTTGTAAGTTGCTTGTTTTATTGTGCCACCTCACATTTCTTGCTATCTCTCCTTATACACAACAATAAACTACATTCACTGTGCCACATATTTTCCCTCGCCTGCCTGTATTAAATCCTTTTGCAGAAATGTTCCCAGCTCGTTTTTGTCTTTTCTTTCATTGATCCAGCGTGGTCCATATCCGAGCCTATCCGGAACTTTACTCCCAACGATCTGTTCCTTTTAGCTGGTACGTCCTTGGGAGTGTCGCTCTGCTGCATCTGATCCGGTGAGGTGATCCGGTTAGGACAAGGCGTACCGAGGGCGTGTCCCCCAGTATTTAGGTCACGTGATTATTTTTAGGTAATCGGATAAACTGTCGATGGAGGACCCGAAGTCACGTGGTTGAGTTATTGGCGTTCAGTCGGTTAGCGACCTGCCGCATCACGGAGTTATCTGTGTGCAACGGGCTGCGATTCCGGGGGAATCTGGCGGGAAGCCGAGATAGCTTCCCTCCCTCGTGGTCTTCTCACCCAGACCCCCAGCCCACAACAGTTTGGTGTCAGGAGTGGGATGAAGCCTGAACATTTTGGTGTCTAGAATGGGATTCGAACCTGGGGTGTGCTTGGTGCACCCCCAAAATTAAGAGCAGGTTAGGATACAAATTTTATTTCATTATTGATACGGACCATGGCGGACCAAGACGAGTTGGTTCAGGTGGGTTTTGAAATAACAATGTCAGAGGAATCCATGGCCCAGGATGACAGCTTTGAGGGAGATTATTCCGTGCAGCCATACCCACAGGTAACGGGGGCAACCGCAACTACAACAATGCTTGGGGACCCCCACCACCAAATTTCCCTCACAGAGGACATAGCGATCCCCATGGGATCCACACCCAATCATAGCAGATCGGCTTCTTCAAAGCCACTTGACACGAACCAGTTTATGGAGATAATGAAACAAATGATGGAACTGGGACAAAACCAACAGAGGAATGATATGCAAACACTGAAGGATGAAATGAGAGGTGATTTACAAAAAATGGAAGGAAAAATTACCCCCGTGTGGGGGTGACGGTCATCTCTATAATGTTTTTTACTATCATAATCGATGAACCAGTTGCAGATATTCCTAAAATGACAGACTAGAATAGGTTTTGAAAATGGCGACTTTCACAACTTTCGTGACCTCGATGACTTGACCCTGACTCGAATCTGGGAAAAAATATGGTTGGGTATCACTCATCGACTCTACCCACATACCAAATTTCATCAAGATCGGAAGTAAAAAGTTTTCTTTGTACCGGAGGTGTTTTGACCACTTCCAGGTTACGTGGCGGCCAAACGGGACAGAATTCAAAAATCTGTCCAGTTAGATACAAGTATAATTTTTAACTATCATACAATAAAACAGTTGCCGAATTCTTGTAGAATGGCAGACTAGATAGGTTTTGAAAATGGCGATTTTAATAACTTACGTGACCTCGTGACCTTGACCCTGACCTTGAACCCGGACAAAAGTTTATCGTTGTGCAACACTCATCGACCTCTACCCACATACTAAGTTTCATTAATCGGAAAGAAAAATTGTTGACGGACGGACGGACATTTGTCCGGCTTTATTAGGTCATCTCAGTAGATGATGACCTAAAAATGGATAAAATGGAAGGAAATATACAAACACAAATGAAGGCGGAGCTGGAAAAGGTAAAGGCGGAGCAGCAAAGCTTGAACGTGGGGTTGGCAGAGGTCAAGGGCGAGATGAAAAACATGGACCGGAAAATGGTGGATGAGATCAGTGCAGTACGTGAGGAGATGAACGGGGTGAAAGAGAATGTGGAAGGTGTTTGGACCGCGATGTAGACGGGTAAGGAAGAAGTGACGGATAAAATAACGGCGGTTGGACGAGAAGTAGATAAACTCAGACGGGATGACAGAAATAAAGAAAGGAGAAGGGCAATTAAAAGTAGAGATTGGGAAAAACACGAACGCGATACAAAATTTAAAACAAGGCCAGCAAGAAACAAAGGGGGAATTGGGGGCCGTAAAAGGAAGAGTGTAAAGTGAGACACGAAGAAATGACGAAAAACACAAACGAAAAACGAAAAACACTACAAAAAATAAAAATAAAAATAAAACACAAACAAAACACAAAGGACCATTTTGGGCCTGGAAGACGCCAGGCTGCGTGGTCACCTGCTGCTGCACTAATCCACAAATGTTTCATTGACTGTTTTCTTCCCTTCAGTCACAGATCTTGGGCCATGAGTAATGTAAATATTAGAAATGTATACAGTTCTAACCCACCTGTTTGTTTAGTTCAATTCTGGAAATGTAGCATAAGGATGTCCGTACGAGTCTGCCAGCTGAGATACGCAACGCACTGGGTTTATTATTTTTGGGACATGTATTTGAAATGTCGCACTCAGGGATCCGTAGGTAAAACACACTGGGGGAAACTACACCGACATGCCACACGAATGTTAACGACTCGGGTCGAGTCCAGCAAAAGGAAGGGGGGTAGTGTTGCGGGTCTGGGAACCACATACCTCCAAGGCAATGGCATCCATCATACAGTGGTCCCCAGACAGTTATTTCATTAATATACGTATAGATTGACCCATTAGACATGAGGGAAGGGTCTAACGGGACAAAGTGCATTGTGTGGATGTCATAGTTAGGTCTTATTATATCTCTAACTTCATTCCTACTCTTTTTCTCTTATTCATGAGATAATCCAAGCAACGGCCGCCTGTAAAAGCTGCGGCCACGCCCTTCACTGCAAGAATGCGTCTTCGCAAAAGTCAGCACAAGCATCGACAGCACGATGGGACAGGTGGAGGAATGACGTGCCCGGGGGAATAGTAAAATAGACAACTACCACCAATAGAATGCAAGGAACGCATGCAGCACAGTGATAATCTCCACCCACTGTTCAGGAGGCCGACAGTGGAACCAAACAACCTCACCCACGCCATACAGGACGCACGCAACACACTCTTTTCAATCCAAATCTCCATCTCATAATCCAATCTTTTCCTTCAGTTAATGACAAAGACCAGGGCCGGCACTGCACACACACCGACTGTGATAAAATAACCACGAGCACGATGGCAGACCCGAAGTCACAGAGGACCTGAAGAAACGTGCAGCCCTGTAGTAAATAACCACATGTACAATAGCGGACCCGCGCACACGGTATAGGGCATGCATAGCGCATCTCCCCATTCGGGTCTGCGCATGGGGTGAAAATAACGTCTTACCGTCGGTCTTCGCTCACCACAACGGCCACGGATGTCTCCCATGGACGGCAGACATCATCCCGCACCTCCGCCTCGATACAGCTGCTACCAAGCAGAGGCATGCTGTACGACCCAGATCGCTAGGGCCGCATGGCGTATGGACAAAGCAAGCACATTGACCAGCGCTAACAGTGGGTCATCGGGGGTGCCCGGGTGGGCATGCGGGACCGACGTGACCCTTGGCCGGTCGCCAGGGCACGGCCCGGGAGTTCGGTGCAGGGCGATTCGCATCACGGTGTACAGAGAGAGACGATTCCGCAGTTCAGCTATGGCTTGCAGGAAGTAAAGTAAGGCCACTTCCGGTCATCACGGCTGGGCCGTGAGCTAGCCGGGGCCCAATCAGAGCGCCCAATTCGGGTGACGAGACATCGCTTCGGACCTGACATCGCTAAAAGGACGGGTCACGGGGTCGATTGCGTTCCTGTCTGCTCGCTCCTGCTGGTTACTGCTCGTCCCACTCTTCTCTCGACTCCGCCTTCTTCACCGACTCGCTGCTGACTCTGCCTTCTTCACCGCCTCGTGGCTGACTCCACCCACCCACTTGATCCTGTGTGCCACTCCGCTCACGTCGCTCTTGACTCTGCCTTCTCCACCCACCCACCTGATCCTGTCTGCCACTCCGCCCACTCGCTCTCGACTCCGCCTTCTCCACCCACCCGCCTGCTGTCTGCCACTCCGCAAATTTGCTCTTGACTTCGCCCACCCACTCGCCGCTGGTTCCACACAAAGTCTCTCCTTCACGCCTGACGGTCGCACCCCTTCTCTGGATAGCCAAACAAGAGACGACACGCCAGCTGTCGAGGAGGGATCGTCAGCAGAACATCCCCCCAAATGTACTGGGGGTGCCGATCAGTCAATCATGCAAGGTATTACGAGGCCGTTAGCCTCATCTCTCTCCTTTTTGCTAATTATCTCTTTCATCAGGTTTTGTGTTGTGGTGTGTGATAGTGTTTGTGTTGTGTGTGTGTGTGGTGTGTGTGTGTGTGTGTGTGTGTGTGTGTGTGGTGTGTGTGTGTGTCATGGCGCTTGTCCTCGCTGAAGTTAAGATTGCAGAAGAATTATATCGGGATAAGTCTGCTCCGTGTCTGATTTTGCAAGTTGCTTGTTTTATTGTCGCATCTCACATTTCTTGCTATCTTTACTTACACACAACAATAAACTACATTCAATGTGCCACATATTTTTCCTCGCCTGCCTATAATCAATCCTTTTGCAGAAATGTTCCCAGCTCGTTTTTGTCTTTTCTTTCATTGATCCAGCATGGTCCGTATCTGAGCCTAGCCGGGACTTTATTCCCAACGATCCGTTCCTTTGAGCCGGAATGTCCATGGCAGTGTCGCTCGGCTGCATCTGATCCGGTAAGGTGATCCGGTTCGGACAAGGCGTACCGAGGGCATGTCTCTGGGTAATTAGGTCACGTGATTATTTTTAGGTAACCGGATAAACTGTAGACGGAGGACCCTAAGTCACGTGGTTGAGTTGTTGGCGTTCAGGGTCGGTTAGCGACCCGCCGTGTCACCGAGTTATCCGTGTGCGACGGCCTGCGATTCCGGGGAGTCTGGTGGGAACCCAAAATAGCTTCCCTCCCTCGTGGTCTTCTACATGACCCCAGGCCCGCACTATATAACATATATATATGATATATATATTATATATATATATATATATATACATATACAACATATACCTCTATGCATATACATATATATGGCTATATGGATATGTATATATATAAATTATATATATATATAATATATATATATAATATATTATATAGATAGATAGATAAACATATACATATATATATATCGCCAAATGAGCGGAATTTGAACTCAGGACACTGGATCCCAAGACTTCCACCATAACCATTAAGCTAACCCCAGGCATATATATATATATATATATATATATTATATATATATTATATATATATCATATATCATATATCATATATCATATATCTGTGTGTCTGTATCCATCCATTGGAACCATACTCTGTGCAGAGCGTTGGTGCTGCGAAACAGTCTCCTTAGCTATTAGCTACAATCCTGGACGGGTCGCCACTCCGACACAGTATACCAGCAAGCTGGAAGTAATTTTTGCCGACTTTGGAATGATGACAGGCAGAGTCAACCCACCTGGTATTAATTCAACAGCTGAGGGAGATTTGAACTCAGGAACCCAGAATTCAGGATTCCAGGATCCCAAGCCCACCACCCAACCATTCAGCCAAAACCAGGCATTTATAATAATATATATATAATATATATATTATATATATATATATATATATATAATATATATATGTTGTGAATTCGCGCCCGCCGGCGTGCGATCGGCCACGTGACTCGAATCGCGACCGCCTCGCCCATCGGACGGACAATTCTGTCGTGACCCTTCGGACTAACGCCGGGAGCCAGTCACGGGGGCCTTTCGGCCTCACCACGATCGTGCCAATCGGCCACCCGCGTGGGATAGGGTTGTTCGCCAAACTCGACCTACATAGTACCCAAGCGGATGGTAAACCGGGCGATCGCACCTCGCCGCAGGTCGACTTCGGACACGGGCCGCTTAAGCGACCCGTTCCGTGCTAACGGGATAACCGAGCGGTGTTATCGTCGGCCTCGACGGTTCCTGATTAATTATCGGGCGTCCCGCGCCCACCTAACCCTTTACGTAAAGCAAGATGGAGACCCACAAAGGAAAGGACGCAGCGAAACGGGGCAACAATTCAACAAGAAAGCACATTAATTCACACCACACGGATAGCACACATATACAGCCATACAGTAATCACAAATGCACATATATCAATTTAAGACACAAACAATAATGCAGAGCTACGACCGAATACGCGAACATCGGCAACACTTATACAGTTTCTACCTTACAAGACACGGCGCCACAACACGCATTCACACCAAAGCAAAGGAAAGACCCCCTCAAAGGCAAGGGAGTCAGACTGGGCCCGTGGGCCCAATGCGCGTGGAACCTGGATGAGCGGCCAGGTCCACGAGACCGAAGGTCCTACCCGCGCCCTCGTGGCGAGCCGCAAAATGTCGCTGCACGGCGGTTTCGTGGGCACCTGCTGGTGTAAAGTGGGAACGGGGCCCCCTTGTCGCACTCTTCCAGCGCGGGGGGAAAGGGGGAATTGTTGATTGCTCTGGGGAGGAGTATGGCTGGCTTGCTCGAGTCCCGCGATGCGCGATTCAACGCGACCTCGTCGCTGACTTCCTCGCCCCGGACCCGAGCCTCCCGGTTTTCCTCAGCCGATCTCCCTCCGCAGCCGTTCGCCTCCGTAGCCGTTCGCCTCAAACTCATCTGCTCCACTTCTGCCACGATTCGCCTTGCGCTCGTCTCTTTATCGGCTCCAGTAACCCACCATATGCAAATTCTTGGATCAAAACGACCTCAGGGCGGAGCCACGCTCGCCGATTGGACGGAGAAAAAGGGGCGTGAATCTTTCCTGACCTCAAATTTGCATATCCCGCTTTCCCTCAGATGTGTCTGGAGGCGGGGCCAAGCCGCCCCGCGCTTCCTAATTGGATGGATCAAGTGTGGGCGTGTAGCATTCCTGATCCAAATTCTCCTCGGAAAAACCGCCATCTGCACTCGCGGCTCGCGTGTATCGCTGAAGATAGCCCGACGCTCGTGCAAACAGGTGGTGCGGGAATGGCCGTAGGAGAAGGTGGTGGAGGGTTTTCGGCGGTGTCCGATGGCCATGATGCCGTTTGGAATGGCGGTGATGTGAGGTTTGCGTAGCGAGTGGTGAGGTAGGTTGTGGCTGCTGGCGTTGTTGTTGTTCGCGTGGTTGGCTCAAAACAAAGGTTAGAACAGAAAAACGCCTAACTCAAAGGATCGCGCCCGAATGAATCACATCAATTCCCTCTAAACAATGGGTTTGGGCTAAATATACATGTACTTAAAAAAATATCTCACCTACGGGACCTGAATGGTGTTGCGAATTTCCACAGCCGTAACAATATATATATATGTTTGTTTGTTGGTGTGTGTTGTGTGTGTGTGTGTGTGTGTGTGTGTGTGTGTGTGTGTATATATATATATATGTGTTTTTGTGTGTGTGTGTGTGTGTGTGTGTTTGTATATATATATATATAACAGTATATATATAATATATATAATATATATATATATATATATATGAATGTATATGTATGTATGGGTGTATATATAGGTATGTTAATGTACACACATATAATATATATATATATATATAGTAAATATATATGTAGTATGCATAAATATATATCTATATATATGTATATATATATATTGTTGCGAATTCGCGCCCGCCGGCGTGCGATCGCCACGTAACTCGAATCGCGGCACGTCGCCCACCAGATGGACAATTCAGTCGTGACCCTCTCGGAACAACGCCGGGAGCTAGTCACGGGTGGGTCTTTCGACCTCACCACAATCGTGCCAATCGGCCACCCGCGTAGGATAGGGTTGTTCGCCAAACTCGACCGCCTACCTAAGTACCTACGCGGATGGTTAATCGGCGATCGTACCTCGCCGCAGTTCGACTTCGGACACGAACCGCTTAAGCGGTTCATTCCGTACTGCAGAGATAACCGAGCGGAGTTATCGTCGACCTCGACGGTTCAGATTAGTTACCGGGAATTTACACCCACTACCAATCTCTTACGCGATGCAGGATGGAGAGTCAACAAAAGGAAGGAGACGAAGCAAAGCGGAACAATTGAACAAGCACATTTATTTCACACAGGCAGACAGCACAGAAGGCACGTATTCAGTCACAGTAATAATAATAAAAGGCACGTATTCAAGCACAGAAAGAAACAGTAAAGAGAGATACTACCGACTAAGACCGACACACGGCAACACTACACAGTTTTACTTAAACGACGGCGCCACCACAAGCATTTACACAAAAAGCAAAGGAAAAGAAAGCCACCCTCATAGGCGAGGAGCAGACAGGTCCGTAGACCAAATGTACGTGGATCCTGGAGGATCGGCCAGGTCCACGAGACCGGGGAGGTCTTACCCGCGTCCTCGTGACGCGATGGCGGGCAAGCCGCAATGTTCGCGCCCCTGCGCCCCGACTCGTGCCCTGGCGTGGTCGGCGAGTCCTCTCCGGCGTGCTCGCGCGCGAGCGTCTTGTTGGCACCACGTTTAGGGTGGGGAGGAACGGGGCCCCCTCGGCAATATCTCAGCGCGAATGGGGGGGGGGGAATCACTGATGCTCAGGAGAGGGTATGGCTGGCTGGCCTGGATCCCGCGACGAGTCGAGCGACCCCACACCGCAACCTCGTCGCCGTCCGCCGTCTTCCCTGCAACTCCTCCGCAACTTCTCTCCAACTCTTCTCGAACTCCTCCCAGCTCAACTCACCCTCTTTCTCGAGTCGCCTTGGCTCGCATCTTTATAGGACTCAGGAGGAACCGATATGCAAATATGCGGATCAAAACGCGATTGGAGGCGGGGCCACGCCACCCTCTGTTCAGCCATTGGTCGGGCAAAAAGGGCGTGAACCTCCCTTGATCCGCATATTTGCATAAACGGACTTCACATACACGCGCTTGGAGGCGGGGCCAAGCCGCCTCGCGCTCGCCCATTGGACGGAGGGGAGTGGGCGTGAAGCATTTTGGATCCGAATTTCTCCCTCGGAAAGGTCACCATTCGCGCTCGCGGTTCGGTGCGTTTGGCACCAATCGCCGAACGGCCCTAGACAGCCCGACGTTCAGTTTCACAGGTGGTGCGGTTGTTGGTTTGAGAGAAAGGCGAAGGTGGTGGAGGGTTTTCTGGGTGGTTTGATGGTTATGGTGTCGTTTGGAATGGCGGTGAAGCGATGTTTGCGGGATGGAGTTGTGAAGGTAAGGTAGTGGCTGTTTGCGTTGTTGGCGGCTTAATGGTCGAAAATAACAATAGAGAAAGAAAAAATGGCTAACTCAAAGCGTCGCAGCCCGGATGAATCACACATATTCCCTCTATACAACGGTTTGGGCCAACTACACATGGACTTACGAGATATCTCACCTGAGGACTCTTTATGGTGTAATGCGAATTTCCACAACCGTAACACTATATATACATACACACAAGCCGGGAGGCGACATGGGTGGTCGCTATATAAATGCATATCGTCATACAGTTTTTGACGGATCGGGCTGAAAATTTTGACAAAGAGGTTGATTATAGTGCGCATAAAGCCTTGAAGCCGATTTTTGATTTTCGAAAAAAAATATATATATAAATATTTTTCGGATTTTTTCAAAAAATTCAAAGTCCCGTTTCTAGGCAACGGTGGCGTCCATTGCAACCGTGCTCAAAAGCATACAACTAGATCCTGTATGAACCTACCAGTCAAGTTTCATCAAAATCGGTTTACTCCTCTGGCCTCCAGAGCTGTCCATTACATACTACAGACAGACGGAAAACCTGAGAATAACGGTAGTCTCGCGACCACCCAATATATATATATATAATTATATATATTATATATATATATATATATATACAATATATATATAATATATTGTTGAGGTTCCCGCCGCCCGGTCGCCACGAGCAGGACCCTCAATGAACAGTGGGGCTGCCTCGGCTCGATCTCCCGGAATTACCAGATCGTCGCCCAGATAAGTCCGAGGTCGACGGGTCCTGTACAAGAACCGAAATACGCCAATGGCAGACCACGTGGGGTAGGGTCGATTGCCAACTTCAATTTACCTAAACACCCACGTGATCCAACTACCGGGTATTTCACCCTCGACGGAATTCGTACGGAACAAGCCGCTTAAGCGAGCCTGTCCCGTGCGCGATTCCGAGCGGCTTATTCGCCGAGAACCATCGGTCCGATTGTCCTGTGACCCTGCAAATGGCCGACTAATCCCTCACACGCAACATGCTCAGTCAATGAAAGAATCAACGCGACGAGCTGAAAACATTAACAATTGGGTTTATTTATACAGTAATCAGGGAAATAGGGAAGCAAGTAAGAGCAGAACTATACCGAATACAATAAATGCAATGCAATCATTTACAGCACACAAAGCACTTAACAGTTCTCTACTTGTTAGACAGGCCCACGACACACGTACGCACACACACACCCAAGAAATGGTGGCTGATGCCGTTAATAAGGACTTCAGCTCGGAGGGAAACCAGAACCTATCTCGAACCTCTCCACCTCGTGTGGTCTTCAAGCTGTTCGGACCCGGGCTCCAGCGAGGGTGAGCTGGATCCAATCCCATGAGCCGCGATCCTTCTCGAGCACCAGCGAATCCCTTGCGCTTCTGAACACATGCTGGTGAGACGAGGCGCCGATCCTTCTCGTCGATGCGTCGCTTCCCGAAGAACCACCTCCAAGATGAGGCCAATGAGTCGCACCAAGCCGGGAACCAAGCAGAGAACAAAGAGCTCCACGAACGAAGAAGAGCCAGCCGAACCGGACGACGAAGTAGAGCGCAAAACACGCGCGACTCTTGCAACTGGCGCTCCTCTCTCGATGAACAACAACCAACAAGCTCGAGCGAGCAATCAGCTCAACTTTCTTTCGATGAACCAAGCACAAAAAGCGAACCACCTCTCTTCCGAACAAAGCCAGAGCCCAAAAAGCGAACCGAGCCAAGCACAACCAAAAAGCCTTCTCAGCCAAGCAGAGGATCTCTTCCTTATCCCTCTCGCCCCTCCCGGCGTGACTCATCCCCTCGTGCCCACACACCGCGGGTGGAGGGAGTTGTTTTACGTCATGAATCACGGGACGGGAGGGCTCTTCTCCTCTTCGCAGAAGAGGGGAGGGGCGTCTTCCTTTGTGTTGTGATCGATCCCTAACTATTAAATTGAATCACAGCCATTTAATCGATTTCTGCCCATTAAACAAGGAAGGTGAGCTATCTATGGAACATGCACTTATCGACATAACTGAGCTAAAGAACCTGTATGTTGAGTGCGATTGATTTCCAAATTCGTAACAATTATATATATATAAATTACATATATAATATATATATATATAATATATATATATATATATATACATATATATTGTTACGAATTTGGAATTCAATTGCACACAACATACAGGTTCCCTTAGTCAGCTATGTCGATAAGTGCATGTTCCCGAGATAGCTCACCTTCCATTGTTTAAATGTTTTGAAATCGATTAGATGCGCTGCGGATCGATTTAATGTTAGGAGTGAACAATGGAGACGTCCTCCCCCTCTTCTGCGGAGGGAAGAAGAACCCTGCGGTGACGTCAACAACTCCCTCCCACCCGTGGTTGAGCGGGGGTGGATCACGAGGGCATGAGTCACGCCGGTGCGGGGAGGGGGTGCAAAGGACAAAGAGGACATCTTTTCTTTGTTCTGTGAAAAGAGCTCGTGAAAGTCCAGTGAAAAGAGCTCGTGAAAGTCCATGAAAAGAGTCTCGTGGGAGTCCCGTGGTAGGGCTGAGTTCGTGGCTGAGTTCGTGGGAGTCCCGTGGCAGAGTTCGTGTGCTGAGTCCCGTGGGAGGAGTAAGCTTTTTGCTTCGGCAGTTGGGGGAGTCGGGAGAAGCCAGAAGCCAAGGAGCTGCGTGGAAGTCCGGGCGTCGCGAAGGAGACGCGAGCGGAGGCGCAGCCTTGCCTGCTGTGTCCGGCAAACCGCGCGTTCGTGTGGAGAGAGCCGGAGAGAGCTCGCCTGCCACATGGAAGGCCCGAGCTCGACCGCGGCTACGCTAGCTGCCGTGGGAAGGAGCATCGCGGGTCGCCCAAGCGCGTTCATGTGGAGAGAGCCGGAGAGAGCTCGCCTGCCACAACGGAAGGCCCGAGCTCGACCACGGCTACGCCAGCTGCCGTGGGGAAGGAGCATCGCGGGTCGCCCAAGCGCGTTCGTGTGGAGAGAGCCGGAGAGAGCTCGCCTGCCACACGGAGGCCCGAGCTCGACCGCGGCTACGCTAGCTGCTGTGGGGACGGACGTTGTGGGTCGCCCAAGCCAGACACCACGAGGTGCAGGTAACCTGCAACGGTCTCGTGGGACTCGTTCGGTCTGCCAAGTCCCACGCCATAAAAACCAAGAGGTCCAGTCTGACCCCATTGCCTTTGATGGGTCTTTTTCCTGCTTTTCTTTCGAATGAATGTTGTGGCGCCGAGTCCCGTAAGTAAAACTGTGTAAGTGACTGTACATTAATAATTGCTTATAGACGGTTGTAGTTCTTTTGTCGTGCTTTTGTTGCTTGTATAATTGCATACGTGTTTTGCCTTATTTAATTGCATACGTGTTTCATTATAATAAATGTCCTTGTGTGAATGTAAACCTGCTCGTTTCTTCCATTCCTCATGACTGAACATTTCGTGTGTTGGGAGTTAGAAAGCCGTTGTTTGCCGTAATGGGGGACATTGGACCGACGGTTCTCGGCGATTACGCCGCTCGGAATCGCGCACGGACAAGCTCGCCTCGGCGGTTTGTTCCGTACGAGATCCGTCGAGGGTGGAATACCCGGTAGTTGGATCACGTGGGTATTTAGGTACATGAAGATTGGCAATCGACCCTACCCCACGTGATCTGCCCATTGGCGTATTTCGGTTCTTGTACAAGGACCCTCGCTCGGAGTTATCCGGGCGGCGATCTATATTCCGGTGATCGGTCGGGCCGACTCGACTTGCGGCTCCGTTCAGAGCGGTCGGTTGGCGGCCGACCCCCGCCAGTAACAATATATATATATACATATATATATATATACACATATATATATATATATATATATATATATATTATTATATATTATATGAGGCCGGCGAGAGAGTGATGTAAGCGACATTTTTTAATGATATGATGATGTAGGCTCGGTGATAGGGGAAGGGTTAAATAGTGCTATATGGCATTAACTCCAAAATGGCCGATGTGGCCCTTACATCACTCCTCCTCGCGGGCCTCATATATATATTATATATATATATACAGTGCTCAGCATAAATGAGTACACCCCGACCAGATTTTGTCAGAAAACCTTAGTTTCCTTTCAGAATCCACATTTTTATGGGATAACTATTCTACAAAAACTCCCACAAATGTGGGCCATTGATTGCAACAAGTTATTAATTGCACACACAAAAAAGGAATTTTCCTAACAAATTCATTAAAGACCATGTTGCAAAATGAGTACACCCAATGAAAGTCTTAGGAGCAAAGCTAATTTTAGACTACAAAATTCTAATTAACAATAATTCAACCACAGGTGAGTCCAATTAATTCATTAAACAGGTGTCCAGCAGACAGTTGACTATAAAAGGTGTTACTTAACAAAGAAAACCCCTTCCCATTCATGCTGTCAGCAATGGCACCACATGGAAGAGAATGTCACAGACCTGAGAAAGAAAATAATTTCTTTACACAAGGAAGGTGAAGGCTACAAGAAGATCAGCAAAAGCTTACTCATCAGTCAGATACGGTAGCAAAAGTGATACAAAAAATTAACAAATATGGAACTGCAACCATCTCACAGAGACTAACAGGCCGTCCACGGAAGTTAACACCTCGACAGGAGCGTCTTCTGATGAGAAGGGCTGAAGAAAATCGCCATGCAAGTCTCTGCAATTAGCTAAAGAAGTGGAAAGCCAAACTGGGGTGACTGTTTCCCGTGACACAATATGGGTACACTGCAGAGGAATGGCATGCATGGGTGTCGTCCACGAAGGAAGCCTCCCTAAACCCATGCACAAAAAAGCCCGCCTAGGATTTGCCAGGGCCCATGCTAAAAAAGATGAAGACTACTGGGACTCTATACTCTGGAGTGATGAGACCAAGATAATGTTTTGGAACTGATGGCTAAAACTGTATGGCGTCGCAAAGGTGAGGAGTACAAAGAAAAATGCATGGTGCCTACAGTGAAACTGTTGTGGCAGTGTCCTTATTGTGGGCTGCATGAGTGCTGCTCGGGTCGGGGAGCTGCAATTTCATTGACGGTATCATGAATTCACAGATGTACTGCTCTATATTGAAAGAGAAGATGCTACCATCACCCGTGCCCTTGGTCGTCATGCACTTTTCCAACATGACAATGATCCAAAACACACATCTAAGCCATGTTGCATTTCTGAAGAAGAACAGGGTCAAAGTGATTCAGTGGCCAAGTATGTCTCCTGATCTGAACCAATCGAGCACCTATGGGGAATTCTGAAGAGACAAGTTGAGCATCACTCTCCATCCAGCATCCAGGCTCTACAGATCGTTCTTGAAGAATGGAAAAAGACAGATGTTGCAATATGTCGCCAACTTGTTCAGTTCCATGCCTAGAAGCTTGGTGCTGTCCTTCAAAATCATGGAGGTCATACAAATACTAGATGTAGTAGTTTTTGTTGTGGGGTGTATTCATTTTTGCATCAACTAATTTGAGTAAAACTGAAGATTTTTGTAATCTAAGTTATATTATTAACCTTACTTTCATGTTATGAGTTAAATAATGTCTATAAACTCAATTTGTCAAAATTTTGGAAATTATTCTTGTGTTCATTGAGATATTGATTAAAATCTTACTTTTCAAGGGGGTGTATTCATTTATGCTGAGCACTGTATATATATATTATATTATATATATATATATATATATATATATACATATAATATACATATTTATTATACATATATATATACACATCCATATATCAATGCATAACAAACTACAATGGCACTCGGTGGAGTGCATACCTCCGCCACGCAATGCCTGATGCAAGAGAATATATCGGGCCCAATATATTTTTGAAATATGTGATTTTTCGTTTTTGGCCCCATCTCTCAATGGTGAAGAATCACTTTAAAAGTTAAATAATTCTCGTTTCCAGATCTGGAATCAGATCTTCACCAAAATAATACTGATTCATCCTTGCCACACACCCATCCTGCCCACCAAGTTTCATCCAAATCGGTCCAGGGTTTTTGAGATATCGTGCTGTATATTAGTTTAGCCCTATCTCTCAATGGTGAAGAATCACTAATAAAATGCTGGTCGTCGGATCTGGATCCAGATCTTCACCAAAATCTTATCGGTTCGTCCTTGTCACATGCCCAACCTGTCCACAACATTTTGAGATATCCTGCACATAAACAAACAGATAGAAAGGGGGTGAAAACATAATCTCTTTCACCTTTGGTGGCGGAGGTAAATATATATGTATTTTTAAAGTCATCTTATATCCGATTTATTCACATTTCTCACAGCATAAAAGTAAGTCGCCCGTTTATTTATAATACTGTATATAGTCACGTCATTCAAACCTTTTCACCAGAGCAATCAAGAATATTTTAGAAACAGCTTATAAAGTGAAGATATACATCGATAAAAGCTTCGTTATCGATTTCTCACATTGTTCAGAAATGGATTGTTTCCTCTGAAGTATAAAACATCTATTTTTTTCTCCCTCTTTCTTGAATATATATGTATGTAATTGACAAATAAATGAACATTTAAGGGAAATTACAATTCCCTATAAGACACAGCACAGATAAATATTTAATTAATAAATCACTGATAGAACATTGATACGCTCGTTCGACACAAAGGTGAGAAACAAAAGTAACAGAGAAACATCAGAGCATTCATTGTTCTGTAAAACCGTATTCGAGATCGTTTGGAAATGGCAGGTAAAAGACAATTAGGTGGGAGGAGAGATGGTGAGGGAGAGAGAAGGGATTCAAAAAATTATCAGAACTAGATCATCACACATTGGTCAAAGAAATGCCAAGTTTTGTTTTTATAGATCAACATACAAGTAAATACAATTAACAAGAGAAGATATTTCCTTACTAATCATGGAAACACAAAAAAATAAATCGAAAAAATAAATAAATGAGCCATTCGAGAACCTTTTGATCACCCCTCTTTTCGCATTAATATATTATTCCCGTCACTTCTCTCTTGGACTGACGCAAAGTACAGAATATATTAAGGTATAATATATATATATATATATATATATATATATATATATATATATATATATATATATATATATATTCACTACGAGAGCACAATAACATTCTGCACGTTATCATTTTATATACACGACAATAGTGCGATAACATCTTGCATGTTATAATTTTATATACAATACAATAATGTGACAAGATCCTGCACGTGTTATCATTTTATGTACAATACAACAGTGCGATAATATCCTGCATGTGTTATCATTTTATATACAATTCAATAGTGCGATAACATCCTGAATGTGTTATCATTTATATACAATACAATAATGTGATAACATCCTGCACGTGTTATCATTTTATATACAATACAATCGTGCGATAACATCACGCACGTGTCGTAATTTTAGATACAATACAATAATGTGATAACGTCCTGCGTGGGTTATCAATTTTAAATACAATACAATAGTGCGATAAAATCCTGCATGTGTTAACATTTTATATGCAATACAATAGTGCGATAACATCTTGCATGTGCTCTCATCATATATCCAATACAATAGCATCATAACAGCCTGCACGTTTTATCATTTCATATACAATACAATAGCGTGATAACGTCCTGCACGTTTTATCATTCTCTATACAATACAATAGCGTGATAACATCCTGCACATTTTATCATTTCATATTCAAAAAAAAGCGAGATAACATCCTGCACGTGTTATCATTATATATACAATACAATAGTGCCGGATAACATATCCTGGCCACATGTTATCAACTTATACTATATACTATATTATATACAACTAGTGCGAATAAACATCCTTACACGTCGTTATCATACTAATATATTACTATATATATATATATATAATGATACTATATATGTATATTATAGATACTATATTATAATATATACGACACATAGTGTGATAACATCCTGCACATGTATCATTCTATATACAATACAAACTAGCTGCGATAACAGTCCTGCACGTGTTATCATCTATTATACAATTGACAACTAAGAGCGATAACATCGCTGCACAGGCTATCAATACTATGTATATATATATATATACATAGTATATATATAATACAATAGTGCAATAACATCCTACACGTGTTATTCAATAATCATATTATATACTATATACTATATATATAACTATAAATATATACTATTATATATATATATATATATATATAATATATATATATATAATACGACACAAATTTTGATAATAACATCCTGCACATGTTATCATCTCATATATAATACAATAGTGCGCGCGGGCATAACATCCTGCACATGTTATTTTTTATATACAATACATGAGTAGACATTGCTCGTCACTTATGCATTCTTATATACAATACAAGATAGCACGATAACATCCCTGCACATTTAGCTTTTATTAATATACAATACAAGACCGTGGATCATATCCTGCATGTTATTCATTCTTATGTGCAATACAATTGCATGATTACATTCTGCACGTTTTATCATCTTATATACAATACAATAGCACGATAACTGCTGCACATGTTATCATTTTATACAATACAATTTGCGTGATAATATCCTGCACGTTTTATCATTCTAATGTGCAATACAATAGTGCGATAACATCTCTGCACATGTTATCATTTATACACAATACAATAGCGTGATAACATCCTGCAGTGTTATCATCTTGTATACAATAGTGTGATAAACATCTGCATGTGTTATCAATTTACATGCAATACAATTGCGTAATAACATCCTGACACATGTTATCATTTTATATGCAATACAATAATTGATAACTTCTGCGCGCATTTTAGCATTTTATATACAAATACAAATACATAACATGATAACATCCTGCACCCTATCATTTTATATACAAACAATCGCGTGATAACATCCTGCATGTGTATTTAATATACAATACAATAGCCGTGATAACATCCTACACGTGTTACCATCTTGATATAAAAAGTGTAACACGTGCAGCAGTTGTAATCACAATATTCTTTGTATATAAAATTGATAACATGCAGGATGTTATCACGCTATTCTGTATTTGGCCACCACGGTATAGAAAATATGATACAACAGGGTGCAGTTGCCATTATCACCAATATGGTTGCTATATAACTACCCAATAGCATTCGATAACGATCCTGCATTGTTATCCATTTTATATTTCACCAACCACAGTAATTGGTCCGCGGATACAACATACACTGCAGCGTTATATCATTTCTATATACAATACCAATATCTAACCAATAGCGTCTGATAACATCCGGCACATGTGGTTTTACTTTCGCACATTATTTCCCATCAACGACGGAGGGAGGAGCCGACCGTTACGTTGAAGGATTCTTGCAGACCACATGTCGTCATTCGTTTTCGCGTACCAATCCACAATGCATACTTGGCTCATTCTGCAGACAGCATTCTGAATTGTCAACAATATTACTCTATGGATTCTTAAATAACAAACCATTAAATAAATCTTTGTGAGACTTTAAACCGTGAACATACAGTACATTAAATCACACGCAAAAAAAGACAACCAGCAAGAGCACAAACAAACCAATATACAAGCGAGATACGAAGAGGGGAATGCGCAGATAGTCTCTACATCAACACAAATGTCCTCTATGTCCATTTAACTGGCACAGAAGTAAGATAAGTGCAGTACGCTGGTTTCTTCAGCTGCAACCAGAGTTGAGCGCCACACATAGTCGAAACGGGAAGCTCATCCACACACGGGAACCGTTACCATACAACGTATACCGTAAAGTGAATCGCAGCACCTGCCGTGTGCTGAGCAGTACTTTACCTTCAGCACACCCAACTTAAGCACCGAATGTGGAGTGCACTGGGGTGCACCATTGAGTTCGCGATGTGAGCAACAAAGAAGGGGGGGAGGAGCACGATCTGCGCGCTATTGTCTGCCTGAAGCACTATTAGAGGCGCACAGCTTGAATGCTATTGGACGAACGAGTATTGATCATGAGGTCACGTGTTAATTATCGATTTAAACTAATGCATATTGCAACCAATGGCCCTCGCCACTGAGGTACTATATTAGGAGAACGCAGGCAAACTTTGAGGCCACAATACTAATCATCTTCCTTGAATGTATATACATACATATACATTCCTACATACACACATTCCTACATACATACATACATACATACATACATAACTTTTCTTTCCATATTTAGATTTCCATTCATCTTCAGCAATTCAAAATCATACCATAGCCATTGAACTATACATACCGTTTATCAGCTATCATTTGTATATTTTCATTTTATGGTATACATCGTTGAAAAGTTTTTTTTGTTGTTGTTGTTTCATTGACATTGATGCTGCAGGAAACAAATTCATAGAAATGATACATTTCTGGAATCAAAGGTGATTGCTCGCAATCAAATACCTTTTAAAGCGGCGTTTTGTATGATAAGCCGAGGCACTTTGTCTGAAGAAATTTGATTTTCATTACCATGGCTCATGGAAGATATATTTTGATTTTATTTTGATGAACCACACAATTTACAGAGCGTTGGCACTGCCAAAGCAGTTTTTTTGGCAAGGGTGATAATGGGTGGTTTGCCATTGTCTTCCAGGGTTGTTTGTCTGTGCTCTATCCGTTTAATGCTGAGCGTCAGGCAAGGAATCAGCACACACCATTTTAAATGTATTTTGTATGAATTGGTCGAGGTTTGAACCAACACCTCCCAGTCTCAGAGCAAATGCTATTACCATGATACATACACAGTATATAATATATATTATTTCATATATATGTATGAAAATATACATATATATTTATATGAATCGCCTTAATCACCGATTTACCATAGATATTTAGTCACAAAATTGTGAGATATCTGAAAAAAAAAAACATTCACACAATTCCAGCATGCTATTTAAGGACACCGTACAGTGTATTTATACGTGCAGAATAACCACTACATGAATTAGTGGAGAAAATTTATTATTCTTTTTTGACTGCTCAGTTTTTCGACAACCAAGTTATCCTGAGATTTTGAATCATCCAGATGCTCGAAGTCCAAATGGTTATTATTATTATCATGATTGTTTATTTTTTAGCAGTTCATTCTACTTGAGTAGGACTACACAACACAGAAGTACAAAAATGTGGTAATGGCAACACTTGCTCCATAAACAACGGACCATGTAATTATTATATGAAGGAATTTATAGCGACAGAGAAATCTCAATTTAATTATGCAACGTGTGTACGTACACTCGAGGGATGCTGTCGACAGTGGCAAATCTGCCAGTTGAACACAGAGCACAAATGAAGTGCTGTAAAATAAAGTCATGAGAATAGACAGATTTTGCATCTACATGTTCTACTACTGCAACGAAGCACAGCTCATGTGCATGTGTTTATATATACATACATATATATATTATATAATTATATATATATGATAAAAATATAAATACATGTTATATATATGCATATATATATATTTTTTACAGATATGCTGTACATATATATATAATATATATATATATATATATATATATATCATATAATAATATGAGACATGTAATATAAATATATATATATAAACATAAATATACATATATATGTACAGCATATTGATAAAAATTAAATACATAAATATGTATATACAGTATATATAAATATATACACATACCACACACACAACACAGCAACACACACACACACACACACTTGAGATGCATTGCTGTCTATGCCATCGCTGATGATTCGTCAGTAAGTGATGAAACCGGTCCGGTAGCTGAGGGGAGTGTATAGCATTGGAATTGTCATGTGTGTACTGTGTGTGAACATCTTTGTAGTTGTTGAGGAACTCTGGGAAGGGTTCGAAACAGCGTTTAGCACTTACCTTGCGTCAGTCTTTTTGGGTTGCTTTGTGCAGCTACTTTGGCTGGAGGACCATGGGAGGGATAAATCATTCATATAATCCCAGCCACCTGGGTGTAGTCGATTAGGTGAGCACTGATTGGCTATTCCCTCCATTCACAGTTGAGAGATGAGGGTGGGTCTTTCTTTTTTTCTGTTGACTGCTTTTGACGTTTGCACATGGTTCATGCTTGAGAGCCTCATTGGTATGCATTGCTGTCTACGCGATCGCTGATGATTCGCAAATTAGTGATGAAACCGGTCTGGTAGCTGAGGGAAGTGTATAGCATTGGGATTGTCGTGTGTGTGCACTGTGTGTGAGCGTCTTTAAAGTTGTTGAGGAACTCTGAGAAGGGTTCGAAAGTGTTTAGCACTGACCTTGCCTAAGTCTTCTTGGGTTGCTTTAAACAGCCACTTTGGCGAGAGGAGCATGGGAGGGGTGAATCATTTATATAATCTTGGACACCTGAGTGCAGTCAATTAGGTGAGAGCTGATTGGCTATTCCCTCCATTCACAGGTGAGAGATGTGCGTGGGTCTTTCTGTATATGTATATATATACATATGCATATATATGTATATATATATATATACATATGCATATATATGTACATATGGCATATATACACATAATATATATGTGGCCAGGCTCAGCCATATGTGTACATTACACTGGCTATACATATATATATATATATATATTATATATATATTACATACATAGATCTGTATATGTATTTATGTAGATATATGTATATATGTATATGTATATTATAATATATATATATAATAGTATATATAAATGTTGTGTGTTGTAATGTGTATATGTTACACATATGGCCTAGCCTGGCCACACACTGGAGCAGCGACCACTGTGGTCGCTGACTGACTGAACACAGCAGCAGTTATAAATAGCCTATCACTGGCGGTTGTAAAACCAATGAGCCGAGCATCAACGATTCCATGAAATCGGCTTCCTAACGAGGCAGCAGTTCCGTGTGACGAGTTAGGCGTGGTAATTTACTTGAGTTTCCATTACGCGGGAACGGACACCATCTGACGACTTAGACTTTATTCAAAGGGATTTAACATTAGATAAATTCAGGACTTTTTGACGCTGCCGACTTACGCGTAGTCTACTGTATATATGTGTTTATATATATAATATATATATATGAATGTCTTCTTCTTCTTCTTTCGGCTGTTCCCGTTCGGGGTCGCCACAGCGGATCATCCGTTATGATCTGCATAATGATTTGGCACAGGTTTTACGCC
>CM068955.1:51397272-51410209 GCA_035128595.1 Eptatretus atami
ATTATATGTATTGGATGTTATTATACATGTATTAGTAATACATACATATATATGGGCTGTATATATACTATATATTCATTACATATATACATATATATCTACATATATATTACTTATACATATATACGCAAAGCATATATAGTATGCATTTATATACTATATAATAATATATACATATATTATATATATATAACATACAATATATATATATATAATATAATATGTAAATATATATAAGATAGCCACAGATATGTATTATATACATATATATATATACATCATATTGACATATATAATATATATATATATAATAATATAATATATATATATATATATATTATACAACACGAGGTCCGTCCACAAAATAACAGGACTGACTTCACAGAAATTTTCGTCCAAAAAATACATTGAAATCACAGCTTGTCCCTTCAAAATAGTTTCCCTCCAGTCTCACACACTTGTCCATCCTCTTCTTCCACGCTTCGATGCACCCCCGGAAGTCTTCTTCTGGAATCCTCCGCAGCTCCTTCGTCACGTCCTTTGTGGCCTTCACATCAGGAAATTGGGTCCCTTGATCACCCCCTTGAGATTGGGAAATAGTAAATATACCATCAGATGGGGAATCCCCCGCCATTGAAAATAAATTGAAATCAGATAAGCGGTTTTCCATTATTACAAAAACATTTTTTTCAAGATGGCGCCCGTCGGCCATCTTGTTTGCAAGATGACCGCCCCAGTCGGCCATCTTGGATCCGGCCACGCCCAAAATCAAACCGCCATTGAAAAATAATTGAACATCAGATAAGCGTTTTCCATTTATTACAAAAAACATTTTTTCAAGATGGCCGCCCCAGTCGGCCATCTTGATCCCGCCACGCCCAAAATCAAAGCGTTCTTCTCTTTTCAGGTGGTACATGTGTGACTCAAATTTCAAATCGTATGCGAAAACACATTTTTTTTCAAGATGGCTGCCCCAGTCGGCCATCTTGGATCGCCACGCCCAAAATCAATAAGGTTCTTCTTTTCAGTGTACATGTGTGACGCCAATTTCAAATCGATATGGCGAACAGTTTATTGAGTTATCCGCACTCACAGTTATAAATGTTGAGACGCCGACGGACGGAACGAACAGACGGACCGGCACGCGACGACCTGGTGACAACAATATCCCCCTTCCGCCATGCGGCGGGGGATAAAAAACCACAAGGGGCCAAGTCTGCGAATACGGGGGTTGCTACAAATTGGCACTTTCCTTCTGCCAGAAACTGTCGGATGCTCAGGGCACTGTGAGCAGGCGCATTGTCATGGAGGAGCACCCAGGCGTTGTTTCTCCCACAGATCCCTCCTCTTGTCCCGGACTGATCTCATGAGGCGCTGGAGATTCCCTTGTACACGTACTGATTCACTGTTTACCCTGTGTAGAAACTCGAAGTGGACGATGCCTTGATGTCAAAAAACGCAATGAGCATCACTTTGACTTTCGACTTCAAACATCCTTGTCGAAGATGTGCGTGTGTGTGATGTGTATATTATATATATATATATATTATAATATATATATATATATATATATATATATAATATAATATATATATATATATACTAGTGATACCCTGCACATGCACGGGATAGCAGTACAACATAGCTGGTAGCAGACGACAGACCGTACACGGGGAATGACAAAATACGCATTGCAAAATGCAAGTGGTACTATGGAACGCCAAGACTTCCCCACATTGTCGGCATGTCCGCTAGCGCCACAGCAATTTCATAGGGATCGTGTGACGGCGAGCCGATTTTTTAGTGTGCAAGCTTGGTATTATAATAGAGAATATATATATAGTTGTAGATTTCGCCCGTCGCCGGCGTGCGAACACCGTCTAACCAATAGCGGTCGCTTCGCCCACTGAACGGAATCATCGCGGCTTTCCGGCATCAACGCCGGAAACCAGCCACGGGGTTTTTTTAACCACACCACAACCTTGTCCGCATCTATCTACCCGCGCTACAGGTTCGATCGCCAAAACTTCGATTTACCTAATTATTCATGCGGGTAGGTTACCGAGAGATTGTACCTCAACGGGACCGCTTGGAAACGAGCCGTTAAGCAGCTCGCTTCCTTGCGATAACCGAGCGGGGTATTATCGCGCAGTCCCGTTGGACCCGATCACTTTACCGGCTATTTAAAAAACTACTATATTCCGAGTGCAAGATGGGGAGTTCAATGAGGAAATGGATGCAACGAACAGGTTTACATTCACACAAGACATTTATTAAAAAAGCACGTATGCAATTAAACAAGGCAAAACACGTAAGCAATTATACAAGCAACAAAAAGCACGACAAAAGAACTACAACCGTCTACTTATTAGTACAGTCACTTGCACTTACAGCAGTTCCTACTTATAAGACGGGCGCCACGGACACACGTCACACACACACACACACCCAAGAAATGGTGGCAGAGGCCTTAATAACGAGCTCCAGCTCGCGAGGACAGGTGAGCTGAAACCCAGAACCTATCTCGAACCTCTCCACCTCGTGTGTCTTCAAGTTGTTCGACCCGGGCTCCAGCGAGAGTGAGCTGGATCCAATCACCGTGAGCTGCGATCCTTCCCGAGCTCCCGCGAATCCTCTCCGCGCGCTTCTCAACACGTGCTGGTGAGACGAGCGCCGATCCGTCGCTTCCCCGAGGAACCACCTCCAAGAAGAGGTCGATGAGTCGCACCAAGCTGGGAACCAAAATGGAAAACAAAGAGCTCCACGAACCAAGAAGAAGAAGCCACCACTCGCAGCTCGAGCCGAGCGACCAGCTCAACTCTCTTCCAAGCAAAGCAGCTCGAAGGAAAAAGCTCTCCCGAGCAAGCAGAAGCCGAAGCTCACTGAACCACCAAAGCAAAAAGCTCCAAAAGCCTCCTCCCAAGTCAGGCCTCAGCCGAAGCTCACTGACCAGCCGAGCAAAAAGCTTCCGAAGGCCTCAACCCTAACGCAAGCCAAGCAGGACCCGACGGTCTGCTGAACGACTACTCTCTGCCGAAGCAAAAAGCTTACTACTCCAACTTTGCCCCCCAACAAAAAGAAAGATCTCCTCTTATCCTTCTCCGCCCTTCCCCCGTCCTGGCGTGACTCATGACTCATGCCCCCATGCTCCATCCCCCGCTCAGCCACAAGTGGGAGGGAGTTTTGACATCATGAGTCACAGGACGGCAGGGTGGTTCTTCCTCTTCTGGAAGAGGGGAGGATGTCTCCATTATTCGTCCTAGCTATTAAATCGATCCGCAGCACATCTAAATCGATTTCTGAACATTTAAACAATGAAGGTGAGCTATCTAGGGAACAAGCACTTATTGACATAGCTGACTAAGGAAACCTGTATTTGTGTGCAATCGAATTCCAAATTCGTAAAAATATATGTATATATATATATATATATAATATTATATATATATATATATATTATATTAATATATATACATACATACACATACATATATATACACATACATACATACACAAACATACATACACACATTTTATATATATTATATATTATATATACACACACACATACATACATATGTATATATATACACACACAACATACATACATATATACACACACACATACATATATACATAATTCCTTCCCCAGGTGGCAGGATGGTCTTTGAGGTGCGCACACTCGCCTCTAAGCTGTCTAGCCTGCGTTAGAATCTCGACATAGCTAAAATCCTCCCAGTGTTTCACAGGAGGTCATTCATCAATGCAGTGGCCATCCTTCGGATGGACGTAAAACGGACGTCCCATGCTCAGCATTAATAATGAATGTAACGATCCATGGTGTCCTTCACAAAGAGTAAGCGAGCTCAGCCTGGTGTCTGCTTTACGGTTGGGTTGGCTGGCTTGGATGTTAGGTCCTGAGTTTTATCTCCTTTCTGCTGTTGAATTAACACCAAGTGGAGTTGACTCAGCCTGTCATCCTTCTGAGATTGGTGAAAATGAGTAACATGTACGTAATAGGGGCATTTGCATCAGTGGTACAGCCATGCCCTCAGCCAATGCTGCTACCCGCAGCCGTGTGCTGCCTACGAAAGAGGAGCAAGCGACTATCGCCCGGCACCATGAACAAATTACAAATTCCTACCCTAACTACTGCTGGGAAAGCAATGCGCACGCACGCACACATTCTCCTCTGCCAAATCGAAAGTGCTCAACTGATAGCCAGTGCGACACGTTTGTTGAAGTGTTTTATATGTATAAAGAGTTGTGGTATTATTTTGAGTGTGCTGATTCTTTAAGTGCAAGTCGGTTTGTCTCAGAGTGTTTTGTCTTCTGAAGCAGAAGAATTTGGAAGTTGTCTGCACACAGCTTTTCATCTCCATCGCTCTCTCTCTTTAATAGCTGGGTTTGTCTGTCTGTCTTCTGTCTCTATCCTGCCCCTATATCCCTCTCTCAGTCTCCCTCTCACCCTCTGTCTCTGTCTCTCATTCTTTATCTCTTTCTCGCCAACCCCCCCCCCTCCCTCCACAAAATCGAGCCGAGCTGTGGATAGCACTTTGTTGATCAAAGCCAATGGATCCCCAATCGTTTCCCATTCTGAACTCCTAAACATTGTTTTCCTTTTAATCCCACAATATGCATCACCAAGTGCACGAAGAATACATTGAAAAATCAAACCTTTTGTACTTAATGTACCAAATGAACGAAGACTCAAAGTGTGTAAAACCTCAGCAATTATCCAAAGGGTTAATTATTTTTCTCTCTTGGATATCGAAGAATGACTTTTCCATGATTTCCAGGAAGTCAATTTTTTTTTTTGTATGCCTTGTCAAGGCTCATATGAGAGCAACCACACAATGCACCAGCAAGGGGCACGAGACAAGAGGGGCGTGGGAAGGACAAAACAGTGGGGAACGGAGACTTCGGAGATCTGTGGAGGGGAGAGGAGGGAACATGGAGTATACAAGACGGACATCACAGGGACTTTCAGGAAGTAAAGCAGGGTGGGTTGAGGGTGGATTAACAGGGGTAGAAAGATCGAGGATTTGATAGGGGACGATAAGAAGTGGTGTGACAGCTGCCTTTGAAGACCTGCAGGGAAGAATGGGATTGAACAGAGTGAGGGAGTTTATTCCAAAGGAGGAAAAAGAGAATGAAAAGCGTGAAGGTGAGCAGTGATTCGTGATTTTGGTAGTTTTACCAGAAGGGGTTGTTGCGGAGCTTGAGTGCCCTACGAAATATGGTGGGGGCAAATTGCAGACAGAGCAGGGGGCGAGCTGGAGAGGAGACGGTAGAAGCCAAAGACCACCGACCACCCTGGGGATTGAGTGAGAGGCCAAAGACTCAGCCTCATCATGGGAGATACCAATGATCCGAAATGGCCTTGGTTTCCACTGCATGAAGCCGAGAAAGGTGAGAGCAGGAGCACCAACCCAGAGGGAGAGCAGTACTCCATCAGGCATGGACGAAAGCTTTGTAAATGTCAGGACTCAGGTGGGCCGAGGAAGGACTTTGCACGACGGAGGATTCCCAGTCGGCACTGGCTTCGGAGGCGAGGTTGGAAATGTGGCTTTCCCAGGAAAGATCATGGCAGATATGTGAGACCCAAAAGATTGAATGAAAGGACTTTTTCCAGAGGATTGCTGAGAAAGTAGATGGGGGGGGGGGGGGGTTTCCCAACGGTCCTTTCAGAGAGACAGTGAGAATGTGAGATTTGTCAGGATTGAAAGACATGTCCCACGTGTTGGACAAGTTTGTGATTTTATCCAGATCTGCATGGAGCGAAGAAACTGCTGCTTGCCGGTCTGAGGGATGGCAGATGTACGGCGGAGGAGAGTCATCAGCAAAGAGATAAAGAGGATTTTCCAGAGAGTCGAGAGATCGTGAACAATTGCTTGTAATATAAAGAATTGAAGTGGGTTTTTTTTGTTCTCAAAAAAAATTTAAGATGTGTAGAATAATTGCTTCAACTCAAGGTATATAATATATATATATATATATATATATATATATATAATTATATATATATGTATAATATATATATAACAGTATGTTCCTGTACCATGGGAGTAGCCGAACAAACATGATGGCTAACACCACCTTCCATTCCAGAAAGATGTGACATCGTCTGTATACAAAACAATGAGTTCCAAGTAAATCGACAAGTAGTAATGTAATTATCGGCGGGTCTCCCCACATGAGAGGTGGTGGACCTTTATGCGATGCGTGCAAAGCTCCGTCGGTCATAAACATTTACATTTAAGTGAGCATTGAGCAGCTCATCAACATCTTTTTCCAAAAAAAAAAAAAAATCCGTAAGAAATTCAAGAATTTGTGAAGAATGTTCACAGAGAATAGCTTGCCTTGTATTGTCGAATCATTTGGGTGATTTCAACCGGTTTATTAAAGGCGACATCTTTTGACTGGTATGAAGTCTAGCGCGCTACTAAAGTGTCCCAAACAAGGTCAGACCGATGATCACTGTGGTCCTCATACAAGTGTCCTGCAATGAAGTCATCCTGCAAAGGCTGAGGTCGAAAGTTGAACAGTCACTCAGAAATGCATTTAACGAGCGAACAGGACGTTTGCAGGAAACCATGTCAATTTGCAAGTTTTTAGCAAATATTTTGATTACAGATCTTAATTTCCACTGGTATGTCACCAAATATCTTTGTCCTGTTTATTCGCAGTAAAACAATGAAGGATGGCCAGACCAACACATGCATTGATGACTTGAGAAACAAACACTGAAGGGCTGTTTCAGTAACTGCAGAGATGCTGGGTGAAGTGAGTTTCTTCGGCACAAACTGCATACCTTTGAGGGCAATGCACACCAGGTGGTTACTTCGATAATAGAAATGTTGTTCTCATTCTCATTGTTGTTCTCACAGCTCATAGGAAAGGTGACTTACAGCAAGTCTGTGTCCATACATTGAGTCAAGAATATGAAGGAAACGCTCTTTTCTTACAAACCAGGCATGCCTACATGTCTCTTTGATGATGGGTTTAATCACAAGGCACCATGTTGTACTTCGCAAACATATTGCATGTCTATCTGTGAATCTCAATTAGGATGAAAAATTGAACTGAAACGTGAAGAAAAAGGATCTTTTATAACACAAAACTGTTGCTGCTGCCGTCATGGTGGCTATGATTGTTGTTTGTGTGCCCCTTCTGTGTCCTTCGAAAGAGTTCCTGCTGTCATAGAATAATAAATGTTGCCATTGGAACTGTTGCATTAAGCTCACATTCCCGATTCTTCTTCTTAAATTGGTGGCAAAATGCCCTACCACAGACTATAAAAATGGAACTTGCTGCTTCATTGTTTGACGCTAATCATTTACAAAGAATATAGCATGGAGAAACAACCATATGTTGGTAATAGTAGTGGCAGGCATTGATGGGCCAACTGGCCTCCTGCATCGAGGTTCCATGTATTAAGGGAACTCATAATATTATTATGATGATGCTTATCATATATATATATACAAAATATTTATAAAATATAAGATAAAGGGAGCCGTGTCTGTCTGTCTGTCTGTTTGTTTGTTGTGTTGTAACTTGAGAACGGATTAACGGATTTCAATAAATCGAACTACTTGGGATCAACTGTGCAAAGTAACGGAGAGTGTGTAGAAAGAAGTGAAAAAGAGAGTGCAGGCAGGATGGAGTGGGTGAGAAGAGTTGCAGGAGTGATTTGTGACAGAAGGGTAGCTGCAAGAGTGAAGGGGAAAGTATATAAGACGGTAGTGAGACCAGCTATGTTGTATGGTTTGGAGGCGGTGGTCTGACAAAAAGACAGGAAGCGGAGCTGGAGGTGGCAGAGTTAAAGATGCTGCGATTCTCCTTGGGAGTGACGAGGATGGACAGGATAAGGAATGAGTATATTAGAGGGACAGCGCAGGTAGGACGGTTTGGAGACAAAGTGAGAGAGGCGAGATTGAGATGGTTTGGACATGTGCACAGGAGGGAAGCGGAGTATATCGGGAGAAGGATGTTGAAGATGGAGCCGCCAGGCAGGAGGAGAAGAGGAAGGCCAAAGAAGAGGTTCATGGATGCGGTGAGGGCGCCATGCGGGCGGTTGGAGTGTCAATGGAAGATGTGGAGGATAGAGCGAAATGGAGACGGTTGATCCGCTGTGGCGACCCCTCACGGGACAGCCGAAGGAAGAAGAAGACTATATATATATATGTTTATATTCCCAGAAAAAGAGGGCTTTCTTTTGAAGCAGACATCCTTCTGATTAAATGGACACAAATTTTTGTTCGAAGTAAATAGGTTATTCACTTTCCAATGAAGTACACTGATTATTATCTTTTCACAGAACCATTTTTATTATTCTACAAAAGTAAGAAACGCTTGCTGCATTAAAGGTCGAGGTCCTGCTTCTTCTTCTTCCATGATGAAAGACGTGCTTTTAAAACAAGCTTCTTTAAAATAAAATACACAAATTTTTGTGACAAATAAATGGATTATTAGCTTTCCAATGGTACCATTATTATTATTCTATGACAGCTGGAAATGCTATATTAAAGCTCGGGGGTCCTGTTTCTTCCTCTTCATGCGCCAAAACATGGGTTTTTAAAACCCGCCTCTTTGTGATTAAACGGACACAAATTTTGTTTCAAGTAAATAGATTATTATCTTTCCACGGTACCACTTTTATTATTCTATGACAGCAGGAAATACATTAAAGCTCAAGGTCCCACTTCTTCTTCTTCTTCTTCTTTTTCAATGGAAATTAGACGGGATTTTAAAAACAAGCTTCTTTAAAATTAAATGACAAATTTTTGTTCCAAATAAATCGATTATTGGCTTTCAAAACAAGTAAATGAATAATTATTAGTTTTCCACAGTACCATTTTTATGATTCATTGATTCATAGAACGAAGCGTGACACACGGACGGACGCTTCTGCGTTTAGTAAAAATGAAACTGAATTTTACTGCAGTCCTCATATATATATATATACATACATATGTACATGTACATATACACAGAACACACACGCACACCAGCTCTGCATCATGTTTTGTTGCAGTTTACCGTCATGCTAGTTATTACTTCTCGAAAAAAAAGAAAAAAAACTTAATGGATTAACAATACAATGCAGCTTTTGATTGACAATAAACCTCCCAGCCAGTCAGATTAGGGAATGACAAAACGCGGATCAAACCCGACCGATGGTGGTGCATTCGGGAGGCGACAAAAACCCCCACTTTATTGCGGCATGATTTTGTTTGAAGAATTGTAATAGTGTTCAAAACTGTAAATGGGGGAAGAATCATTCCGGCTTTGCATCACAACAGTCGGCATCTCTTATTTTGTTATAAGGGCCAAAAGGTTAACATGGGCCGTTCAAAAAGTTCTGCGAACGAGATACGTATTCACAAAAAAATAGCTCAAGAAAAGCCAACATTTTATTATCACAACTCTTAATTTAAATATTTTTCCCCACCAATCATATTTACTTTTGAAATGTATAAACTTTGGCATTTATTGGACAATTGTGAGTACTGTATTTCGTTACTAAAACATTTTGAACACCCGCATTTTGCATCATAAGCCTTTTGCTTTTGTGGTTCAAAAAGACTGTCCCGTTTATGGCTTTGGGCCATAAGCAGGGTGCAAGCCAGTCCTAATTAAAAGAGGGTTCAATATATCCTGCCAATTAAAACTCGAACACATGTTGTGAAAGAAAATATTTACAGGCTTTAAGGCGGGAAAATGATAATTAATTCAGACTTTGGCGATCAAAGGGAACCCCTTTACCCATGCATGATTACTACTTCGGCAACAAAAAATTGCGGTCTGGAATTGTTGGCACTGTGGAAATGTTGACTTGTTGTTGTTATTGCTGCTGTCAAGACTGTGGTTTGAAACAGCAGTCAAATCACCTCGCAAGCTTGTGTGCGTTGCATGTACATTTACATGCACGAGATTGAGGGAGTGAGGGAAGCGGGAGCTCGTCGCAGTGCAGGAATCGATCGATCGGGTGGTTGTGAAGCGGCAGCAGCTGCTGCGGTGGGGTCTTTTTCTCAGCGAACCTACAAAACAGCACCCACTGCTGCATGGCCGACGGCACGTTGCTTTAATGAGACAGGGCCGACATGAGTGCGATGCCAACACTTTTATGAGATATGCCTTGTAAAGCGACGTAAGGGGATAGGGGCGGGGGGTTACCCAAGCACGGGTGGTTATGGCATTTGATCACTACAGTCTCCATAACGCGGTTTGCAGCATGGACTGGATGATAAGGCTTCCCTCCCCCCACTCCACAGGCCTGCAGCGTCCATTTTTACACTCTACTAATTCACTCCCGACAAACTACACAAGAACTGCGTTGCATTCATTATGCGTGAGCCCCCCCCCTCTCGGACGGGATAAGGTCTCAATAATACTCTCGAATGGCCGTTCAATGCGGCTTGGTTTGCCCATGGAGTGTGAACAAAGTATTCTGTGGGCCTTCGACCCCGTGCGTGCTCCCTTAGCCACCCCATCTGACCCTCCGCCCCTTCCCACCCTCATCGCCAACAGGCACGGGCTGAATATAAAGGGCTTTGCAAGGCAAATTCTTGGTGTGATGCACAAGCTTGCCAGCTTTTAGGTGTACTGGGAACGGCTTGCCTTTACATGCACCCCTCACCCTTCCTCGTTCAGCTCGGGTCTCCGACACGTTCTAACACCCTCTCCCTCCTCCCGCCACGCTCGCTCTGCTTTCCTCCCTTCCCCCAGTCCAGCACTGATCAGAGACGTATCGATCGCTAGAGTCGGCGAAGAGGAACCCGCAGGGAGAAAATGGGAGGGCAGGCCGGCTGTGGCCAGCAAAGCACAGCAGGGGGAGAGGACCGTATTGGCGAGAGGAGGGGGTAGAAGCCCCGGTAGGAGGGTTCTAATAGCCCTGGTATGAGGAGGGGGTGCAGCAGGTGACTCCACCCAAAACGTTTCAAAGACAAAAAAAATTCGCATCGTGTCGCCGTGGCCGACTGGTCGTTGTGTCTGCAGGTTGCGCATTACACGCAATCGGAAGCGCTTTGTACAATAAGTCAATAACAATGTAATAAATACAGTACGATTATAGCGACAGATGGTGCTTGCTATTTTCTTGGACTCAGATAACCCACCCATTGATTGATTCATCTGCACACTCAAAGCTTTTCCTCTCAGACGTACAAACGCACTGACCGTTGTAGTCATCACTAGGTGGTCAAATCAGATCTTCGTGGTGTTTGGCTGAGTCGGTATTGGCGGGGAAAAACACAGTTATGACGTAATGTTACAGCAGAAGAGATCTGCGTCCTTTCGAGATGGATTTTCTTTTCCTTTTCTTTCCATTACTTACTAACACCGTAGCACATCAAACACTTTCATATTCCGCAGAACATGTGGATTGAAATATGTTACCTGGGTCGGATGTGTCGACATTCACATACCGGGTAACTCCAAAGGCCGGGGTCTCGTGAGCACAAGGCGGTGCCCCCGCTTTACCGGTGAAGGAAATTAAATAAAAACCTTCTCGAACGGCTTTGCTGGTTCCAACGACAACGATGATGGTTCCGAAGGTCCGGTCCAGTCGTTGTAAGTCAACGTCCTGATGACCGCATGCGCAGATTTCCATTCCATTCGCTCATAAGGAGCATCACCCATGCACCTGGTGCATGGCTTATGAGGCCGAATTCATCGCGGCCACACGACCCTGTCACTTGGGATCGAGTCCCGTTAAAGCCTCTGAAGAACCACCAAGCGCATCGACCACGCCAAGTCAGACTGAGGAGCGACCTGCCGCATAGCCAGCTGCAGGGCGGAATGCTTCGTGGGCTCGGCTGCGCCTTATTTTAGTGGCCGGATTATAATGCAGATTATGTATACGGCCCTCTCGAAAAATCGATAAAGTGCGAGCGGTCATTACACTAAAGAAGGGAAAGCGGAGGCATTTATCAGGGAGCTATCGATAGCAAATGGTCCTTCCCTATTTTCCCAGCCGAGCACTGTGCTCGAATATAGGGTTGTCGTAATCAGCGACATTCTGTGGACGTTTTAGCGCTGCTATCCCACTGGCTTTGTAAATTTATGCCTTTTACAATAATCGATCGAAACCAGGGGCGGGGAACGTAGACGAGAGCAGACGAGAGAGAGAGAGAGAGGAGAGAGAGAGAGAGAAGAGAGAGAGAGAGAGGAGAGAGAGAGAGAGAGAGGAGAGAGAGAGAGAGAATCAAATGGGAGAGGGGGAGGGGGAAAGAAAAAAGAGAGGAAGAGAGGGGAAGAGAAAGGGGGAGGCGAGAGAGGAGTGGGAGAGAGAGAGTGGAGAAGGCAGACAAGAAGAGAGACAAGGACAGATAGAGGGATAGAGAGGAAGGTGAGAGGGAGGTGAGAGATAGAGAGGAAGAAGAGAAAGGAGAGAGACAGACAGAAGAAAGACAAAGACAAGAGAGGATGTGGGGCTGGGGAGACAAGGGGAGAGAGAGTAGGGGAAGGGGAGAGTGGAGAGACAAGGAGAGAGAGGGGGAGAGAGGAGAGAGGTGCCGGTGTGTAAGACACACACACACGTAGAGCAAGAGGTGGGAGAGGAGACACAAAAAAGAAAGGCAAGGAGGACAGAGGAGGGGAGAGGGGAGAGAGAGAGAGAGAAGAGAGAGAGAGAGAGAGAGAGAGAGAGAGAGAGAGAGAGAGAGAGAGAGAGAGGAGACGCATGAGTGCAGAGAGCAAGCACAAAGCCGGAAACGGGGGGGGAACAAGGAGAGTGAGAGACAGAGACAGATTTCAGTGCAATTTTGGCTTTACCGATGGCCCATTTCACACGAGAGGCGTTTTCCGTCGAGCAGATTTTAAAATTACTATTTGACACACTTTTGAACAGGACACATCATGGAATCATTTAATAACGCACAATTACACACGCACAATAAATGAAAAGGAACACGGCCATGAAAACACCACC
>CM068955.1:51453070-51465059 GCA_035128595.1 Eptatretus atami
ATTTTTTATTTATTCTATTAAAGAAAGAACAGAAAAACGACTGTCTCAAAGCGTCACAGCCCGAATGAATCACAATAATTCCCTCTAAACAACGGGTTTGGGGCTAACTACACATGACTTCAGAAATACCTCACCTACGGGACCTGAATGGTGGTTGCGAATTTCCACAGCCGTAACAATATATTTATATATATATATTTATTATGTATATATATATATTTAGTATATATATATATATATTTATATTTGTGTGTGAATATATATATATATAAAAATATATGTATATATAGATATATATATGTATATATATATCTTTGTATATATATATATATATATGTTATATATATCTTTGTATATATTTATATTTATATATGTATTGATGTATATTTATATATGTGTATATATATCTATTATATATATATATATATATATATATATATATATATATATGTATGTATATCGATATATCTATATATGTATATTAGGGTGGTCCAAAAACAGCAAAAAAAAAAAAAAAAATTCAGATGTTGTCTCCACAAGCCTTAAATGATTCCACTATGATTCAATAATGCACATAAAAAGTTTAAGTTGATCGGAGGTGATTTAGAGGTCGCTCCATATGACGACTTTTAGTTTCATGAGTTGGTAAATTGGGTATGGTCAGTACGATTACGGGTACTTCTGGATGTCCGAGGTGCAAATGGAGTGCATTTTCGAACTCTATGGGGTCGATTTACTCTAAGAAATGACTGCACTAACATTGAATTCACTACCATTTCGAAAATATGACCTAAAACAAGATTTTCATTACTGGAGTTGAGTAACTTATCCTACTGATTTCGATATTTTCTAATCTATAATTAATTTGTCGTCCGTCTAAACATTTCTTAGAGTAATCGACCCCACTGAGTTCGAAAATGTAGTCCATTTTCACCTAGGAAGTTCAGAAGTGTACGGATTCGCATCTCACCATACCCTAATTTTTCAATCAATGGAATTACAAACTATTAGAATATTTCGTCTCATTTACCAAATACCACTATCATCTCCGCCTCTATTGCTGTCTCCACTCCCGCCTGAACTTATTTTTAGCCGCCCAACATCCAGTGTTTTAGATTCAATGATTCACGAAAAATATGTTAGTATTTTATTTAGTTTTTATTATATTAAATTAGGGTATGGTGAGATGCGAATCCGTATATATATGTCTGTATATATATATATATATATATATATATATATATATATATATATATATATATACTATATATACCTTTATATATGTTTGTATACGATATTATACCATTATATATATACATATATATATATTATATATACATATATATATATATATATATATATATATATATACATACATATACATACATATACATACATATACATACATACAGGAAGCCTGGTGTCGGCGCAGTGGTTAGGGCAGTGGCTTGGGACCCAAAGGTCCTGAGTTCAAGCCCCGTTGGGACACTGAATTAATATATATATATGTATATATATATATATATATATATATATATATAATATATATATATATATATATATATATACACACCAAGTCGAAAACACCAGGGGTTGACTCAGCCTGCCATCCTTCCGAGGTCGGCGAAATGAGTACCAGTTGTACTGGCCGCGTGTATGCCCCGGTTAGAATAGGTGTACCATATCCCAACTACAGCATATCCCTGTGTGTCGTAAGAGGCGACCAGGGTTGCGTCAGGAAGGGCATCCGGCGTAAAAACCTATGCCAAATCATTATGCGGACACAAAACGAATTTCCATACCGGATCGGTCGAGGCCCGGGTTACCAACGACCGCCACCGGTACCGGTGGTCAGCAGGGTACCAGTGGAAATTGTGCTTCTGCTGGGCAAAGGAGGAGAAGGAGACGGGGAAGGCGAGTCCGGAGGCAGTGGGAGAGGGGAAGGGTAGAAGTGTGCAGGTGAGAGTTGGAACTCTGAATGTTGGACGATGACTGGCAAAGGGCGAGAGTTGGTCGATATGATGGAGAGAAGAAAGGTGGACATACTGTGTGTACAAGAGACCAAGTGGATGGGGAGTAAGGCTAGGAGCATTGGAGGTGGTTTCAAACTGTTCTACCATAGTGTGGATGGAGGAGAGAAATGGTGTCGGGTAATCCTGAAGGAAGATTATGTCAAGAGGGTATTGGAGGTGAGGAGAGTGTCTGACGGTGATGAGATGTGAAGTTGGAAATTGAAGGGGTGATGATGAATGTCATCAGTGCAATGCCCCACATATGGGGTGTGAGATGGAGTATAAAGAAGATTTCTGGAGTGAGTTAGATGAAGTGGTGGAGAGTGTATCCAAGATGAAAGAGTGGTGATTGGAGCAGATTTCAATGGGCATATTGGGGAAGGGAATAAAGAGGATGAGGAGGTGATGGGTAGGTACGGTCTCAACAAGAGAAATGTGGAAGGGCAAATGGTGGTAGAGTTTGCAAAAAGAATGGAAATGGCAGTGGTAAATACGTATTTCAAGAAGAAGAAGGAACACAGGGTGACATACAAGAGTGGAGGAAAGTGCACACAGGTGGATTACATCTTAAGCAGGAGATGCAACCTGAAAGAGATTAGTGACTGTAAGGTGGTGGCAGGGGAGAGTGTAGCTCGACAGCATCGATTGGTGGTCTGTAGGATGACTTTAGAGGTGAGGTTGAGGAAGAGAGTGAGGGCTGAACCAAGGACCAGATGGTGGAAGCTGAAGGAGGAAGACTGTTGCGTGAAATTTAGGGAGGAGGTGAGACAGGCGTTGGATGGTGGTAAAGATGGGTGGGATGATTGGGCAACTACAGCAGAAGTGGTGAGGGAGATAGCTCGGAAGGTACTTGTGTGACATCTGGACAGAGGAAGGAAGATAAGGAGACTTGGTGGTGGAACGAGGAAGTACAGGAAAGTATAAGGAAGAAGGGGTTGGCGAAAAGGAAGTGGGATAGTCACAGAGATGAAGAAAGTAGGCAGGAGTACAAGGAGTGGCGGCGAAAAGCAAAAAGAGAGGTGGCAAAGGCCAAGGAAAAGGCATATGACGAGCTGTATGAGAAGTTAGATACAAAAGAAGGAGAAAAAGATTTATACCTTTTTGGCAAGACAGAGGGACCGAGCTGGGAAGGATGTGCTGCAGGTTCGGGTGATAACGGACCGCAAATGGAATGTGCTGACGAGCGAGGAGAGTGTGTTGAGAAGGTGGATGGAGTACTTTGAGGAGCTGATGAATGAAGAAAATGAGAGAGAGAGAAGGTTGGAAGAGGTGGAGATAGTGAATCTGGAAGTGGGTGGATCAGTAAGGATGAAGTGAGGACTGCTATGAAGAAGATGAAAAGTGGAAAGGCGGTTGGCCCAGATGGTATACCAGTGGAGGCATGAAGTGCTTAGGAGAGATGGCAGTGGGGTTGTTAACAAGATTGTTTAATAAAGTCTTGGAAAGTGAGAGGATGCCGGAGGAGTGGAGATTAAGTGTACTGGTTCCGATTTTCAAGAATAAGGGTGATGTGCAGAGCTGTGGAAATTACAGAGGGATAAAGTTTAAGCCACACCATGAAGTGTGGGAAAGAGTAGTGGAAGCTAGGTTGAGAGAGAGGTGACGATCTGTGAGCAGCAATATGGGTTTATGCCAGGAAAGAGCACCACTGATGCAATGTTTGCTTTGAGAATGTTGATGGAGAAGTATAGGGAAGGCCAGAAGGAGTTACATTGTGTGTTTGTGGATTTGGAGAAAGCTTATGATAGGTGCCAAGAGAGGAGTTGTGGTATTGTATGAGAAGTCGGGAGTGGTGGAGAAGTATGTGAGGATCGTGCAGGATATGTATGAGGACAGTGTGACAGCGGTTAGGGTGCAGTAGGAATGACGGACCGGTATAAGGAAAAGTGGGATTGCACCAAGGATCGACTCTGAGCCCTTTCCTGTTTGCAATGGTGATGGACAGGTTGACGGACGAGATCAGACTGGAGTCTCCATGGACTATGATGTTCGCGGATGACATCATGATCGTTAGGGAGAGTAGGGAGCAGGCTGAGGCGAGCCTCGAGAGGTGGAGGTACGCACTGGAAGAAGGGGAATGATAGTCAGTCGGAGTAAGACGGAGTACCTGTGCGTAAATGAGAGGGAGGGTGGTGGTATGGTGCGGTTGCAAGGAGTTGAGGTGGGGAAGGTGGATGGGTTTAAATACTTGGGATCAACTGTCCAAGGTAACGGAGAGTGTGGGAGAGAAGTGAAAAGAGAGTGCAGGCAGGTTGGAGTGGTTGTGAGAAGAGTTGCAGGAGTGATCTGTGACAGAAGGGTAGCTGCAAGAGTGAAGGGGAAAGTATATAAGACGGTAGTGAGACCAGCTATGTTGTTATGGTTTGGAGGCGGTGGCACTAACAAAAAGACAGGAAGCGGAGCTGGAGGTGGCAGAGCTAAAGATGCTGCGATTCTCGTTGGGAGTGACGAGGATGGATAGGATAAGAATGAGTATTATTAGAGGGACAGCGACGGTAGGACGGTTTGGAGACAAGTGAGAGAGGTGAGATTGAGATGGTTTGGACATGTGCACAGGAGGGAAGCGGAGTATATCGGGAGAAGGATGTTGAAGATGGAGCCGCCAGGCAGGAGGAGAAGAGGAAGGCCAAAGAAGAGGTTCATGGATACGGTGAGGGCGGACATGCGGGTGGTTGGAGTGTCAATGGAAGATGTGGAGGATAGAGCGAAATAGAGACGGTTGATCCGCTGTGGCACCCCTAACGGGAGCTAGCCGAAAGAAGAAGAAGAAGTATATATATATATACAGGGCGGCCTGAAAGTCCCTTTACCCCTTCCCAGTGAAGCATTGTTCTTGAACTCATAATATCCAGGTTTTATTGTGCAGTACTTACAATAATTAATTTGTCATTGTATCTGTATGTACTCCATCATTCTTCTGAGTCAGTGTTATGCCATAGCGGGCGAGGGGGCGAGGGGAAAGGGACGGAGGGAAGTGCGAGAAATGTTATCGGGGTAAAGTAACTTTCGGGCTTCCCTGTATTTATATATTTATATGTATCTTTGTATTTTTCTCTATATGTATCCACTTCGCCTGTTGGTCTGTTCAAATTATTAAATTTGGTGTGGAGGGTTAATTTGATGCAGCGCAATTTCCCGTGCAATTCTGATCTGATTGATTACTTGGATTCTGGACACAGCTGTGCCAAACTGCATGGGCAGAGTGCATATCACCCTACTGGTGGTTACTGGTCAGGATATCTGGATCTCATTGTCAGGTTCATCGGTGAACCCGTGACCACAAGCATCCCTCAACCGGACATCTCGTCTTTATTTTATTCATTACATTCACATGACATTCATTTGTGGACATCACATCACGACATTCATTGTATATGTTGGAAAGATTTTCCACTATCTCCGCCCTATCGCCTTCTGCCTCTTGCGACATGCAATCACTGCTTATGGGCTATCAACTGTCCACTGATAATACACCTACAATATTTTATAAAAACGTCTCACAACCACTCCGCCCTCCACTTTTACCCTTTCAACCCCACTTCAGATGCTTGTCCGAACTGCATGCTTGATTTGATTTGCAGTCGTTTTGGTATGATATATGGTTTGTGTTTAAGTTTAATGGAGACAAGCCCTGTGATAAATGAAAATGGCTGCATTTATGTATACATTACCATTGCTAGTCGTAGTGTAATTTTTGCTCATAGGACCACATAATTAATTTTAATTTTCTGTCGAGAAATTGTGATGACTATATAAATGTGCATATATTATCTGTTTGTGTCAGCGCACAGCTGCTGCGCCCCGAGCAAATGATGCTGCCCACATCCATGTGCTTCATACGAAAGAAGAAGAAGAAGATATAAACATATACCCATATACCCAGTCATATACACACACCCACACCAATATTTGGTGGGAAAGCATTTGCCAAAATTGAGTGCAAATTCAGAATCATTATTTGTTTATTACAACCTACCAGCAGAGGTTCCCACCATTGCCAGGTCCTGTCCGAATGCTGTTGGTATTTTGAAGAAAAAATTTTGTGGGTGCCTAAAACACTTCCTTATACCCATTAATGAATGGGGTTGGGGATCATTTAATATTACCTTTCATGTAGCAACAAAGAGTGATTTAAAAAATCTAAATAAATTTAAAAAGTAATGCAAAAAAAATCGAACTTTAATTTTTTTTTGCCTTAAACTCAGCAGCACTCATTGATGAACCTATGAAAGTATGAGGAAGATTTATTTTCCCAACTCTGAGAGAAATGGTGACACACACACACAGACAGGCATCACACAGCCAAACATCTCTCTTATCATATAGATTCACTGGTTTATTAGTAGGTCTGCAGCATACCATAATTTTAAGGTTAACTCTGTTGGATAATCTCAAGTTGTGTACCATGTATGACGATGATGTGATATGACTTGTCTTATTATGTTGACTGATATGATATATGTATATATACATATATATATATATATACATATATATATGTATATATATATATATATAAAAATACATATATATATATATATATATATATATATACATATATGTATAGTAGCAGGGTATGCTTACACATTGAAAGCAATAACGAACCGCGCTTCCCCATTGTCATGGGGCGCTCACCTGCATTTTTTATCATTTATTTATGTTTTCATTTATGGATGCTTTCCGATGGCTCTGTGATTTTTTTTTCCTGGTGTATCGGCTTCGATATCTGTCAGCACACAAAATTACCATGCTTCCCCATTGTCTCAGGTCAATCACCTGCATATTTTTTTTCATTTATTTATATTTTAATTTACGGACGCTTTCCAACGGTTCTGTGATTTTTTGTCCCAGTGCATCGGCTTTGATGTCCAGTGGCAAACACAATTTCCGCTTTCTACGTCACCAAGAAGGTAACGAATTCAATATCAGTTAGTCAGTGAGTGGTTAGAATGAGCTTTATATATTAGACGTATGATAACTATGTTTGACTATGATATGATTTGTGTATATATATGTATATATGTATATATATATATATATATATATATATAATATATATATATATTTGCGGAAATGGCCCTGAGTGTGTATTAAATATAGGATTAGCCCAGATCCCCCATTAAATGCATGTTTAGCCAGGTTGTTCGGAAAATGGACGTTACATGTGTGTCGGAGGTGTATGAGGCATGCTCAGTGTTTGTGCAGTGGTGGTGTACCGAGAGGTTCTTCTCCTTCCTTATCTTTTCCATACGAGTCCCCGCCCAGCGCTCTGAGAGGGGAGTGGCCTAGAGAAGGAAGTGAAACTGAAGGGAGGAGCCAGTCGGCTTTGAGGCGAGCGAGCGCCGGAAAGGCAGTGGTGGATCTGCCGAGGGAGTAACTGAGCCTGAGTGTCTGTCGACTTCGTAAAGGGGCACGCCCCAAAAGAAAAGGAGGAAGTGAAACTGAGAAGCGACGCGCCGAGTCTGCGATCGGCAGAAGGTGGGACTGCGAGCGCCGGTGTGGCGCGATCGCTGAATAGAACTGGCTGTGTGTGAATCAGCAGTCGGCTGGGATGCGAGCGAGCGCCGGAAAGGCAGTGGTGGATCTGCCTGAGCTTCGAGTCAGGCGATCGGCTTTGTGGAGAGTGGTTTTGGCCGGCTGTTCCTCCTCGGCCATGGACCAGCCTGCGGAGCCCAACACCTCGATTTGGCCTGATCTGGTGAACTGGTCAGGCCTGGACTTGTATGCTGGACCTTGTGAAAAGCCAGCTGAGCGTACCACAGATCTTTCGTCTTGGGCCGTCGACCTTAGCGGGGTCTGAAGGCGCCGAGGCTGCGTGCGTGAGGGCTGCGACAAATGGACGACGCCGCCATTTTGCCACGCGGCGTGTTCGAGTCGGGTGCTCGAATCCGTTGAATCAGCTTGTCATGAGCCGCATTTGGGCCTTTGACACTTTTTCCTCTCGTCCATGAAGCATCACCAAGTACTCTGTGTCTTGTCTGCATGCTGTCCGTGTCTTGTCTGCATGTTGTCTAAGTTTATCTCGTTAGGTCCCTTCGAAACCCGTAATCAGTTGCTCCCTAGTTAAGAACGGTTTATAGATTAATTATAACTGTCGTGAATGCTTTGCTTGTATTGTGTTCCCGATGTGTCCCAATAAATCTGGCTGAGTTATACGAGATTTGCCGCCTTGAATTAATTTTGTGCCACGCCGAGGAACGATCCGCTCGATTTGGACATAAAACCAAAATGGTTACAGACTGGCAGAATTCGCTCCGTCTCTGACAAAACCAGTCTGTAACCGGGGTCTATTCCCCCAACTGGTAAGGTCCAGGTGTACGTTGGTATCGCGATTCGAGGCGCGTGACCCGAGGCCTGTGCCGAACCAGCCGGCGTTGTAACCCCGGAGACGGCGGTGGGTAAGTGACGCCGAATATTCAACATTGGCTGTCGAGAAAAGGGTGCGAAAACCCAAACTGGTTGCGGACAGTGATTGACATCACTCGTCCGAATCCCCCACTGCGAATCCTTAAACATTGGTGTCCGGAGTGGGCGAGAATCCGTCCGTCGCCGATCCTCAACACTGTGTTCAGGGGTCGAATGAGAATCCATCCACCCCCATAAATTGGCAGGACACCGATTCAACAACATCCGGTGTCAATCGCACCTCGAACATTGGTTACGAGAGGCGCGGAAAAAATAAAAAAATACGTCGCTCGCAAATTCCAAATTTGCTTTGATTTATTTTGAGCGGATCGGGTGTAAACTTCGAAATTATAAAGAAAAATGGAGTCGCAAAATGGCGCGCGGCTCCACCTCAGCGCAACACGAAGCGGGAGAAGGTGACTATAAATAGTGCAACGAACCCCACAGCACGAAGAAAACGTTCCAGCCACCGGTTCAAACCACATGGACACGTATGCGCCATGGCAAACGAATCAGGACGCCAACGCGTACATTGGCGAGATTCATACACGATTGGCGGATGCCTTGGAGCAGTGGAGGTGTGGTGATAATTATATAGAGGAGTTAGAAATTAAATTGGACGAGGCACAACGGCACGCAGACGAGGTTCAGGAAATTATGTGCATGGGAGTCACAACAATTGGCCGATGCACAGGAACGAATTCGGGGCTGGAAAAGGACTTAGCCAACGCAGACGAGGTTCAGGAAGATTATGTGCACAGGGAGTCGCAGCGATTGGCCGATGCACAGGAACAAATTCGGTGGCTGGAAAATGACTTAGCCAACACAGGCGTGGAACTACGTGGAGAAATGATTAAAGTAGAGTGGTTTACCCGTAGGGTGTTGGAAGTTGAGAAGAGCGAACTGAACGAAAGAATAGAGGAGGCGCAAATTAGTAACTCCCGGGATAGGAAGAACTTGGAAGATGGAAGAGGAAAAACGGGAACACGATTTGGATTGAAACAACTGAAGGAAGAGGTAAGATCGGGCAATCAGATAAGAGAAAGCCTAGAACAGAAGATAAAAAGAGGAGAGAAATATCTGGAGCAAAGGAAGGAAGAATTGTTGAAAAGTCAAGACAGTTCAAGGAACTACAGGAAGAAATGAAGAAAGTAGAGGGAGTACCATAAGTTGGAACAAGAGAAGAGCAAACTGAACAAAAGAATAGAGAAGGAGCAAATTCGTAACTCCCGGGATGGGAAGAACTTGAAGAAGACTGAAAAACAAGCTGGAAGAGGAAACGGGAACACGATTTGGAATTGAGACAACTGAAAAAAAAAGAGTAAGAACAGGCAATCAGAGAAGAGAGACCCGAGAACAAAGATAAAAAATAGGAGAGAAATATCAGGAACAACTAAGGAATACGGTAAGAGAATGGACGACATGAGGAAGAAGCATGCGAAAGAGGTGCTGAGATGAGCAAGGAATTAAGGGAAAGAGCTTCTTAGTTACAAAACACCAAAATAAAGAGAGGGAATTACAAAACGAGCTGAGGATGTGAAGAGAGGAAAGAAAGAGAACGGGAGATGAAACGTTAAGGAACCACACTGTGCATATCGAACAGTGAGAAGCCAAGGCAAGATTAAAGAATGAAATGGAAGAAAGAGTAGTGAAAGAACAACGAATGAAGCAGGAAAGGGAAATCAATCGATTGAGGGAAACGACGAGATTGGAGAAGGAAGAACAAGAGAGACAGTGGGAGGAAACAAAAAGAACATGAATTTGAAATTGACCAACTTAAGGAGAGAGCAAGGTTGGAGTACGCGGAGATTGTGAAAGAACAAGGAATGAAGCAGGAAAGGGAAATCAACCAATTGAAAGAAACGACGAGATTGGAGAAGAAGAACAAGAGAGATAGTGGGAGAGGAAACAAAAAACATGAATTTGAAATTGACCAACTAAAGGAGAGAGAGCAAGGTTGGGGTACGCGGAGATGGAAAAACTCCGAAAGATAACTACAACTAAAAAGGCTCGGAGAGGAAGAACGACTCAAATGGAAAATAAAATGGAGCCAGGAAGTAGGGCAGCACAATAATATGGGATGTGTGACATCACCACAGAGAGGAATGTTAGTGGTGCGGGACTTGATTGACATCACTCGTCGGATGAAACAACAATTAGAGCAAACCCTGGTGAAGGAGACATTGAGGAGCATACGGGGTTGTTGACGAATGAAACACATTTTGAGCAGATCCAGCATGTGGAGCTGACAGCCCCAGAGGAGTGTGGTGAACGATGATGAGCAACTTGCGTGGAGAGAAGCGACCGGACCGAGGTGACTCTGAAACGAAGCAGGTACGTGGGCACATGCATTCATGGTGCGGACGATGAGCTTAAGGTAGAAACTGAATTTTATGTTCATGAAGAGACTCTGTCCGATGGGTGCACATATGCATGACCCCTAAAGAATGTGTGTTGAGTGCTGTGAATGAATGCTGTGAGCCCACAGTCCAGACTACAGCACCGGGTGTGTCTGCCAAGGTCGAAACGTGTGTGGGTACTCACTTGGCGTTCGGAATGTAACCCTGGAGTGTGCAGGCAAGGTTGAAGGTGTGGAGTGTGAACACCTAACCTTGGAATGTGTGCAGCCTGCTGTGTGTGGGAGTCCTGAGCATGGAATGAGTGGTGACGTCGGAAATAGGTTCGAGGTGCAAGGGGAAATAGAAATGCCACCAGGACAGAACTTGACACGGGACAAAAACCATATGGACAGCTCCGCATGAGTTCTTGCAGAGTTGGAGGTGCTGCATCAGGAGCAGGCTTTAGAATTGGATTTTATTTCTCTTTCAGCCTCACAGGAACTTTGGGGTAGAGCGCAGATGAGTAGTAATGGCACTGGCGTGTGTCACTTGGTCTTCAAACCCTCTGAGCACACGAGGGGTTTGGCTAGCTGAGTGGAGTTTATCTGTCTTCAGGGAGTTAGGGAGAAGAGGGGGAGGCCGCTCCCCCGATTGAGTTTACCTGATTTCCTGAATCCGGAGAAGAGGGGAGGCCACTCCCCCGATTGGGTTTACCTGACTTCCGCGAACCCTGGAGAAAAGGAGGGTGGACCACAACCCCAATTGAGACGTGACCCCTTTGAGCCATGGCGGAAAGCGGCGGGTATTGTAATGGGTAATGAGGGATTCGTTCCCTCACTCTCCTTCCAATGAGCCAAAGAAGCAGGCCATATTGGGATGTAAGAAATTTTGATTGGAAATTATATCGAGAGTGATTGCAAATTGAGACTGACAGAAAGGATAAGAGTAGCACGAGTGGATTTAGGTGATTATTAAAAAAAAAGAGTGGTGGAGACATTACTGGCAGAGCGTTGGACACACCTGAAACAAGTGGATGACAAGGAGTGGCTTGTTGAGGAAAGACTAAATGCCTGGTTGGACCCATGCAGAGGTTCCATGGGGCTGGTGAAGAGATTTTGATGTTTCGTTTAAATTGTTGGAAATAAACGATTAGGGCAGTATGGAGGAGGCCAGCGGACGACGGACGTAATGGACAATTAATGGGTTGATGAAAAGTGTATAATCTCTCTCTTA
>CM068955.1:51476359-51505218 GCA_035128595.1 Eptatretus atami
AGTTCTTGCCATGTTCGGCTCAGCATGTTTGCGTCCACCAGTGGGCATGCAGTTGTGATCCGAGAATGAAGATCCTGCAGGTTTGCCGCCTTAGTGTTGTAGTCAACATCTTTGACAAACCCTCACCGAAAAAAATCAATGGGGGTTATGTCTGGTGATCATGGGGGCCAGGTGGTTGGCCCATCTTGGTCAATCCAGCGACCTGGAAATTTTTCATTCAGGACGGCTCGAGCGAGTAAGGCCCAGTGATGGGGAGCACCGTCCTGTTGAAAAATGATATTGGGTTGCAGGTCTTCAATCTGTGGGAAGGCAAATCTTTCTAACATGTTTATGTAAATTGTTGAGGTCACTATATCCGTTGCAAAGAAAAACAGACCCACCAAGCAGTCATGGAGAAGGCCATACCACACATTGACCTTTGGACTGTCACATATGTGTTCAATGCACGTGCGGGTTTTCAGAGCCCCAGATCCTCACATTGTGCCGGTTGACCTTCCCCGATACATGAAAGCAAGCTTCGTCTGTGAACATGACCTTTTTCAGGTAATCTTCGTCATCCTCTATGTGACTGAGCATTTCCAAGGCAAACACCTTGCATTTGGGTCTGTCATTTGGTTTGAGTTCCTGCAGAATCTGCGCCTTATAGGCATAAAGCTTCAGTCTTTTATGTAAAATCCTGTGTGCAGTGGTGGTTGGTAGTCCCAGTTCTCTGGATGTGCGTCAAATTGATTTTCTGGGACTTTGTTGAAATGATTCACATACTCGTTCAACGTCTGCTGCACTTGTGCTCGGTCGACCGGTACTTTTATGTTTTTGACAACTTCCAGTCTCCTTAAACCTCTTGTACCACTCTCTGATACTAGTCTGTCCATACCTTTAGTTCCCTTTGGAATTCGACATTTTAAGATCCTTCTAGAGCCCTATTGACCCTTTGAAACACTTAGACCCTTTAGATCTTTACACCCCTTGGACACCTTCGACCTTTAGACATGTAGACCCGTTAGACGCACACCAAACAAACATCTCTAGTCTTCTTGCAATACACAGACTCTCCTTTTTCATCAAGTAATGCACAATCTTCACCCACCCAGTGGCTAAGTACTCTGCTAGTTTGAACAGAATTTGCATATCGGGTCACTGAATTGGTTCACCAATCAAAACCGACAATAATTTTGTTTTTGAGGTCAAAACCTTAAAGGGTCAAGGTCATATCAAATCATCTCTTTTCATCCTATTAACATGAAATTTGAACAGGATTTGTATATTGGGTCACATACCTGGTTCACCGTGGAGAAGGTTGTCACGGGGCCCGCAAGGCTAACCCCCACTTTAGCAGGGAAAATGGCCTTTAAATGCTTGTTGTTGTTGTTGTATACCTGGTTCACCAAACATTACAACAATCGATTTAACCTTTTTGACAAAAGTCAAATTATGAGGGGTGCGTGAGGGGACAAAAGTCAAAAAAACTTTGACAAAAGTATATGAGCAGTGCAGTCGCTTTAGCCCGTCCACGATGTTGTCAACACGGGACACGAACCGAATGGAGAGTTACCCAGGCAGAGACACTATTCAAGATGAGGGTCTTTGAGGTGTGAGAGGGATTTGTTATTGGCATGCTCCCTTCCAGTGGTTATCATTCATCAAGTTGGTCTGAATGGAGAAACACCAGAGGCAATTAACACATAATTAGGGGCAGATATAAGAGAACACCATGCGATCAATCGATTTAGGGGGATTTAGGATTAGCTCTACGGTCAGGAGGACTGATGATATCTGCTGTCCGGATGTGGACCATGGTCTGCCTTTTGAAGACCCTCTAAACCTTAGAGGGCTTTGCGTGTTCAGACTGTGTTTGAATCTCGGTCCAGCTCTAAAGTGTCATCTTGGTGTTTCGCATGTCAGGCGAGGCAGCAATGTGTGTGTGTCATCTCTCAGATGGCCGATGTTTAGCCGGAGGACCCATCTGGGTGAAACCAAAATGGCAGCCAATGTAAGTCACCTGTGCTGCCAAGCAGCGGTGTATCATAACGTTTCTTGGGAAGTAGTATATTAAAACAATTGAAACGAACAATTTGAAGATGCATTTCTTTCATTTAGTTTTATGTTTAAATGGAGCAATGATCAACAATGGTTGTGAATTGCGAAGCAATCTTGAGTATTCCCATATGCAAACAACTCATGCAAACATGATCCGTTTCAGGCTGACCAGGTGTCCCATATTTTACGGGATCGTCCCGTTTTTCAACCACATGTCCTGAGTCCCGTTTCACACCTTCCCGGGATGCCATTTGTCCTGTTTTCTTCAGTACTACGAACAATATTTGGAAAAGCAAAGGCCGCACGCAGTGCGGGCGAGTACGCCTCCATCATGGCAACAGTATCCCGTCAATAAGGCTAAGCATCAGTCAAAAACCCTGCAATGGCATAATGGGACCCATTGCATGGTAGTGATGTAATCTTCACTAAAAATGTTCAATTATTTTAAAAAAAAATATTTGCAAATGACATTAAGTGTCGGTGGAAAGAGCGATGCTGGAATACATTCGTCAAAACTGGACGAACAATAATTTTGTACTTTTTAGCAATTTACATTTCATTTTTATTTTATAACATTTATTCGTACAAATCTTGGCGATATAAAAACATATATTCAAAATCCTAAAATTCAAAGGATATGAAGATACAAAATTACAGGACATCGTTTTGTTTTACCTTTTTTTGCGATCTCCTTTTAATATAATCCACCCCTCACTTCGACATTGAAACATATATAAAAACTAGAAGGGCACTCGGTAGAGGGCATACCTCCGCCACATAATACCTGATCCACGAGAACATATCGGGCCCATTACATTTTTGAAATATCATGCTATACAGGACTATATCGTTTTTGGCCCGATCTCTCAATGGTGAAGAATCGCTTTGAAAATTAAATAATTCTCGTATCCAGATCCAGATGCGGATCTTCACCAAAATCGAATCAATTCGTCGTGGTCACACACCCAACTTGTCCACCAAAGTTCGTCCGAATCCATCAACAACTTTTTGAGACATCGTGCTCGATATCATTTTTAGCCCTATCGCTCAATGGTGAAGAATCACTTCAAAAAATTCGAGCAGTCGGATCCGGATCTTCACCAAAATCGAATCAATTCTTTTTCGTTGCACACCCAACGTGTCTACCACGTTTCATCCAGATCCGTCCACAACTTTTTGAGATATCCTGCACACAAACAAACAGACAAATAAACAGACAGACAGGGGTGAAAACATAACCTCCTTCACCTTTGGTGTGTGGAGGTAACAATGAGGTCCACCCAACCAGGTGTTTGCCATGATCTGTCTGTGAAGGCATTGAGCATAGATCAACATTTTGTGTTCTGTGCCTTGATATATTTTTGAAATGAGTTTTGCTAATTTCCCACTTTAATTCCTCTTTCAAAGAACTCTGTTTAAAGGTAAATCTTTGTGTTTGTCGTTTTTATGTATTTTAGCATGTGTACGTATATAAACTTATTACCATAACGGAACTGTGTGTGTGTGTGTGTGTGTGTGTGTGTGTTTGGTTGGTATCTCTATATATGGGCTCCAGAAAGTAGAATGGAGCCCTCCCGTGTGTGTGTGTGTGTGTGTGTGTGTGTGTGTCGTTGATTGGTATCTACATATATGGGTTTCAGAATGTGGAATGGAGTCCTACCTTCATTTCGGTAAGGGGTCACGATTCACAGACCAAGCTGTGAAGTTTTCTGTTATCAAAGTTTTGTGCTGAGGGCTCTCTTCAGGTACGTCGCTGAGCACAGGACAGCTTCCAACTGTAGTTCGTTTGTCATAATATTCCCAGGGATGGTTTTTAATATCTCTCTAAGGTTCTTCTTCATCATTGCCATCACTGTACAACTGTGGCATTGTTCAGCTTCTAGTTCTTTCACTTCATGCTTGAGGTCTTGGTATTTGGTCATTTTGCCTTGATTTCTGCATCGTTAGTCCAAAATCTCTGGTATTAACACCTCAATTATCAATACCTTCTTTCTCTTGTTTTTTTTTTGCACCTAAGTATGATATCTGGTCACAATGCTTTGTTTTTTGATGTTCACACTCAATGGGCTCATTGGTCATACGTGAGTGGTACTTCCATGTTTCAGTGATTGCTTTTGGTTCATTTCACACAAATGTTCTGGAACTGGAATATCAAAGTTGTTGCAGAGTGCCAGTGGATTACTTTAAAACTCTGTTGTGTGTGTTGTGTGTACAGCTGTTTCTGACATGATTTTCTTTTTTGTTGTCTTTCGTGTTCGGTTATTAAACATAATATATCATCCTCTTTGCTCACCCCACCTCCACCCTCACCTGTCTTTTTTCCCCCTCCTCCCCCCCCCCCCTACCCTTCTCTCTCACTCTGTCTCCTCCTCACTCCCCCCTCCTAATAAAATGCAGCACTCTCCTCCCACACCTCTGTTGCTCTCTCGCTGTCTCTACCCATCTCTCTCCTCTCGCTCTCTCTTTCTCTCTCTTCCTTCCTCTCTCTCTTCTCTCTTCTTTCTCTCTCACGCCACCCTCCCCTCCCGCAGTGAGTAGTAATTTTGGTGAGGGTGTCACTTTCCCACCTCCCCCATAGCTCCCCCTTCTTCATCCTCTCTGCCTCCCTCCCCCCTCTCACCCTACACCTGCCTCTTCTCTATCTCCCTCCTTCTTTTTCCCCCCTGCCCCTTTATTGTCCCATCAGTGAAGTGATGGGTTGTATTTGCTAGTCCAAAATAAAGCTTACCAAAGCGCACGCTGTGCCCACGATAACATGTGCATTCACAATGGGGCCTACGACAGTCCACTTGACCCATGCCTTTGTGTCCTGTATTTTTTTTTCCTCAAAATTAGTCATCCTGATTCGTGTTGAACAGTTGATTTTGGAAAATAATTTGACGACCGAACATGAAATTGCAAAATAATTGGATCACATATGAAAAATGTAAACAGTCACTCATTTTCACTTGAAGTTCAATAAGGTCAGAGTGCAAGGTGGAAAACAAGGGACCTCATGTTTGATCAAAGGGCCACTCATGTGGCTATTGCACCAGAGCTTCCGGAATGTTCCATGAGGGATGGATATGATTTCTTGAAGAAGATTGTGATGGGACCTGGGTCCATTATATCACTCAAAGTCATTGCGTTCAGCCATTTACATTTTAGTATGGAAGAAAAGACGTCGGAGACATTTGGATTCCGAGTCAATTCTTTATTAAACCGCAATGGTTAAAAACTCTCAAACCCCCTGCCAGGAAACCCTGTTAAAGCTAAAGCGTATTTTCATCGAGTTTGAAGGATTTCTTGTTAATTCTGGATACAGAAACATCTGGTAATTATGAGTAGTTTGTAGAGGAGGGGCTTTTGTGAATGGTGCTACCACAACAATTGAGAGCAACCACATAGAAACGATACCACATCGATGAGATGTGCATGTGTAGCAGGGGAATACCTTCGGAAACAGGTGAAGTTTCATCAACCTCTCTGTATTTATTATTTTCGAAAATAAAAGCACAAGTCAACCTCGAACTGCCCAAAAATATTTGCACCTTACGTATATACAAATAAATTCTTTAAAAAAAAATCTTTCTGCAGCTCTGCAGCACAAGGCCTGAATCACAGCTCTCCACCCTTTCCGATCTTGGGCGAGATGTTGTGCATCTTCCATAGTAATTACAGCTTACATTAAATCCTGCTGTAACATTTGCTTCCATCGGGTTCTCAGTCTACCCATTGACCTGTTTGCATACAAATAATAATAATAATGATAATCCGCATATAATGGAGCAATTGTTTGTATGTATGTATGTCTGTTCTAACCCATTGGTTGAACAGGTGCGACCTGACACCACCCACAATGATAACCTGAAAAAAAATTATATGTCTGCCATTTTGGTAAGCCAAAAACATCTTTGGAAGTGTCATATTCACAGTCGCCATGCCCTTCCTACAAGTTTTCCATTCAGTGTAAAACAACTTAAGCAACTGTTGAAAGGATCATGAAACATCGAAAGGTTGGAGCCAATCAGTGCTGTGGCCTTGTGAAGGCGACAGTATGCATAGACCTCAGGCTTCAGGCCTCTGGTGTCAGCCTATGGCGCAGTGAAATAATTGGAATCATCTGAGCTATATAACCATGATGGATTATATATATTAAATATATATATATATAATATATTTATATATATATATATATATATTATATATTGTTACGAATTCTGGCCCGCCTGGCGTGCAAACTGTGGTTGTTTATATACTTCGTACCACAAATGATACAATGATATGCTATGTTTTATATGGTACAGAAACTTATAAAGTTTGATGTATTTTCAGGTTTTATGGTTTAATGTAAAAGAAAATGGTGACTCCGCAGGAGAAAGCTCAGTGTGTCGAATGGTTCATGGAGACAAGATCTGACACGCAAGTTCAGCATAATTTCCAGACAAGGTATGGAAGGAATCCGCCATCGCGGACTAGTATCAGAGAGTGGTACAAGAGGTTTAAGGAGAATGGAATTTGTCAGAGACATAAAAGTACCAGTCGACCAAGCACAAGTGCAGCAGACGTTGAACAAGTGCGTGAATCATTTCAACAAAGTCCCAGAAAATCAATTTGATGCACATCCAGAGAACTGGGACTACCAACCACCACTGTACACAGGATTTTGCATGAAAGACTGAAGCTTTATGTCCTATAAGGTGCAGATTCTGCAGGAACTCAAACCAAATGAAGGACCCAAAATGCAAGGCGTTTGCCTTGCAAATGCTCATTTGCATAGAGGATGACGAAGATTACCTGAAAAAGGTCATGTTCACAGATGAAGCTTGCTTTCATGTATCGGGGAAGGTGAATCGGCACACTGTGAGGTTCTGGGGCTCTGAAAACTCCCACGTGGTCATTGAACACATACACAATGTGTGGTGTGGCCTTCTCCATGACTGCTGGGTCTGTTTTTCTTTGCGGAGGATACAGTGACCTCAACAATTTGTATGAACATGTTGGAAGGGTTCGTCTTCCCACAGATTGAAGACCTGCAAACCAAGATCATTTTTCAACAGGATGGCGCTCCCCCTCATTGGTCCTTAGTTGTTCGAGCTATCCTAAATGAAAAATTTCAAAGTCGCTGGATTGGCCAAGATGGGCAGACAGATTAAAAGACAGACTTGTCATCTTATTCATGTTCCAATTCATGTTAAAAATATTACATTCGATTTGAATACATTGTTCCTTGATCATAAACTGATAAGACAGACAGATAGACAGACGGACTTGAACCAATTGCTTAACCTCACTTTACCCTTCATGTGCACGGGGTAACTACTTAAAATTCCCATTGACAAGACTCAGGTTCGCCATTTCGACCATCGAGTGGTCTTCATCCTCGACTGTGCAGGCACTGTGTGCTTGGTGTTAAGTATCTTCCCACAAGTTAAGAAGTACCACGTGACTACAATACACAGCACATGAGACCGAAGCATGTGGCACTGGATGTACTCAGGTGTGCATGCTCAGTTACAGATCACACACACCAAGGAGTTATGCAACCTATTATATATACAGCATGTATATATATATATATATATATATATATATATATATATATATATATATATATATATATATATATATATATATGTTGTGACGTTTGCTGGATTCAGACCATCCATGGACCACCGAGTAGTTAAGGGATGAGAAGTCGTCACGTCCACCTGTAATTTGTGGCCGGTCGGTGGTTTAAAGCCACGTGCCGTTCCAAATCTGCCCAACCAAATTTGGCCGAGCGATGCCAAAGGGCAGTTTGGTTTTAACTAATGGCACATTGTTGCGTCATTTCCAAATTCCTGCATACGGATTTACGTGCCAAATTAACTAACGCGCTACAGAGCCCCTGTTCCCTCAGTGACCACAAAACAGGTTCTCATTAACAAAGGATTTATTCACAATAAATAAATAGGGGCAGGAGAGAAGGGAAAATAATATGACCGGTGAAATAAACCATTACAAATTAATAAATAATTAATCCTTGCGCCCACGGTGCCAACAATGGAGTTTATTCCTGGTATATGAAATAACCTGCAACCGATGCCTGCAGAAAATTGATTTTTTTTGGAATGCCAGTCACATTTTCTATCCAATCATCATGTAGCTTTGTTAAAAATTTATCCATGGGTGGGCACTCCGAGGATGAAAGTTTCATGTCAATTTCTGAAGCGGTTGTGGAGAAAACAAATTTCAAAGTGAATAAAGGTGAAAAAATAGTGAGGGACTCGGCCGACATTCTACAACATGATCAAGGATGGTTGTGGATGCCTATTATTTGTTTATTTAATTTTAAAGTCTCTCTCTCTCACACAGGTGACAGAAGAGATGGAGGGAGAAGAAGAGACAAAAAATAACCTGGGGGGGGGGGGGGCAAGCGGATCCTGCTCTCGTTTTGGTATTCAGATGTGCTGGTGTGTGGCCTTGAGGTGCTTTGTCCGTCCCACGATCTTCCGGCTTTGTCACCACAGCACACCACAGTGCACACTGACATCCGGAACCTGCCGAAGGAACAGCAGGACCAGAGTGCCATGGGAAGCTAACCTGGGCACAGAGAGCAGGAAGTCCTGCGGAAGTCAGGTCCGTGAGGAAGACAAGTCCAGGAGGAAGACAGCTCCACAACGAGGCAGTTTTGAGCAGGAGAAGACTCTGCAAGAGATGACAACCAGATGACAAGACGTGAGCACGTGGTTTATTAATTCCCTGTGTGGCTGGGCCTCGGGCCGCTCATGGTGCACTCATTAGCCACTCTCGAGGTGGGGGGGGGGGGAGGATCACCCCCATCCTCTTAGAGTCTCTGACCCATGGAGGGATCGGGATCTCAAAGCTTACCTCACTCATGGAGATCACGTGGAAAATGTGCTGATATAATATATTTTAAGGATCCACAGAATCATAATACATATATATTTTTTAATTTTTTGCTACATGATGATATTGATTTGGAAGTAACAAAGAAAGAACTGAACATGGTTTTTTATTGGAAATTTTTTTTGAGGTGTTAAAGTTTTTAAAAAACCAAACTTGGCTGGTACCACTCCTGAAAATTCCAGAAAACCTCTATGGTCATTGCGTCATCTGTGTAATGTCATCGCCACTACGAGTGTCTCAGCATGCAAATAATAATGGCCACACAACTCAGACTCATCAGAAAGTGATTTTGACGAATAATTTTCTGATCAAGAATCCTCAGATTATGACGATACTAAAGTCAAAATCATGATGTAGAAGGTGCTGTTAGACCATACGTGTATGAATCCAAGGTGGAAATTGAGGATGACATCATTCATGAAATACCTGGCATTCAGGAGGGGTGACGTCGAACAATCGTGAAGACATCGAAGAAAGACTCGGCAATAACAACTGGTAAGTAGTAAATCATAGAGCTAGAACATGGTAAATGTGCAGTTTAGTTGTATTTTGATGTAACACTTTTCTGGAATTCTTGTAGTAATGAGAACAGCACTCGGTAGAGTGTATACCCCTGCCAGACTGAACAGTTTACGTGGTTTGTACCCCACTGATCGGCAGGATCTGGATCTGGACCTGAACCAAAATCAAATTGGCTTGTTCTTGTCACATAGCCAACTCATCCACCAAGTTCTGTCATAATCCGTCCAAATCTTTTTGAGATATCATGCTCTATATTGTTTTGGCCCCATCTCTTAATGATGAAGAATTACACGTATTCAATACATTAAAGATGAAAGCAAGTCGCTTCATTAAAATTCCATCATTGCTATTCAATCATTGTTTTTTTCCACAGACACTTAATCTCATTTGCAAATGAAAGCAATTGAACATACCACTCCAAGTGATTCATCCGATGACATCATTGATGGTGTGAGTCGTCGCTTTCGATGAAACTCTCCCCTTCGTTGGTGTGCTCACTTCACATTGTGTGTTGTGTGATGGCTGTGTAGTCCAATGCGGGGCCCACAGCATCTACTGCAAACAAGGCAGGTATAGGCTGTTCCTTGCAGAGGTGGACGTCGGCAGGTTTTCCTTTCTTGCCTCCGCTGTCTCTTGATAGCAAGTCACCCACATTCAAAGTGGTCCAGGCCTTTGTGGCAAATGTTACGCCAAGCTGAGACCTGTTCGTGGCCTGATGTTCCCAGGTGGCAACTGGAATGGCACAACACTTGAGTGTAGACTTCAGGACATCCTTATAATACTTCCTTTGTCAACCATGTGACCATTTAACAAATTTAAGTTGGCCGTAGAAAAGCGCTTTCAGGATTCTATGGTCTTCCATATGTGTGAGGTGTCCTGACCAGCGAAGCTGGGCTTGCATTAAGGAAATACTCAATTCTTTGGAGGCGACAGTGGTCTAGGGTATAAGTGTTAGGTATTGTCTCACCAGGTGATACCAAGAATCTTACGAAGGCATCACATATGGAATTGATTGATGCGTTTGATATGACAATGATAGGGTGTCCAAGATTCACATCCGTACAGAAGTGTTGATAGGACAATGGCGCGATAGACACTAATTCATGCCAAAGGCAATGCGTCAATCTTCCAAAGGACACACATGCTTTACCGACTCTTGATGTTACTTCATCGTCAATCATTGCATTTTGGGAGAGGATACCTCCGAGGTAGCAGAACTTATCTACAACTTTGAGTGGCGTGATATCGATGGTAATGTATGGGACAGTATATGAACCCTCTGGTCTCGGCTGAAGCATAGCCTCGGTCTTTTTGAGGCTAATTGTAAGGCCATAGCAATGAGCAGATTGCGCAAAGGAGTTGACAATAAATTGCATGTGTTTGAGATTATGACTGAAGAGTGCACATCGGCAAAAAGTCGATCACGGAGCAACATTTCCACGATTCTTGACTTGGCCTTCAGATGCTGCAAATTAAAGACACTACCATCAGTGCGAAACTGGATCATCACTCCCCGGGTGCAATCTTCAAAAGCATCATGAAGCATAGAAGAAAACACAATGATAAATATTAGGGGAGCTAGGATACAGCCTTGCTTTGTGCCGTTGGTAACATGAAATGGCTCAGAAGTGCAACCAGAACCCTTCACACGAGCAACCATGCCATCATGGAAGGATCTGATGATGTTAACCAACTTAGCAGGACAGCCGACTTTGTGTAGTAGCTTCCACAGGCCTTCTCTACTGACCAGATCAAACACTTTTGTAAGGTCGACAAAGACCATGTATAAGTCGCAATGTTGTTCTCTACACTTTTCCTGGAGTTGACGAGTGGAAAACATCATATAGGTCATGCCACGTCCAGCGTGAAAGCCACATTGGCTTTCTAGGGTGATATTGTTGGCAATTGTTGATGACATGCAATTAAGAATGACGTGGGTTAGTATTTTCCCAGCAATAGATAGTAGGGTCATGCCATGGTAGTTGTCAACACACGACCTATCACCTTTGCACTTGTACAGGGGAACAATCATGGAATCTTTTAAGACCTAGGGTACTAACTCTTCACTCCACATGGTAATGTAGAGTTGGGTCAGTCAGGTGAGGAGGTGGCACCACCAAATTTTGAAAATGTCAGAAGGGATGCCATCATCGCCAGGGGCCTTTCCAGATGACATCTCGTTGATAGCTCTGGTGACCTCTATTTTAGTATCAAGGTCTTCTAATATAGGCCACTGGGGGAGAGAGTCAATGGCTGCATCCGAGATGGAGGAGGGGCAATTAAGGACACCATTAAAGTGTTCAGCATTGTGCTCCAGGATCTTGTTTGGATCTGTGATTAGGTGCTGGCCGTCTGAGCTATGGAGTGCGGCGATACCCCGAGAACACTGTGCAGAGACTGCCTTTAGACCAGCATAGAAGTGCTTGACATTCTGTGCATCAGCTGCCTCCTGGATTTCTTCCACTCTTGCTGCCCACCAGCTGTCTTTCATGGAACGTAGTTTTGACTGTGTGAGTCTCCTAAGTTGCAGGTAAGAGGAGTGTTTACTCACTGAGCGTCTGTCATCAATCCAGCGAAGATGAGCTGCTTGCATGGAGTTGAGTAAACTTTTTATCTGAGCTGCGTTCTCGTCAAACCGGTCTTTGTGACTACGCTTAACGAAACTGAGAACATCAGCAGCTTCCCTGAAGGTGATGTCTTGTACAATGGCCCATCCCACTTCAGCGTTGGTAGTCGGTAGATCCAATTGTTCCAAGGTGGCATTGAGATGGTGCTGAAACTGTGATTGCACATCACTGCATTTAAGCTTTTCAGTGTTTAGCTTTGTAGCAGGCTTAAGATGTTGCCTTTTCACAGGAGGCTAACAGCTTGAGTGACATTTTACTTCTAACAAGACTGCGGTCTGACCAACAGTCAGAGCCTCTCATGATGCATGTGTTTAACATCATGCCAGTCGTGTTGCCTGACGATGACAAAGTCGATGAGGTGCCTATGTTTAGAGCAAGGATGCATCCATGTAGCTTCATATTTATCAGCTTGTTGGAACAAGGAGTTTGTAGTGACGAGTTCATAAGTTGAACATAGTGTCAGCAGCAAGGTGCCATTGGAGTTTGCTTTGCCGATGCCGTGATGTCCGATCACCTTTTTCCATGCAACATAATCACGTCCCACTCGGGTGTTGAAGTCCCCCAGCAAAATAAGCTTGTCACAATGAGATGTTGACTGTATACCTGCTGAAAGGTCATCGTAGAATTGCTCTTTGACCTCATGCCATGGTTGGGGCGTATGTACTGATGACGGTAGCATACCGTTCATTGTCAAGTTTGAGTCGCACAGTCATGAGACGTTCACTTATTCCAGTTGGGACAGCATCTAGAAGGTTTATATGTTTGGTTTGAATTGCAAAACCAACACCTGCCTGATGACTCTCACATTCTGGCTTTCTGCTTCAGTAGAACTTACTGCTGGAGCCTCGTTCCTCGAGATGGGATACACCAGGTAGATGAGTCTCACTGAGTGCTGCAATGTCTATCCCATATCTCTCCAGTTCACGGCTGTTTGACGTTCGAGGCAGCTGCCATTGTCTTGCAACGTGCACAGATTCCAAGCACAGAAATTTAATGTCTTGATGTTATATTTGTTAGGCTTCTTGTTATTTGTTAATTTATTTTTATTTGATGTTTCTCGACCACAGAAATGGATGACCAATCTGCCACAGTAGGCAGGTAAGCCTAAACTTTCTTTGGGGAACCTTTTATGCCATCCCTCTCCCACTCTCTCTTCCTATGAGCATCGTTGGCTTCAGGTGCAGTGAATGCAACGTGAAGCCGAATGCGCATCTGCACAGCAGACTGGCCAGGTCGTCGGCATGATGATGACTGCCCTTAATATCCATAATGGACACGTATATCTGCAGATGCTGCACAGTGGTGCCTAAATTGGTGCCACCACAGACTTTCATGGGCACATTTATCCACGATGTCGTGCTGCCCAGGCTGACCTACAGGTGTGGTTTGATATCTGAGTGCCCTTCTGATATAGCCTTAGCCTAAAAAGGCTTCCACCACAAAGCAGTGGGGATCTGTTACCCTGAACAACGGGCCCATTCCAGGTTATATCAGCCATAGCCAGCTGAGCCCAGGACTCGCATAGGGCAGGGACGTCACTACCTGAGGCAGCTGAAAAACAGCTACCCTGATGACGTCATTACAGGGATTGTGACTGATACCTGGTCTTATTGATGGACAAGATGTAGCCACTTTAACTTTTTCAAATGTAGTTCGTAGTAACTGAAAAACAACGGGATAAATAGTATCCTGGGATTAAGGTATAAAGGAGGGGGGAGGGGATGGGGGGGGGTTGTCTTCATCGCATTCTGTAATATTTTAGGGGGTGTCTGTTGAAGTGCTACGAGCATTACATGGGGGGGGGGGGGTGTCAGATTTGGGCAAAAATTGCGTCACGTAATTTTGAATGGCCCTTGCCGGGTGTCTGGTGAAAGTCATGATAGGAGAGCAGAAAACGTTACATATTCTGCTGTTTTGACATGGGAATGCGCATTTACTTTTATGGTGTGAGGAAGTGAGAGTAAAGATGGGACAACTTGGAAAGGGGGAGGTTGAGGACTGTCGATGGGAGGCGGGGTATGGGGGTTTGAAGTTTGAGTGCGGGAGGGAATCGATGCCTTCGGGTTGGGAGGGAAGGGCGAGGACTTGGGGTTCGGTTGGTGGGGGGGGGGGAGCAAAAAAGGGAGAGTGTTGGGAGGGGAAGGCTAAGGATTTTTTGTTGAGGAGTTGTCAGAATTACATGTGTAAGTTTACTCACAGTAAAGATGTGTGTGTGTGTGTGTGTGTGTTGTGCACGTGTGTCACTGTGGGGAGGGGGGGGGGGGTGACAATTGAAGGCAGACAATAATTATTGCAGTTTCTTACTTGTGGATGCTTTCCACGTCGTGACGTGTGTTGTCATGCATCGTGTGCGGCGTTTCTCTATCCCTGAATGTTTGTGCCTGCCATGCCTGCATGTCCGGCCCGTCCACAAATATTATACATTAAGATGTGAAAGTTGTTTGTTCCTGGAAAGCTATGCACCATGGTCACAGAGATTAAATATAATTTCAATATTTCATAGTTTTCTCCATTTCTGGAGATGATCTATCTGCTTGGCACGTAGAAGCTACATGTATGGTATTATTGGCCCTGCTCATGGCTGTACATATGTCTGATAACTAGCATAGAAAGTTATTGATTGATTACTATCATGGTGGTGATCATGGCTGATGCTAAGTAGAAATGCCGGGTTAAAAAAAACGCAACTTACTCTTAGCTTCTCACGCTTTTCCGCAGTTGTTCTGTCCATTTTCTTCCTTTCCATTTGATTCGAATTATGTCTAGTCTTCGTGGGGATTGCATCAGCTTTCAAATCGCTTCAATTTACTCATCGTAAACTGGTAATACAGGCCGGTTTCATACAAATTATCTTCAAAATGGATTCTGCAAATGACACTTGAAGCAGTTGGGCCATGATGCCACTTTCCTCTGGTCAGTTTTACTTTGGTTGTCCATATCTTCCTTACAGCTGGATCTTTTTCGGAAAGCATGCACACTCACACCATCTTTGGTTGTATTGTTACAACCAAGCAACAATACATCTAGCTGGCATTCTCAGTACTTTTTCTGAGTTCAGAGGTTTTCAGAGCGTATGGAGGCCGCCCGTAAACACAAGTCCCGAAGCAAAAGTATCCTGGAGATGACGTAGCGGGTCACGTGATATATGATGTAATCACTTCGCCGTTTGTTAGATGGGTGGGGCCAAACAGCATACATACAAGGACAACAAAAAACATCAACATCTTCATTTCAAGATTTTTATTCAAGAAAAAAAAATCAACGATTAAGTGTTAAATGAAGCCATATTTGTTCATTCAACCCAAATGAATTTCAGATTCTGTGGACCTTTAACCCTTTGAACCCAGAGCTTCTTGGACTTTTGGCTCCCCCACCCTGGGCTCGCTAGATAAAAATCTGGCTGCTCGGGTATATCAAAGTTTGAATAGTTGCTGGTAAAACGGTTCAAAGGGTTAAAGAAAACACATGACAGATTACAAGGGGGGGAAGGCACATGGAACACAAAGGTTGGGAAATGGGGCTTCAAAACGTATATCTGAAAGGCAAGATGAAGGGATCATTACTCGACCCCTGACTGTTATACACGTATTACATACGCTTATGCTGAACATGTACTATGAAATAACTATTACAAACTATTCCCCTTTTACCCCTCAAGTTATTCTCATAACAATAAATACTGTATAATATATATATATATATATATATATATATATATATATATATATATATGTAGTATACATACATACATACGGTATAAAATTTTTAATGTTAAATTTCAAATTATAAAACACACACACACACACACACACACACACACACACACACCGATGAAGAAAATGACGATATGTCTCACCTTATGTTTATTACAGTCACATGGTACCTCATTACCTTCTGGAAGGGTGTAACCAACACCGTGCAAACGCTGACTGCACAGTTATGGGACCACTTTGTGATCGACACTTGACTTGCATTTGGTGGTGCCTCCGTTATTGAATATCGACCTTCTAAATCAAAACTATACAAACCGTTTTTTTTGCAAACCTTGATCATTTATCTAAATATTATGTGTGCAAGAAGATAAACGTTGAATTGATTAAAAAATATAAAAAAAACAGGGAGGGGAGATATTGAAGACAGTGAGAAAAGAGTTGTGAGTATAAGAAATAAAAAAAGAAACTTGGAAGGGATTTAAGTCAGGGGAGGGAGTTCAAAGGACGAAGGAGGTATGGAATGGAAGGGTTAAACGGTTTTTTAAATCCCTCTTTTTTCTGTGTGGGTAGCGTTTTTTTTTCTTTTACATGGTCTCGGCTCGTGGAAGAGCAAGAACACAGAACAGACAAAGACACAACATAACAAAGGGAAGAGCAGTAAAAAGAGTAAACGCCAATAGCATGGTGGAAAGGGAGAAAGTAGACGGATACGGACAAACAAGGGATGCAGGTAATGATGAGGGTTAGGGGAGAACACAAGGGGTGGACAAGATGGCTACATAGGCAAAATTTTTGGAGGGGTGGGGGTGACCTGAGATGGTGGTGAACAGCTTTCTTGAAGACCGGGGGAGAAGAATATGATATTGAAGAGAGTGGAAGGTGGTTCCACAGGTGGGAAAAGAGGAATAAATGAGTGGAGGTGAGCAGTGGTTCCAGATTTAGGCAGTTTCACTCAGGTGGGGGTTGCTGGTGGACCGCGTTTGTCCTGCAGATACTTGGAGGGGACATAGTGCGGAGCGGGCAGAGGGTATTAGTCCAGAAATGAGGCGGAAGAAGGCAGAGAGACCACCGACCTGTCAGCGATGGTGAAGTGATAGGCCTGTGGACTCATAGCTGAAGCTGAAGAAGCTAAAGAAGGCCATTGACATTAAACATGCAAACCACTTGGTCAATTTGTTTGTAGTGCAGAAACTGCTGCCTAAACATCACCCAGTCTCGGATAGCAAGCAGTGTAACCTGATGTCAAAGAAACTTGAAGATCAGACCACTTGCCACCTGCAGTTGAGGTAGGAATTTGGAATTTGTTCATGATGCCAGCGATAACTCCCCTACTTTTAATGAAATATGCTGTAGAATCTTTTTTGTATATACCAAGTAATGTTGGATGATGGGACGCGCATTTTAGCGCCCATCCGATGGACGTCACATACATTGACGCCTTTCCCTTTCTACGAAATACAAGAATGACAGTTTATAGCTGGACCGAGATTCCAACCCAGGCTAGACACCTCAGAGGCGAGTGCCTATACCTCTCGGACCTAGGCTATCCTTCCAGTCTCATTGTCTGGGAGAAACATATCATGTGGAACGTCATCATGCATATTTAAGATTACAAGTAGACGGGAGCGTTTGCTTCATAACGTTTTGTCGTTTGATCACATCGAAATGGTCCAGATTAGTGTCTATGAGCACATGGTCGGTGGGTCATCATGCAAGGCATTGCCCTTCAGACTGGACATTAAGTTGGCTGTCCACTCTGCAACCCTGTGGATCCTTTTCAAAGAAAGTCCTTTTGATTGTATACCTGGTAGTCGTCGTTGTCGATCGCTGAATGGACATGCAGAGAACAATCAGTAGTCTGCATATATATATATATATATATATATATATATATATATATATATATATATATATATATACATAGGTAGTCAGGAAATACAGTTCCTTCAGAAAGTATTCACACCCCTTGACTTTTTCACATTTTGTTGTGTTACAGCCTGGATTTAAAATGGATTAAATTTAAATTTTTGTCACTGATCTATACAAAATACTCCATTTTGACAAAGTGAAAAAAATGTTTTTAGACATTTTTACAAATCAATTAAAAATGAAAATCTGAAATGTCTTGTGTCAATAAGTATTCAACCCCCTGAGAGAATACTTTGTAGAAGCGCCTTGGGCAGTGATTACAGCTTCGAGTCTTTTTGGTTATGTCCGCATCAGCTTTGCACATCTGGATTTGGGGATTTTCTCCCATTGTTCCTTGCAGATTGGCTCGAGCTCTGTCAAATAGGATGAGGAGCGTTGGTGAACAGCAATCTTCAAGTCTGTCAACAGATTCTCAATGGGATATAAGTTTGGGCTTTGGCTGGGCCATTCAAGGACTTTCACGTTCTTGTTAGGAAGCCATTCCAGTGTTGCTTTGGCTGTATGCTTGGGGTCATTGGCCTGTTGGAACGTAAATCATTGCCGCAGTCCAAAGTCTTTTGCACTCTGAAGCAGGTTTTCCTCAAGGATTTGCCTGTATTTGGCTCCATTCATTGTTCCCTCTATCCTTACAAATCTCCCAGTTCCTGCTGCTGAAAATCATCCCCATAGCCTGCTGCTGCCACCACCATGCTTCATGGTAGGGATGGTGTTAGATGGGTGATGAGCTCTGCTCGGTTTCCGCCAGACATAGTGCTTTGCATTCAGGCCAAATAATTCAATTGTCGTCTCATCAGACCACAAAATCTTTTGCCTCATTCTCTGTGAGTTTTAGACATGCAAACTCCAGGTGCGCTGTCTTGTGTCCTTTTTCTCAGGAGTGGCTTCCATCCAGCCACTCTCCCATAAAGTCCTGATTTGTGAAGTGCTACAGAGACAGTTGTCCTTCCGGCAGGTTCTCCCATCTCAGCCAAGGAACTCTGCAGTTCTATCTGAGTGGTCATTGGTTCTTGGTCACCTCCCTCACCAAGATCACCTCGCAACTTGCCCAGTTGCTTAGTCTGGTCGGACGACCAGCTCGAGGAAGAGTCTGGGTAGTTCCATATTCTTTCCATTTCCCAATGATGGAGCTCACTGTGCTCTTGTGAACTTTCAACACTCTAGAAATTGTTTTGTGATCTTCTCTCGATCTATGCCTCACAGTTCTTCATGGTAGAGTTTCTGCTCTGACATGCACTGTAAACTGTGGAACCTTATATAGAAAGGCGTCTTTCTTTCTAAATCATGTCCAATCAATTGAATTGGCCACAGGTGGACTCCAATGAAGCTGTGGAAATATCTCAAGGATGATTAAAGGAAATTGGATGCACCTGAGCTCAATTTGGAGTGTCAGAGCAAAGGGGTTGTATACTTATTGATGCAAGACATTTCAGCTTTTCATTTTTTATTATTTTGTGAAAATTTCTAAAAACCTGTTTTCACTTTGTCATTATGGAGTATTTTGTGCCGATTGGTGACCAAAAATTTAAATTTAATCCATTTTAAATTCAGGCTGTAACACAATAAAATGTGACAAAAGTCGAGGATTTGTGAATACTTTCTGAAGGCACTGTAAGTGATTGTAAGTAGCCTTCTCACAATTTATTATTATGTAACATTGTTCACATTAAAATGACTTTTAGCAAGAACAGGGTGATTGTACAATGTCATGTTTGCATCCAGTTGACTTTACGCTGAAAATCAGCTCATGCACCCTCATTATGATGACGTACACTGTTCGAAGAATCTATGCTATAAAGAGAGCTGTTTGTCTGTCTGTCTGTTGGGTGTGTCACCATTTTTCTCAGTGATGGCTGAATGGATCTTTGTCAAACTTTCAGAAGTTCATCAGTGAGTGAACGTGGACAGAGATTATGTTTTCACCACTGTTTGTTTGTCTGTCTGTTTGTGAGCAGAATATCTCAAAAGGTACAGACGGATTCGGACGAAACTTGGTGGACATATTGGGTGTGTGACAAGGACATCTGGATCCGGATTCTAGAATACTTTTAAAGAGATTCCTCACCATTGAGAGATAGGGCCAAAAACGATAGAGAGCGTGACATTTCAAAAAGGTACAGACGGATTCGGACGAAGCTTGGTGGGCATGTTGGGTGTTTGCGAAGGACGAATTGTTTTGATTTTAGTGAAGATCCACATCTGGATACCAGAACTTTTTAAGTGATTCTTCACCATTGAGAGATACAGTATGGCCAAAAATGATATATTTAGCACGATATCTCAAAAAGTTATGGACGGATTCAGACAAAACTTGGTGGACATGTTGGGTGTGTGTGACAAGGATGAATTGATTCGATTTTGGTGAAGATCCGAATCCGGGTACTGGAACTTTAAAGGTGATTCTTCACAATTGAGATATAGGGCCAAAAACGATATACAGGAACATGATATTTCGAAACATTGTGGACAGTTTATGACAAAGCTTGGTGGTTGAGTTGGGGAGGTGACAAGAACAAGCCGATTAGATTTTGATTAAGTTTCAGATGCAGATGCAGATATGACCTATCAGTGGGATACAAAACAAAAACTGTTCAGCCTGGCAGTGGTACCAAGTGCTGTTCTCGTTTTAATTTGTTATCTTCAGTCACAGGGAAGTGACAAAAAGAGTAATCACACATGGGGCATTCAAAGTGTTCTTGGAACAAGATGCTCACGATGGTTCAGAAACACCAGCTTTTTTATTTTTCAACAAATAAGTTTAAACATAATCAATTAGTCAGGAAGTCCTTTCTTAGAAGTTACGTAAACTTATGTTTCTCTTTTTTAATGTTGTCGCTGTTATACAATAGAAGGCCTGAACCACAGCCCTCCACCCTTTCCTACCTTGTGCATCCATCTTCCATCATAATTTCAGCTGTGATTATATCCTTCACCATTTGCTTAAATCTGGTTTTTCATCTAACCACTGGCCTTTATACTGTTCATCCTACTTTGGTGCATTCTTTTTATTTGTCTTTTATACTCCATTCCTCCAATATGCCCAAACAGTTTCAGTCTCTTGATTTATGTGTTCTTGCAGTTACTGCAATTTGTTCATGTCTTTCTGTGATATCTCCAATCCCTATAAAATCATCCCATTTTGTTTCGCTTGTTTCCCAACAAATGCATTTCAAATTAATCTGTTTTTTTATTTCTCGTCTATTTTTGTGGTGGTCCTTGTGGCCAATCCAAATACCAAAATCGGTGTAACTATTGTATATGCTTAGAAAGTGAAAAAATATAAAATAAACCTGTGTATGTTTCTGGGACTATTGTGAGTATCTCGGACCGAGAACATTTTGGATACCTAATTGAACTAGAAGGGCACTCGGTAGGGTGCATACCTCCGCCAGGCTGAACAGTTTATGTTTTGTATCCCACTGATAGGCCAGATCTGGATCCGGACCTGAATCAAAATCGAATCGGCTTGTTCTTGTCACTTAACCAACTCATCCACCTTGTTTCATCTGAAACTGTCCACACATTTTTGAAATATCATGCTAAATATGGTTTTTGGCCCCATCTCTCAATGGTAAAGAATCATTTGAAAATTAAAAGATTCCCATTTCCAGTTGTGATTTTCACCAAAATCGAATAAATTCTTCTTGTCATACACCCAACATGTCCAGCAAGTTTTGTTTGAATGTCTTCACATTTTATTGAGATATCATGCTCTATATCGTTTTGGCCATATGTCTCAAGAGTGAAGAATCACCCCAAAAAAATAATTCTAGTATCTGGATTGGGATCTTCACAGAAATCGAATCATTTCATCCTTGTCACACACCCCAACCTGTCCAGCAAATTTTGTCCGAATCCGTCCACAACTTTTTGAGATATCCCTGGTCACAGACAGATCGACAGACAGGGGTGAAAGCATAACCTCCACCCACCTTTGGTTGCAGAGGTAATGATCGTCATTGTCTTCCCTTTTCTCCTGCAGTCGTTGAACTTTTCCCCTCACCATTTTATTCACATAACAGATGAATCATGAGATTTTTGAGCAAATTGCCATGGTTGATCAACAAATAAAGTGAAGGCAATGCAGTGTCATTTTAATGCCATTTAATTTCCTGAACAGTGCACTCTCGACCTGTGCTCTCATCTCTGCAGTCGATACGTGGACTTGCCAAATTGTAAGGCCTGATTGTATATGGTGAAACAACGGATGGAATGAACGGAACGTTGATCGAGGTTTTGCTAACCGCTGTGGGAAGCAAAGAGTGTATGTGTCGATCAACGTTCTTTTGATCCCATCCATTGTTCTAATTCTAACCTGTCCTTCAAAGCAGAGAGGCATTCACCTTCACGGAGACTAGTTTTAAATTGTACGTACTTCGTATGGTATATAGCGTCGCCTTGAAGTCCCTTTATGGAAAAAAAACATTAAGTGATTTCAACTATTATAACGAGAGCCACACCCAAACACACTCCTTCGTCACGCACATTGTTGGATATATAGAATTAACACTTTATCAATGGAACAGAAATTCACAACGGCACAACGTTTATCAACTAATGATAATGTGAGATTTTGCCAACTACTTCTTCAAAACGAATGTTGATCAGCAAGTTCATGGTCTGTAGACTGAGACACAATTATTTATAGTTAGTTAGAATTATAAAATTGTTCGACAAACATGACATAGAAAATGATATTTCAAATTGGTTTTGTTTGTCCAGTTAACGACTTGATAAGTGCTCGGAACGAGGTACTCACAATAGTCCAATAAATGCAAACCTTCATTTATTTTTCCTGCTATTCTACATTTATAAAGTGGAAAATAAAAAAATTGAGTTGTTTTGGTCTGGTCAGGTGTCATCTCCATTCAGGAGGTTGGCTACTACAGATCTCCAAGCTGTTCGTCTGGCCAATACAGCTTCAAGCATTCCATATTGTTAGTGAATGCATATTGGACTGAGATTCAATTCTGAATTCAGCTCGCGAGTTGCATCATTGCTGAGGTTTGGCTGTGCCCCTGGCACATTCGGGCCAGAATTTGTAATTTGTTCATTTTGCTGGAGATAATTTGTCTACTTTTCACGAAAGACCTGTTGGGACCTTTAACGTCCACCAACTAATGCTGGCAGATGGGACAGCCGCATTAACGTCTATCCGAGGGTGACAGTTTATAGCTGGGCCGAGATTCAAATCCAGATTTGACAGCTCAAAGGCAGGTGCGCATACCTCTAAGTCGAAGCTAGCCTCAAATCAAAACTTATATCGGGAAAAATAACAACAAACATTAGCGTTTTTACACTTATGTGAGTATCTCATGAGAAGTTTTTGAACGCTCCTTGTAGCCCTGTAGCTTTAATATTAAAGTCCATTTCAAATGCCCTGCATATATCTTTCAGGCTGATATATATATATATATATATAATTTATATATATATATATTATATAATTTATATATATATATATTATATATATAATTATATATATATATATATAATATATATATATATATTATATATTATATATATTATAATATATATATATATATATATATATATATGACTGTGCGTATCTCATTGCGATAACTTTTTGAATGCCCTCTTAACGAGAGGTGGAAATAACGTAACTACAGATGTCCAGGGTAATGGAGTTTATGACGAAGAAACCCCAAAGGGTTAAAAAAAAAAAAGATGAAAAAAATATCGGATACAGTAGGAATAATAATAAAAAAGATCTGTTGAAGAATATCATGAATGACCTCAAAGAGGAGTGTCTGCATTTCATCAAACTCCTCGGTGCCATCAACTTGAGCTTTCATAACGTGTATGGTGTGGCCTATTTGTGGAAACTCTTTGTTGGGACCGAAATTTTTTTCTCTTTTAAGTTCTATTGAAGGATCACGGCATCGCAGTGATAGCTGATGGGCAAAAAACCCGTGTTTGAGCCCAATTAAGAGTCCCCAGCGGTTATATATCAGAAGCGAGATTTCACGTTGATTTAACTTAGCCCCCTATAGCTCACGAAGGCTGCGGAAACATAAACTTCACACTCAAGGCGAGAGATTGAGTTCCCATGGAACGTCGATGTGACTACAATCATAATAATTTGACCGCTTTTTAATCTTCAAAGGTGTTGATTCCTCGTTCGGGGTGTGTGTTTGTGGGGTGCGGTGGGGGAGGGTGGGGAGTTCTTCGCTCTTCGCTATGTGAAGTACTGCAGAGTTATTGTACACTTGTGACGTGATGTGGACAAGCTTACATCGGGCGATTGTCGTTCGTTATAGGCGTTAAAAGGATATACCTAATGGCCATGGTATGAACAGAACATAATGCATAGTTCATCATATTATATTCTGAAAAAGGGAAACAAGAGAAGGTATAAAAAAATAGAAAAAACATTCGACGAAATCTCAATGGGTTTAATGGATCGAATCAAGAGAGCATTGATCGAGGTATGCTAACCACCATGGGAAGGAAGGAGAAGCTGACATTTCAGGTGTTAACCCTTCTGAGAAAAAAAAGTCAAATTATTATGATTGTATAACCAACTATTAAAATTAAATAATTAAGTTAAATTATAGTATGCGATGTATTATTTACTCCATGCAGTGTTCCACAGTAGAGCTTTATTTTTCTAAACTAAAGATATTTATTTATCTATATGTTGCACGAGGAACTTAATTCTATAAAAAATCTGTACAATATCGATTATATACAATGTGATAAAATAGGACTTAATATACATGTACATATAAATATATATATATACATATATATATCCATATACATATCTATATATATGCATATATGTAAACATATATATGTATATATATATATATGTATACAATATATATATATGTATACATATATATGTATACAATATATATATGTATACAATATATATATATATATATAAAATCACAATTTGTTGTGGATTTCTTTTTTTTTTAAATTATACACTGTATATCGTGCAGTATTTCTTTTTATTTTATGCAAAAATTCCTTGATGATTCAGTCATTGTATATTCATCGTACATTCATTGAAAACAGCAGAGAAACTATTCTTTCAAATCGACCAAATCAATTACTGTATGTTTTCACCGTTTTTAGTTAGAACTTGCAGTCTCAAGGTTTATCCTGTTTTGTATAAATACGGCTTTTACTTCGTTAAAAAGAATGTACAGTACAGTATAGTCCAAGGTAATGACGTTGATTAGTAAGTGTGTAGTATAATGTGATCTTGCAATATATTGTCAGGGTGATTGTTTCGATCAAGATTAAAATTATTGCGAAAGGACTTCAGTACTTAGAAGGTTGAGTTAAATTGTTGCAAGAAGGTGATCAATAATTTTTTAGCCTGGTGGAACAAAGAATAATAATAATAATAAGATGAAGAAGAATCAAATTTCTGTCTTCAACGAAACTGTTTTTGTTTTTCTACATTTTCCCACAATAATGTAAATATAATTTTTCTATCTGCTCTTAAATACAATGTTAACCGATGAAGCGATGAAGTGAAAAATCGTCCTCACCTATATTATTTATCGCGGTTATCCCATGGACTTACTGATCATCCCCCTTTTAAAGTGAAAAAGTATGTAGCCCAGATCCAGTGGTCCCGATACATGACGATGGGACAACAAGGATCACACATGCTATAAGGAAAAGTTACGATAACCTAGTTACGATGAACCTTACAGTTTTGTTTTGTTGGCTTTGACTCATGAAATAAGAATGTATTTCATTGCATATTCCATTTATTTATGATAGACAATCAAACGGGACACCATGCAAGAAGGGATTACTATGTGTGATGTGTCCGGCTGATTTAAAATCAGTAAATGAATATGACATTAAACCAAAATTAGAGATTTGATTACACCATTAAATTATAATGACGAAGAGCATAATTGACGTGATGACCACTTATTTAGACATGTCTCTCTCCACTCTCATGTTCCCACCTGTAAAGTGTAAACTTCAACACATGATTACATGTATGTTTTACTGCACCTTTAGTTCAATAGCTATTTCGTTCATGTCTTTTTTTCGATGAAACTTTTTCGTGTAATATACTGGATCAAGCAGCTTGGTGGTTGAGTGGTTGCAGCATTGTTGCAGTATCCCCACTCATCTGAGGTTTGATTCCTACAGCCACTCCTGCGATGGAGTGAGTGTCCATTGTTCTTATCCACAGATCGTTTACGACCTGTTGTGAACACACCAATTGTCTGTCAAAAGTATGGGCTGCCACCAGCACTATATTGTGTGCTTTAACCACCACTCGATTGTGGGCTTCCCACTATCACTACATTGTGCTCCTCCACCACCACTACTTTGTGGGCTTCCACCATCACTACATTTTGGGCTTCCACGGCCATTACTCGTAGATTGTGAGCTTTCACCACCACTACATTGTACACTTCCACCACTGCTATATTGTGGGATTTAATCACCACTATATTGTGGGATTCAACCACCAATACATTGTGGAGTTCAATCAGGACTACATTGTGGACTGCAATCACAGGTATATTGTGGACTTTTACCACTGGTAGATTGTGGGCTTCCCCTCCCATTATCATTGACTTCCATCACCACCACAAGATTGGGTGATTCCACTGCCACTACAAATTGTGGTGCTTACACTATCACAATAGATTATGGACTTCTGCCACTACTACATTGTGTCACGCGTCCATTACGACTAGATTGTGCACTTACGTGACGACCACAAGAGATTGTGTGCGTTCACCCCCAACAGATTGTGCACTTCCATGACCACTAGATTGTGAGCTTCCACCACCACCACTTAAATAGATTTTGGGTTTTCACCACCATAGGCTTTTGCACTTCCACTACCATTATATTGTTTATTTATTTGACATTTCTGTTGTTAAAATGAAAAAATTCGTTTGTGACTAGTCATTTGCATGCACATAAACGATGTTATAATAGTAAAAGGCATATCAAGTGATGCAAAGCTTGTAAAGCCCCAAATTTGCTAAACACCTTCATTTATTGTATTCGGACTTCATGAAAACCACGTTGCTTTATTCCTGTATCATAATTGCGATTTTCTGTCCAAGTTTATGGTGAGTGTTATAATTTCTGTTAGATAACTGCTTCTTGTGACTTCCTTTGCACAATGTGTTTGTTTCATTATAAAAAGGAAAGTTTGTTCAAACTTAACGAGTTATCCGTTCACTTTGCTGTTTAACAGTTTGGACTTGCAAGCAGATATACACTTCCTTCGAAAGTCTTTTTCACTCATGAGTTCAATTCTTACAAGTGAGTGAAATAACCTTTCCTAGTTTGAATGTAGTTGTATTATCTCTTCACATTCGTTCAGGAAAGGAACATCTGCAAAGACTGCTGCAGGAAACTTTGTGGTGTTAAATGTGTCCCATATTAAATCAAACTATATTTATGGAGAAATCTTTTTTGAGAGATTTAAAAAACTTCTCCACGTATTTAGGCCAAAATGATGTGTATTTGGAGAAAATCTTGAAAAACTGCAAAGAAGCATCCTGTACATCCGCGAGACAAATCAATGTGGTTTTAAGGTAAATGAAAGTTTAAAATAAAAATGATTGACATTTTCCGACAATTATAAATGCCCCCCCTCCCCCCTCCTTTATGTGTGGCGTAGATATTTCGAGCTGGTTTACAGATTTTAAGGAAGTGATACATCACGAGCTCGAACGTCTGTGCTGTTAAAACATGCGGCTGGCATCGAAGATGTGGCAGCACATTCTCAAAGAGCGATTGTGTACAGAGAACAAGAGTTCTTTAATTGCTTTTTCACGTTCTTTTGGACGAGAACGTCCACGTTTGTAACCGGAGTTAGGGATGAAAAAAAACGAGTTCATGGCTTTGTGGGGAGGGAAATGGGGAGGAATGGACAACGGAGCGCAGAGGGGTCTCACGGCGTGAGAACCCCCGTCGAGCGATGAAGCTGAGAGAGCGAATATATCGCAAGCTGGGCATGCGGTAATGCTCTTCTCTTCCTCAACTTCTAGTCTTATATTTACTCTTCTGCTGCATAGTGGTGTGTCATTTCGTCTCAACTGAAGGAATGCAGCTGGTTGGTAGTTAATATGTACTTTTTGAAAATGTATATTGAGGATATATGATTGTTTGAATGGCATGATTCATGTGATTTGTGATACCGAGGATAATTTTTATTTTTCTAAAGTAAAGATAATTGGTCTCAGTCAAGTGCATATACCTGCAGAATATATATATATATATATATACATGTATATATACATATATATACAGTATATATATATATATATATATAAATATGTATATATACATATATATGTGTATATATATATATATGTATATACAGAATATATATACATATATATGTATATGTATATGTATGTGTATATATACACACATACTTTATAAGAAGTAAATGTATGGCCAAAACTCGAGATAAATGAGGGTGATTGTTCAATGTGGAAACTTGAATAAAATTCAGTGGAAAAAAATGTTTGTGTGTGTATGTATGTATGTATGTGTGTGTTTATATGTATATATATGTATATATATATATTTACATATGTATATATATGTATGTTTACATACATACAGTATATGCACACACACAGAGTCTATCATATCAGAGTGATTAAATCAAGGACATTTTATGTGGTATGATTGCTATGATGGTAATTATATTATTCTAAAGTATACATGTGAGGATTGATGGATGTGTTAAGCATGTTCAAATATATAAAATGCATGCATGTATGTAATGAACGTGCTCTAAATACATGCACTTACCTTGTTCTTTGTGTTCAGCCGATGAAGTTGCCGATTCAGCAGAATGAAAATTTGAAAGTAGCTTATTACGGATGCATGGCCTTTTAATGAATGCAAATTCCTCCAATACGGTGTGAAATAATCTCAGGATGTGTTTTTTTTTAACGCATTAAGATGTTTTTGTATTCACGGCGCATTCCCGCTCGATCTGTATATGTATATCAAGTGAGTGTGTATGTTTATGTGTATATATATACATACATACATACATATAACTCGTGTGTAACATTTTAAAACATGTCTCCACATACAGGTGGTTTTGAAGTCCACTTTGTGCATGTGCTCAGGTTAGTCATATATTATGTTTTTT
>CM068955.1:51509598-51523761 GCA_035128595.1 Eptatretus atami
ATTATGGATCAGAATGTGCTGAGTGTCCATCCACCCGGCTGTATAATCCAGCGGACACTGAGACACCCTTGGTCTCTCCCTCTGGTTCTATGCTATGTTCGTTTGATTGAGTGACTCCTACTTGGAGAAAATTATCCCCTTCATTATACAACAATATCATGCATTTCTTGGATTTAATTTAAACAAGGTCATTTGACATAGAGGGAGATTCAGTGTGTCGAGTTACGCACAAAATCGTCCCTTTATAAAGCAAAACGTTTTCTTTGCTTTTAAAGGATTCATAGGGTGTGGAATCACCTGCTGGATTCATAGAGGGTGGAAGAAATGGACAATTAGTTGGTCCTGGTACGTTTTCATCACCTGACATAGTTCTAGTCTGCACCATGTTAGGAACGAAATGGATTCTTGCCTCTCATTTTGTGCATACTAATATATTATTTAATTGAGATGCATTTGCATATTTTTTGCATGCAGCACGAGGTGTCGTAATTAATTCTTTCTTAATATTGCATCATAGGCTGAATGATACGGGTACTGTACGTCTATGACAACATTTGATACGATTATATATATTTTTTCTATACTTTCTATACGAGCAAAATGCTGAGCTCAAATTATTTCAGGTACATGCTGAGGTTATCACGAAGCAGAAAAATTCGGAATTGCACACAATTGCAGGTTAAAAACATTCTTTTATTGTGTAATGCACGGAATGTACAAATCACAAACAAGGACGATTCTGCCAATGAAGGAAACATGGAGATTTGGGCAAGGAGAAGGTAATAAACGGTGATATGACCCGCCCCCACTACCCCACCTTCTTTCCCTGTTCACAAATCACTTGCTGTTCTACCGACACCACCAGGTGGCGTCAACGAACCACCATCCTGGTTCTGCCGCAGTGTTCAATTTCGCGGCGACGACAGAAGGGGTGGCAAGGAAACCGTGACGGTGGCCCTGAAATTCTTATTAATTCATTCACGTTGCATGCTTTGTTCGAACTTTGTAGTTTCCAAGTATAGTCACACCCCTTAGATCCCCCCTCCAACCCCACTACAAGCAACTGATAAAGCAATTTTTCCGGTTTACTAGCGTCTTCCGAATATCGTTCCACGCATCATATTTTAATTGGACAATTAGATGTTTTCTTCTGTAGGAAACCTTAGATGCGTGAACAATCGAATGATTGAATGAGCTAAACAGGTGACCAAACTTCTTTCATACTTGTAAGCAGGTGTGTATATATATATATATATATATATATATATATATATATATATCCTATAACTTAGTAACCAAAATCATGCCATGTATGATTAAAGAAAAGTCACATTGATAGTAAGAAGTCTATTTTCCCTGCATTGTGACGCATGTCAATTCAAACTTGCAGTTTTCTCGTTCTGGCCATTTTATTAACATGTGAGATGCAACGTAAACTGAAGGACATGTTGTACTTATAATTTAATTAGCACAATCATCTTTAAAACACCATGTCCCTCCTGATATAAAAAATATAATGCTTGGAGGAAGGTTTTTAAAATCTGTACTTTGGGAACCGTTTACCGACTCGAGGCATTCCACGCTGTCTGTGTGGAGATAATGTGGATCTTTAATCCCATTTTATAAACGACTTTGAGCAGATTTACATTATACCTGAATTGTATTGAGTTCCTTATACTGTAAAATAAATAAAATAAGGCTATTAACGTTTTGAACATGATTCAGTCTCTCATTTCAAATACTTTTTCTTCGTGCAAAAATATACCCACGTTTAACGAACTCACCAATTGCGTATTCCGTTACAAAACCATGATAATTATTTTATCATTCTCGTCTTTCACAATTATTTACTATAAGTATTGCAAGTATGAATTATATAAGTATTAATTCCTGAAGCCTTTTTAGGTTGGGTATGTGGGAAACTGATATATATATATATATATATATATATATATATACATACATACATACATACATACATAAATGTATCTTTTGGTCAAATAAAGTCAGAAAGGTCAATATTTTCAAATGAATAACATATCATTTAAAGATGAATTTGTATTATGTTCCAAAAATAACAACAGGTGGTGTCCATTTTAAATCTTCATTAAAAAAAATCCTTTATGTACAATGATTACAATTTCCTTTACCTTTACATACATGATGCAAATTGTGGTTTATTAACTGCTCAATAAATATGTTGTTTACCTTTTTATATATTGTCAACATTATCATTGTGACTTGAACTGTTTTGTTTATATATATATATATATATATCCTTCATGTACCTTTAAATATGAAAGTTTTCAGAAGAATTAATAATTATAATAATCAACAGTCATAGTTAAATATTTGAAACTGCATTGAATTTGATCTTCACCAGAAATGTTTCGATAGATTTTTTCCATGAAAACCTTGACCCTCTATATGAAACGTGAATCAATATGTCCTGGCTCACCAGCGGATGTGCCTTTACGTTGCTTTTCATTTTCGTTTATGATATCATTATACTGTATATTCATTGACATTGTGTATTTATTGACGAACTCGTATTTTCCAAAAATATTATGTATTAGTCGAGTATACGCAACGATATTTTATTTTCAGAAATATAAGTGGGTATTTCTAAGCTTACTTCAGCTCTGCTTACAAGTTAAGATTGTTTAATACCTGGGTATTTATCATGAAAGAAAATACGATTTTTTTTCCTTCCATCCATAATTGATTGCATCATATATAATAATGTGCCCAATTTAAAGTAGCTTGTTGACTACTTTTCATGAAAATGAAGAAAGAAAAAAAAAATGTAAACTGAGATTATAAATGCGTGCAAAATGGAGATGTATCATTAACACCTGATGGTATTCTGAGACGACACACATTTTAGTCTATTACGGCATTAAACACTGCGGAGATGTTTCGCATATAGAGTCGGTTGTTTCATCCAGATTCTTACTCAAATGTGATGCCCAATCCCACCCCCCCTCCCAACCAAACATGCATTCATTGTGCACCCATCCCCCCCCCCTCATGCCTTGTGCCAAATAATTTGATAAAAACAACCCAAACCATTATATAAAATATCATTTAGCGCAATCGGAAACAATGGCATCGTCTCGACAATGGCGCCTTTTGTCAATCCATGCAAAAGACATTGGCAAGTCTTATAGGCTGCGGACTAATCGAAAACACATCGACGATGAATATATAAAGGAGTGATGCAAAACGAACGTAATGAAAATTTTAGGAAAATAAATAATTTATAATAACCATTGATTAACGTCAAACGATTTTATATATATATATATATATATATATATATATATATATATATATATATATATATATATATATACATACATACACATATATAGATATAGATATTGTACAGCCAAACATTTAAAGTCGCCTTGAAAAGCTATCATATGTAAACTCGCCATTATGAACGCAAAGCTAGATCTGAATAAGCAAAACCACTGTGCGGAGAAAAACTAACCTTTTGTACAAAATAGGTCGCCGTTGTTCACGATGGACAGACACTGTACGTTGCCCGATGCTTGATTATTTAAATTCGCGAGGATGGCGGCGACGTGATGATACCCCCGCAGAGCCGACCATAGTGACGCCATTTTAACCCTCATTTGCATAATATCTGTGCTGGAATGAGAGCCACGTACTTGTTCGCCGCAGCTACAGACCAATCACGAAAGACTTCCTTTGCGGCGAGTCTAAAATACAGACGGGATTCGGAGAAGAGCTGTGTGCATGTATTATATATAACGAACGCTGGAGGGGTTTTATACACAGCAGCCTACGCCCAGCCTAGCACCTAATCACGCGGGAAATATCCTAGCACGTGACGGCAATTAAGAACCGACCGTGGTGATGGAACAAGGGCGGGAGAGTCCATTACACTGATGCTGAGTAAGTTCTAAGGTTGGGGACTTTATTTGGATGTGATTCTCACCATTCCAAGCTCCCAGCCTGTTCACCTGCATGACTGGGTGGGGGAGGAGGATTTGGGGGGCAGGGGTAGTTAGGGGGTGATGGGTTGTAAACAGGCCACACTGAATGATTGACAGCCGGCACAGAGTATAAGCTGCAGTGTCAATCCTATAACAACATAATCGTACCCTGCACATTCCCAACTTATTCAATAAGTATGGAGCCTTTTTTATATTAAGAAATTAATAAATATATTTAAAGCACTATGCATTCCTGTAGGTGACGCATGCGGTGTTGCTTGCGCTGTGTCATGTCCCCGAGAACAGACGCTGGATAATTACACCTTCATATGAGCAGGTGCACAGCTGCTAGGTGCAGTTTGTCAGGTTCAAAATGTCCAAAAGGGTTTAAAGAGCCGAGCCCAGAGCAATTACGTCAAGTTGATTTTACAACGTTTGTGCACAAGACGAGCCGGTCTCGGCAGTGTGAGATTTCAACTTAAAGTGAATATGGTGTCAGAGTGTGGGAAAATCCCTCATTTATTATGCATTCACATATTGCAAAAATTGCGTTGCACACACGAGATAATTCCCCCGGACAGCTACTTATTTTGACCACCATGAAAAGAATCCTTTGGCATTCGAGGTTGTTTTTTCGTGTGTGTGTGTGTGTGTGTGTGTGTGTGTGTGTGTGTGTGTGTGTGTGTGCGCGCGCGCGTGTATAGTGTCACTCGTCTTGCCGAAAACAAGCACAAAAAGAGTGCACCGAGGAATATTGGTTTAAAAAAGCGAATCACTTTGAGCACGCAGCACAGATGCTCCGCCACCACGAGTCTTTGGTGTATCCGAGCGGCTTGGCTCCGTTTCTTTTTGCCAATTTCCCGAGAGCGTCTCTGATATCAGTCCTACGTGCCCACGCTGCTCAGATGGGACAAGGCAACGGGAGCTTCACCGTAGTGGGTGCGCAAGACCCAGGCGGGTGGCGGATGAAGGCGCCATGAAGCACGTTCGGCATCTTATTTCAAATGTAATGGGGGGGGGGGGGGGGGGGGATAACAAACCAACGGACTCACGTGGACAGAAGAGAAGCCCCCCACCTGTAAACCTAAAATATATATGACCAAAAATGTGCAATAATCTTCTTTCTTGTGGAATGTGCACATAAACGTTGTTATGTATAAAAGCTCAAGCAAAACGGCTCCGAGCTTGAGCCCAAAACCATTGGAGAGCCGCATGCTTGAGCCGGCCTAGATATAATTGTGATGGTACGTACAGTGGGATGTGACGTAAAAACGTTGCGCAGCTGAACGTGTTGAAGGCTTTCCGGCCGTGCCTCGTCTCCTGGCTCTGTCAGCTCCCGATCCTTGCTGCTGCGGCGACATTTGGCGGTGAGGATATATGGGAGCGATGTTGCATCACTGGTTGGTTTTACTCAGCATGGAGAAATTAAAAACTAAAAAAACAACTCAAGAAGAAGAAGTAGTAGGAGTAGCAATTAAGTACACAGACTCAATTGGTTACGCCACACATAACAATCGTTGTGAGGAGTAAGTTTCCGACATAACCTTACGAAGAACCATCAACTACGCACTCTGCTCTGGTTGTGACCCAAGCACGACTATTCACGATGTTTCCTTGAGAAAAAGACTCGAGTACAAATGCCCCTCCTCTCGCAGATTGAAAGTTGCGTAAAAACGAAGAGCAATTAGACGCTTTCCTCCCCCCCCCCTTTAATCCGGGCTTGGCGTGGGAGCCAGATCTTCAGTCTGAAATTGAACATGTATAGTGGAAAGGCTGGGGACACAAAACTCCTGTACCCCCTCCTTCCCAAAAGCCCCGCCCCCCCCCCCTCGCCACAAAAAAACTTGGCAATGTCTCGCCGCGAGGCAGATTTTTCTTTTTTCCTTGTGAATGACGCCAGACATGTTTGGTCGTGGATGTTAATTAACATTGAACCCGAGGTGCGAGCTGTGCACCAACGGTGAGGGCTGCGGGGGGGGGGGGGGCGCATAGGGTGGGTAGGTGGCTGGCTGAGTCTGCTTCGGATAGGAGGGGCAATGTCACTGAAAGAGACCTTTCCAAGTTCCCATGGCTTTTGCAGACTGCTGTGATAAATGCTTGCCAAACGGGCTGCTCGCTTGTTTTGCTCTCTCTATAGGGCTGGGGTGCATGCCTATTCATTACCATGGCCAAAGTTTGTTGGAGGGATGTAATGTCCACGAAGGGTCCAGCTTCTCCCCCCCCCCCCCGCCACGCCACGACTCCTCCTCTTCCAGACTAGACACCCCGCCTCTGCATCTGAACGAGGCGCGAACAATGCGTCGGGTGTCCATCGCGTATTCTGAGCACACGCCCGCCAGGCGCGGCCTTGTCAAATCACCATCAACCAACGTGCCCCGTGAGGCGGCCATGGGAAGCTGGGGAGGGGGAAGGTTGCAGAGGCTGGGAGAAGGGGAGGGGAGAAGAAAAAAATAAAATAAAGGGAGGGGGAATGGTGATGTTGTTGAAGAAGAGGAGGGGTGAGGGTGGGAGTGCTGGACATAATGCCTTACAATGGTCACCTTTTCGTCTCCCCACTTGCCTCCTCCCCCTCGGAACAAAAGATGCGCCTTGGAATAATGATTTTGGTTGCTGGACACGTCCGCTGCTGCAAGCTTTCGCGTCTGTCTCTTTCGCTTGCAGCTGGCACGGAGATCTACGCTCTTTACGCGGGAGGAAGAGCAGGAAGAGGAGAGGGGACTGATGCAAGGAAGGCCACAAACTCTCCTCGCCTTTCTGATTGCTCGACGCACCCCCGGGGGCGTACGGAAGAGAGAGAGAGGAGGGAAATGGGAAAATAATCCAAAGAAGAGGGGAAGAGCTGTCAGAGCCGATCACTTGTGAAGAGAAAACGGCTCTGAAGGCGTGAGACCGATGTTGAAGAAGAAGATCCGATGTGCTCTCTCTTTTTTTCTTCTTCAGAAAAGTTTTGCTGGTGCAAACAAGAGACGGATTGACACTGCAGATTTTCGGGGAGTTGTACATACACTTTGGAAGACAAATCTTTGAGGATAACGAATTCCAGAGAAAAACGTGGGATTGATGCATTCATGGTAAGCAGACAAATCTCTTATTGTATTCACTTTTTTTCTTTCTCACCGAGCGAGTTTGTTCTTCCCTCCGAGCAGAAACCCTGTAAGCAACATTGTAGTAAAGTTAGCAATTGTTTTATGCACCTCGCACTTCACGACGTGGCCAACATCAGTGAAGGAGAGACAGGTGCATATCCGTGGCCTCACCCAATGTGCAGCAAACGTTTGCGCCTACTATGGCCAAGCCTATGATGCCTACTGTCCTTCTTTCTACTATATATATTAATATATTATATATATATTATTATAAACATAATATATAATTTATAATATATATTATAGTAAGATATTATATATAATATATATATATATATAATATATATATATATATATATATATATATATATATATATATATTTTATAACAATGTCTGTGTGTCCGTGGGTCCGTATCTTTGATCTCTAACTCATTCCTTCTGACGACGTCTGTGCTCACGAGCTCTCTCGGCTCACGTGTGCATCGTGCTCCCTCCCGACGCTCCCGCTCCCTCGGCAAACGCAATTCCACAATAGCCATCAAGCCGTGTGAATATTTTTGGCATCAGCACTCTGGTGGGACTAAGAATGACCAAACTCTTCTAAATGATTTTCCCTGTACAAGTACTTCGTCCCTCCACGTTTTCTCCACCCGAAATCCCAGTCCCTCCTCCCCCCCGAGGTTCCCTCATTTCTATTATCATGCTAATGGTGCGTAGGCCCTCATTTGAACTTGGCGGTTGAAGCCAGTGTCATTTGCATAGCGAATGCGCTTATAGGAAAGAGAGACGGAGGCGGAGGTTGGCTGTTGAGGGCGGGGGATTGGGGGGGGGGAGCTTTGAGCCGCGGTTGTTACGTGGGACACATCATGGTCTTTGGCCGGGAACACGCTCGGCCCTCGGCAGCAATCTGAGTCGACTTGTGCGCAGTGCGCGCCTACAGGCCTGTCTCACCGCCTCCGGAACAGGACGTTTCCACTATGATCCTGAAGATGTGGATTCCGTCCATATCATCCTGGCTTCCTGCAATTGCATCTTCTGTAAATGTCACTGTCCCGGGGGCTTCTGGCCTTGCAACGGCAGGGTCGCGACGGGGTGAGTGCGCCGCTTGGGCCTGATGTGCTCCCTCTGTGTGTGTCCGTCTGCTCATTTCCTTTCGCTCTCTTCTTCGCTCTCCCTCTCTGTAGTGCAGAGATCCGCACGTAACCCACCCCCTTCTCCCGTTTTATTGCCTGCTTCTTCTTCATCATACTCTCTGTGTCTGGCAAGCGCTGCGCAAGGCGAGGCCGCCTGGGAAAGGCACGGACCGACCGGGTCGGTCAAGGCGTGCGTGGGGAGCATGTGTGAGCCATGACTGTCTAGCTAAGGTGATGGCGAGTTCGGGCGATCCCTGCATGCGGTGGTGAAGAAGATGTGGTTGGGCACAGGGTGAGGGAGGGCATGGAACGTGTCCGTGTATGCCTGTCCACATCCGTGGGCGCGACATGGGGACGCGTGCTCGCGTTTAGCGTCCACATGGCTACACAGCTGAAGTGGGACTTGTGCATCAACGGTTCCTCACTTGAGATGTCCTGGCTGCTATGACCTGATTGCTGACAGCGTATCCTGCATGTCTTGTGCAGGTTAGGTGTATGCGGTTGAATGCTGAGGCAAATCACGACGACGGTTCCCCTCTGGATTCGAGCAACTTTATGGAGAAAGGAATATCAGGGCATCCAACTTTACCTTAATATCTTACTAGGAAATTGACGCAATAGAACTTCATTAAATGCACATTTAAGGCTACAATCTATATGTGAAAGCAATAATTATATAGGTTGACTAATGCTCATTCAATAAAAGAATAAATATTCTTCTATGTTACACTCCAAAATCGCGAGCACATTATTGCAAGATACATATATTAATATATATATATATATATATATATATATATATATATATAATATATATGAAATGTGTGTGAAATAAATATGACTGTCTTCATTTCACGTTTAGTCCACATACACATGATTGTGCTTTAAAAAAATTTTTTAATTTGATTTCCTCTGTCGATTGTAAGTTCTTTCTCAACAGCATCTTCAATGCTGTCGGTAATCTGCAGATCATCATCATCATCATCATCATCATCATCATCATCATCATCATCATCATCATCATTATCATCAGTTATTTTGAGTCCACTGTTGGACGAAAGCCTGGACGAAATCTACAGCTAGGCGACACAAAACCGAGCAATGTTGATGTAGCTAACTGATCTGATGCTTCTCCAGCAGAAAGGGTTATGGCGTTGTTTGGACCTTCATTTGATGACCTTGCATCTTCCCGTCGAAAGTTTGTTCATGTTTCTGTGCGACGTGCACTTTGCATGTGTGGCTGAAAATAAACCCAGCAAACCATGGCGCATTTTCAAAGACTTCCGCGCAATTCATTTAACTCGAGCGTTCACTGGCTTTTTTGCAATGACGTCACATTGCGATGTTAACCTTTGAATATCCGACTCGATTATGAAAATGAAATATTCAAATCGCTTTTCAATTCAACCCGCAACCCCCACGCTCGCATGTTCACTCCGTGTCTTTTTCTCTGACGTCAATATAATAACACCGAGGGCTCATATGCTTTTTCGTCATTGTTGTAATTTGTGTTGTGCTGTTTCATAGTTTAAAGGTCCACTTTTTCAGCTCATTGTTGATGCAGCATGTGGCATCAGCATAACCACCACGGGCCTCCTGGGATGAGAATTTGTGCAACGTTTTGAGGTTGGATTTCAACAAAGCATAGAGAAACTGCATTCGAGCGATTCGTGAATTCTTATTTTCCTATCTAAACCGCAAGTGAGAGCTGACGGGCATCACATGCACGGATTGTTATTATTATAAAGAGCATATGCCCATCAATGTACACCATCTATGTAGCTACTCCTCAATTATACATATTTCATGTATACTCATGTGGTGCGGAATAAGCGTAAAGCTTGTAGTCAGTGTCTGACATTCACAGGAAGCTGTTATTTTTCTACGTATTTAATTGTGACCGAACTTTCTCAACTATATTAACCTTCCACCACAATATTAACCTTTTTCAACGTACAGATGTTCATATTTATTTATTTATTTATTTGATATCTATCTCAGGCCACGGAATTACTGATCAGCGTTCGGAAAGATCTTTTTCCATTGAATGCAGCATAATTTCTTTCACAGCCCCAACTGTAATCCCACCTTATTTGTGGAGACGGCAGACTCTTTCACATTTGGCCCATTTTTTCACGAAGCGGATGCTCAGAGACCTGACTTTAGATTGGAGTTGATTTTGGCAGGAATTTTTTCATGCGTTCAGGATGCTGGAGATAACTCCCCCACTCTTTCTGAAAGATACTGTGGGATCTTTAACATTCATCAGATAATGCTGGCAGACGGGACACCCAGCTTTAAGTCCATCCGATGAACGGCACACACATTGATGAATCGCCCTGCCAGAAAAGCACCAATCCAACTGTTTATCGTCTGGTCAGGAATCAAACCCAGAATAGACAATTCAAAGGCAAGTTCGCTACCTCCACACCATCTTGTCGGACTGAGATGATATCTCTATGCATGCCTTTATAATTTCTGTGTGAATGTTTTCCTGTCGAAAATGGGTTAAGGGTGCATTCTCTACCCAAGGACACAAGTGAGGGTGTTTGGACCCCTCGATGGTGGCAAATGTCACCCCCCTCCTTGCTTTGGCTTGCAACGGTGCATTTACCTGCTCGAATCACCATGTGTAGCAAAAAATGGCAGTTTATTTGGAACCAAAGATGCATCTTGGTAATATTTGATCAAGTGTGACGACAATAAAAATGACCCTTAATTGCATGGTCTCGACATACCATGGTATTTCATGATTCCCTGAATAAGATGGGATGTGTTACTATGTATGCTTAATTTTATGCAAGAGTCTAGGTTCAGGAAGGAGCTCAATGGGAAAGGGCAACAGGTTTCCAAACTACCAAAGGGTATGAGGAGTGGGGTCGACATGAGAGGCATGGGGGGGGGGGGGGGTCGGAGGTACAGACTATCATAGGGTGTGGGGTGCCACACACAAAAAGGAGTAGTAGCCTGGACAGGAACAGGACTCAGCATGTGTATAAGAGATCATGGATGTGCATGGGTGATGCATGAGGAAGTGAGGAGGATGACACAATGGACATAGGGAGACGATTCCACAATTGGGATGATAAGGGGACGAATGAATGCAGGTGGGCAACTAGCTTGAACTTGGGGAGGGTGAGCAGGTGGGGATTTCTTGAGGAAACATATATTTAACATGTTTTTATATATGCTATGTTTTATTTTACCATGTATGCACAGTAAACGGTACAGTACGATAGCAAGTGTTGTTAAAGTATCGATCATATTTTGTTCTTTTTCAATGAAATATGGATTTGGAATGTTCATAACAGGATATTGTTGCAGTGGATATTTTAAAGAGATACTTAATGCAGTGCACAATCACACAGAACTGTAGTGCATGCATATTTAGGTATTATGCCTATTAATGCTGTGAAGATTGTTTACATTTCATAAAAAGTCGCAATTTTTTTTGTTCCACATACTTTTACATCCTTTGCATCACGTCATCATTTATTTTTAGAGATATAAGTCATTTTCGTGCTTGAGCCAAATAATAAATGCAAGCAAATTGCATTCAAAGGTACAATAGCTACGTCATAACAATCCTGATCGTAATCACGTTACTCTTCTTCTTCACTACAGTGTTAATCGCTCGGTCTCATGTCGTGTTTTGTGCAAACGCTCCATTGTAGCACGTATACCATCGGAGTACAGTGCATGACTGTATGCCCATTCCGAGATTGTATAGCTTTCACCGTGGATTTGGGGAGTCGTGTAAATTGATATAATGCAATTCACAGGTGCTTGTACGTATCATGACGCAAGACAATTTTGTAATCAATATGTCGATTATTCAAAAGTAATGAGTAATTTCATAGCATTGAAGTTGTGTGTGTGTGTGTGTGTTTGTTTTGAGGGAGGTATGGCTATAGTTCATTTACAGCAACATAATTGTAATGGGTAAGCCACACGATGAGATAGTTGTGCACATGGCCGACATACGTGAGGTGGTTGTCGCATGGACGTGACGTGACGTTAAATAACAAGGTTCGCTCGGTTTGGAACTCTCAGCCCGTTGGATTCATGATATATTGAACATTCAGCATGTGTGTTTGCAGCAACTTAACATCGTTATTCCGTTGTATCCAAGAACACATGGCAATCACTTATTTATTTAAATATATATATATATATATATATATATATATATATATATATATTGCCGTGTTTTGATGTGATTTTGACTCTCCGAGGCATTTCTACAATACGAGGTCAGAGTATATCTCCAAATCTGCTTTTCAAACTTGTATGAATATCAAAAGGCCGGACATTGCGATTATCTTGGATTAAGACAGGAACCTTTAATATTTTTTACATCCAATAGAACAGCAGAAGTGTTTCAAATCAAGGTCACTTTGCTTTTTCAAGTTAATGAAAGGTCCTGGTGCTGTCAAAAATAAAAACATCAATAACGCAAGTGCACCTAGGGAGAAAGAGGCAAATTGTATGACGAGAGGACATGAAAACTGAGACGTGCTTGTACGTGATGACGTTTACACGTTGTGAATCGCAGACAAATACAGCGTAATACACTCAATGAGGTTTCTTTGTGCAACAGGGAAAGAGTTAATATTCCCTTCACGAGAATGTACAGCTATTCAAACGACTGTATGCACTTCAGTAATTGTGTAGTTTTAAATGTGTGTGTATAAAGTGAGATACTGGCAATAGTCGAAGACATACCCAAAGAGGTATAAGGAAGTATAGATCTAAATAAAAAATACATTTATGTACTCTGTCTCGATATATATATATATATATATATATATATATATATTATATATATGTAGTATGTAATATATGTACTATATATGTATATATATATATATATATATATATATATACATACATACATACATAGAGCAAAAGCATTGGGTTCATGTGAGCTGGACTATTAAGAGCATTTTGTTCATCAAACTTTTTGAATGATTATATGTACTGTATATATACATTTGTTTCACTATATGTATATATATATATATATAGTGAAACAAGGCTTACTATCCTCGCTCTTATAATACCCTGCACTGCCTATTCCGAACGAGATATAACAGACTGCAAGCAGGTACTGTGGTGCAGACAGAATGAATACAAGCTCTATATATTTTATGAAGTGGGTTGTGCTTGCATTCTGTAAGCAGCAATAAACTCTTCAGATCTGGGTTTGATTCTTGACCTGACGATGAACGCTGTGTTCCTTTGATAACTGCCCCCCTCACTCAGAACCTTACTCTTCCAAGGGGATGGGTGTAAGCAATCCTTTCCCAGCTGACTGTCTCCACCCTCCTTCCTTGGCAGCATCCATTGGTGGTGTATTCAGCCATTAGTGGTGTATTCAGCCATTATGGTGACAACAATCCAGGGAATAATAGCATGATTGTTTGTTTTGATTTTTTTTTTGACAATTCTTTAAGGCAATCTCATCTGTGTTTCGACAGTCTTATAATGTTGGGCCTTTTGTTTGTGTTCAAGTTGCCGGGGCAAAGCTATCTTTACAGCCGGGTTTTCAACAAAATGGATGGTGAATACAGGGTAAATATGGATTGATGAAAACGTGTTCTGAATGTTTGTTATAAACAGGGTGCCTGATACAGAGGTCCGACTGTATATGTAAATGTGCAATGTTAATATATGCATTGCGATACTTACCGTCCCTAAACGACAAAAACCCACAGACACTTTTCAAACCATACCACTATAAAACCGAGAAACACCCATGAGTGATTGTGCCTGTGCAACATCACGTAACGTGCCATTGTCTTTAGTCACGTGACCCTCCGTGAGCGAAGCTGCAATGGCCGACATTTGTTTGCAGATGGTGTCGTTTCCGGACATTTTTATGGGATTTGTTTTTTTCCTGGGATATTGGCTTTGAGTTATTGTTACGAATTTGGAAAACTATCGCACACAACATTCAGGTCCTATAGATTAGTTAT
>CM068955.1:51525070-51537570 GCA_035128595.1 Eptatretus atami
GACCTATACATTCTGGGCGATCGGTCGGGCCGACTTGCAGCTCCATCTAGCGGTCGTGCTCGTGGCCGACGTCCGGCCCCGCAACATTATATCAGTATGCAATATGACAGCTTTCTAGCCCACCCAGAAAGTAGTAAACATTTATTTCAGCATGTGAGTGGTTAGAAAGAGCTGTATATATTTGATAACATATTGGCTGTTTACCCTTCATATAGGTGGATATAGAATGTGTATTTCAAATGGAGTTCAACTTATTGTTAAAAGCAATGATTGTATTGTATGTAGGTGATAGTTTTAATAAGCTGCATTCTACTACATACCATTCTTAATGGATATACTCACATTGTAGTACATACTAAAGAGATATACTCAATGACTGCTACGTAACTTGTAGACATCCTTGCATCTTGCTGAGGAGAGGGCGGAGCTTGGACTGCACATGCGTGTTTGCCAGAAATTTGCCCCTGCCCCACACCCTCTTGCTGAGGAGATGGGCGGAGCTTTTTGCATCCTCATGCTGAGGAGAGGGGTGAAGCTTGCATTCAGCAAGTAAGCAAACTCAGTTTTATTTTGTCATTTTGAAATGTCTTCTTTGTTAATCATAGCATTTACTGTGGCTCTGCACCACCAAGTAGTGTGTGAGCAAACTAGTGGTGGTACACTAATGAGAGCAACAGCAACATATTTTAAAAATACTGCAGTAACTTTCCTCTTTGTGAAGAGGCAGTCTTTGTTGTGTCAGGCAATCATCAGCACAGTATGAAACTGGAGAATATTTGTGTATTATCTGCACATTATATTTTAAGCTGCGCCTGCTCAATATTTGGTAACCATTGATGTGATATGTGTGATGTGTGTGTGTTGTATGTGTATATATACACATATGTATTTATGTATATATATATATATATATATTTATATATCTTCATATATATATATATATATATTTTTCGATGTACATACAGTATGTGTTTGTGTGTATGATGAGATGCAGTGTACTATTACAGAGTGTACAGTGTCGGTTTTTATCAAAGAAGTTTGTTGCCAAGTTTTATGCTGGGTGGTTTGTCATTGCTTTCCCAACAATCCGTTAGGGCATTCATTTGGCATTCCACAAGGGTGCTGGCGATAGCTTGCCTACTCTTCGCGAAGGACACCGTGGGATCTGTGATGTCCACCAGCTAATGCTGGCAGATGGGATGCCCAGTTTAATGTCAATCTGAGGGACAGTACACACACTGATGCCTCAACCTGCATGTGAAACACCAATATGACAGTTTATAGCTGAGCCAAGATTCAAACACAGGCCTAGAGTGCTCAGAGACAAGCATGCATTCCTCTCGAGTCTAGGCTATCCTGCCAGCAAAAATAAATGATAATTATGGGAATGCTACTTTCTTGTATGAAAATGAACTGCACCAGTGTGCAGTCATGTGTTGTTAGTTTATATTACTATTTATCATCCAGGCAATTAGGAAGTGCCACACTGATATAAATCAATAAATGTACATGTATTTATACTACAAGCATCGGCATCTCAGCCTACCTTTGGTGGGAAATTTCAAGTGGTGATGTTTCCACAAAGTGATACTTTCTTCTGGAACACACTGTACACCAGAAAATAACATTGGGATATCCATCCATCCATCCATCCATCCATCCATTGGGACCATGCTCCATGTAGAGCATCAGTGCTGCCCAAACAGTCTCCTTGGCTATTGGGTACAATCCTGGACGGGATTCACAGTATACCACCACTCCAACACAGTATACCAGCAAGCTGGCACTCCTTTTGCTGACCTCAGAAGGATAACAGTCAGAGTCAACCCCACCTGGTATTAATTCAACATCCAAGCAGGATTTGAACTTAGGATCCTCGGATCCCAAGCCCACCACTCCAGCCATTAAGTTAACACCAGGCATATTGGGATATACTGTAACCATATTTGGTCTTGCTGGATCATGCTGTAATGTTTTGTGTTATAAAATGCAACAAAATATAATTTTCCACAAAGTGATATGTTTTCTCAGACCCACTGTACACCTCAAAATGATTTTTGGGACATACTTTAAAACCATGTTTTGCCTTGCTGCACCACACTGTAAAGTTTGTATGATGGAAAATGTCAATTGATCAATTTTGAAGTTTTGGTCATATATATGGGCATGTAGGTATAGTGAAGCATGTAGGTATATGTATATATATATATATATATATATATATATATATATATATATATATATATATACATACACACACATTAGCTCTATTACATTAAAATGATGCCAAGTAGTATGAAACAATTAAACAGAAATACTACATGAAATGTCAAGAAATGAGCTATTTGATTTGTGAAGCCTTCTCTCATTGTGGAAAGACTCCATGTTTGGTTGTATCTGTCTGCATGACTGATGAGGATGATGGCACTGTTTTGGTCGAGGTAGAAAGCTAAAACTGCTTAAAAGTGAGAAACACTTCAGGTTGTGTTTACATATTAGATCCGATTTGAGCATATGCATTTATTAGTTTTAAGGAATTTGTAATTTGTTTAGGATGCTGGTGATAACTCGCCTATTATTTGTCAAAAGCCACTGGAAGATCTCTTCTGTCTACCATGCAGTGCAGGAAGACAGGCCCCAAGTGTAATGTTCATCCAAAGGATGGCACTCTTATTGATGTCTGTGAAACACCTGCCTGAACTGCAAAATGCCAGGGAGACAGTGTACAGTCAATTGAGAATCCAATTCAGACTAACCTCAAAGGTTAGCTTGCTTCCTCTGAGCTGCCGTATCAGTCCTACATGAAGGATGACGATCAAGAGCAGATCTTTCCAATGAACTTGTGTATGAGATTGTAAATGTTTTCCGAAGAACAGCAAGCTACATATTAGCCCAAGTGGTCTCAGTAAATGTCTTTTGCTGGAAAACTGTTGCTGAGAAAAGATAAGCAAAACTAAATGGTTCAAATGAGAATTGTGAAACAAACTTTGGGATTAGCAAAATTTGATACATCTCTTATTTACAGCAGAATCTAGGTTTTATTGTTTGACAACAATCAAAAACAGTTTCTTCAATGGTGGAGCAGAGAATGATATTATAGTCAATTTACAACATCTATAGTGAAGCATGGGGAAGGATTATGACAGGTTTAGGGCTATATATCAGCCACTGATTTCAGTGAATTACTCAAAATTGATGACATATTCTCACTGCCAATAATTACAAGCAGATTGTGAATTGTCTTGCCAGTCACTCAGGAACAGCTCATCTTCCAGTGAGAAAAATATCCCATGTACAATAAATCTATTGAAACAATATTTTGAGGATAAAGAGGGGAATACTCAACAATGTTCAGATATGAACATTGTTGAGGTTCTATGGACGAACAAAAAAGATGGAATATTATGTATTGAGCAAAGGACTCGCAGACAAATAGTACATTCACCGTGTCAGTGCTTGTTACTAGTTTATGTGCTGCCATTGTTTGTTTTGAAACCAGTGTTATATATTAAATATAAAATATATATATATATACACATATATCTCTATTATAATACCAAGCTTGCACACTAAAAACTCGGTTCGCCGTCACACGATCCCTATGAAATTGCTGTGGCACTTAGCGGACATGCCGACAATGTTTGGGAAGTCTTGGCGTTCCATAGTACCACTTCATTTTGCACAATGCGTATTTTTGTCATTCCCCGTGTACGGTCTGTCGTCTGCTACCAGCTATGTTGTACTGCTATCCCGTGCATGTGCACGGTATCGCTAGTATATAATATATATATTAGTGTGGTATACTTACACATTGTAAGCAATAATGAACTGTGCTTCCCCATTGTCTCAGGTCACTCACCTGCTTTTTTTCATTTATTTATTTTCATTTTTGTTTTTCATTTACGGATGTTTTCCAATAGTTCTGTGATTTCCCGGTGTATTGGCGTGAATGTCCATGGCACGCAGAATTTCAGCTTTCTACGTCACCTGGAAGGTATTGATCTTTAATATCAGTGAGTCAGTCAGTCTGTGAGTCAGTGGTTAGAATGAGCTTTATATATTAGAAGATAATTTTTTTTTTCAGAATAAGATTATTTTCACTTTTTCATCTCTCTTATTGATAAATGCAGGCAGTGTGTGTGTGTGTGTGTGTGTTGTGTGTGTGTGTGTGTGTGTGTGTGTGCTCTCATTGCACATCCACTCTCTTAGAGGAAGGAGAGAGCGATACGACCGTTACTACGCTTCCTTTTAATATTATATTTTGTGTCATGATCTCATGTACATGTCTGCTCTTCTCATGACCAAGAGGAAGGCTTCTTTGGTACCATAAAGATGGTCCAGAAGCTACGTCCGTGACTCATTTCATTTCTTCCTGTATATATATATATATACACCTACTGTGTATATATATATATATATATATATATATATATATATACTATATATAATAATATATATACCTTACATATATATATATATATATATATATATATATATATATATCTAGATGTATGGAATATATACATTGACTTCCTCATGGTCACTGGCTTGACTTGTTTTGAGTCGAGTCTGGTATTGGTGTGTGTGAGACTTGTGTGACTTGTGTGGCAGCTGTTCCATGAGCTTTGGATAGTGTAAAAAAGACAATAGACCCCACAAACAGCATGGGCATGCTGCTACCGTACACATTTGTTAATTGTGACTTCTGCGTCGGAGTGGCGACCCATCCAGGACTGTAACCCTCACTAAGAAACTGCTTTGGCAGAACCGACGTTCTTTATACATGAGCTGTGACTTACAAATGAAAAGTGCACAGGTACCTAGAGAATATACCTGGTCCTGTGTATGTAAATACATTGTTTTCTGCTGTTGTCAGCATTTCGATATGATCTTGGTTAAGGTTATTGGCTTTCTGACATATTTCACGAGATCTCATTGCTTTTACTGTAGGCTAGCATTTTACAGTATGCAAGCAATGAATGTGCATAATCTTTCATACATATGTATGATAAAAAAGGCTCTTGATTGCCATGCATGTGGCAAGGTGAGGGATGAAACAGGAGAGGAGAGGAGAGAAGAGAAATTTGAAGAATTCCTTAAATTTAATGGCTCTGATTTGAAAGCCATCCAAATCATCAGTTTGGAACTGTCCATCATCAAGTTGTTGACCATTTAATCCCAGAAGCTCTCCAAACAATGAGTCCACAACATTAGTTGTGTTTGAAGGTCATCCAATGAGGCGTGGGAAAAAGGGGAGGGTGTGAGAGCTACATAGATAGATAGATCGATATAGAGGAAGAGATAGATCCCTCTCGTTTGCGAAGATGAAGGTGTCACCACTCGCACGCCCTAACAAGGTGCACTGAACCTCTGTCGTTTGCAGGTGCAGGCAGCGAGGCCTTGCTTCACTAGCAGGGTCTATTGTTCAAAAACAGGTAATTGTAAAGCCCCTGGGACTTATTTTGTTTACAGAGCCCTGAGCTGATGATGTAAACTTGGCTGTAAATTTGGCAGGTCACTGCATCAGTCTGGGTAATGATCGTTTGGTGCTCATGTGCTCACATATCGCCTTTCACCGAACATACGATATCTGATACGATTTTCTGCTCGTTCATAATTGTCTCACCGCAATTACTGCTCCAAGAAGAATGACCATTTTTCCTGCTTGAAAAATAAACCACGGCATGAGAAATCTTATTTTACGCAATCGTGACTGTCATTTTAAAAACGATGTCTGCACTTGTCACAATTTCTCCCGATATATCACATAAATGTGTTAATAAATATGTGTGCATAAAGGAGGGTGACTAGTTTACTTGTATGAAAACTTCAAATATTTCAGTTCATTTATATATGTTTTATAAAAAGAGATTGGAAGTTGTTTTCAAGCGCCCATGATTTCAAGTTTTACATATTATATATCATTATAAGCTCACATTCATTGCACAGCAAACAAATTATTATATATGTGTATATGTGTATATATGTATATGTATATATATATATATATATATACACATATCTATCCTATTTGTGTTTGTCTGCCCTTCGTGAAAACTGTGACATGATTGTAATAGCAGATTTAGGGAATATATTTCACACAAATATCCTTCAGGTTTTCTAGGTTGTTAAAGCTCGATAGAAAGTTGCTTCATCATAGCTCGAGTATGATAAACCATCGTTACAGTTCATTAAATTATCAACCCTTATAGCAACCGCCATCGATGAACTATTTTACATGAAGGGCGATCGGTCTGGATGATAACGTGGGAAATGTCGCAGTGTAACAGAATGTGTACAAGTGTGCAACAAATTTGTGCAAAACTTTCTTAGAACAAATATAATAGGTTTGTGTGATTTTAGGTGTAGGATTTACAATGGCGCACGTGCCCTTATGCTGTTTGTAGTACTTGTAAAGCTGTTTAATGCTTGCTTGTTGTAGTTTCATATCTAAATGCACATGGGTTTGCATAAATTTGTCAGTGGTACAGTTTTATCTCATGCTGTTGGTTTAAATGCATTATGAGCTATGAATCGTACATAAAATGTAACTTGGCGACTTACATCTCAAATACCTTTTAAAATCCTTTACGGAGATTAAAAAAAAATTCCATAAATATAATTTGTTTCAAACATTAATGCTTAGTGGTCTTTCCATAAATTCAATCAATAATCTACAAGTATTTGGTTTGGTTGACGAATCTAGCCAACAAATGCGGCCGACATTATTACGTAAAGGAATACACATCGCCTGTGCCATATTTTTGGAGTTGAAGAAATTTATGTTTTATCTGCTTTGTGCAAAGTTAACTTGTCTGTTATGAATTTGACAATGACTACAATTGCAATAGTCTATTATTAATATTATGATATTTTCCTGATGCACTGCAGTATTTTTCAAAATGCGAGACAAACGGAGTATTTGCCGCAGCTGATAGTCTCTCGATTCTGGGCCACTCATGTATATCTACGCCATGCACTACTTGCCACACATGATTTGCATATATACATATTCTCGCGATAATACTCCTATTACAATATTAGTGAATTAGCTGTACAGTAGACGTGCACATGGCACGTCTGTACTCTCATTTTAAAAATATTTTTTCTCTCGTATTTGTTTGATTTTCTTGTCGCTCGTTCACAAAAGAGTTAGTGTTTTCTTTTTTTCTGCAGTATTTCAATACATTTAGGTGTGTGTGTGTGTGTGTGTGTGTGTTTGTGTGTTTCAGAAGACAGACTTGCAAAATACAGTAAACCTGAAAAATGAGTCGGGTTCTGCTTACGTTGTGCGAATGACAGCAATATTTAAATGTTCACAGGCCACCATATTGTACTTTCCCACTTGAGATGAAAGTCTGAACATTGGAGGTATATTTCCTTGAGATACATGCGATATAGCGAGCGAGCTGGTAGCGAAACGTGTTCCTCCCTGCACACTCTCTCCATGGCTACCCCAGGACACGAGCGCTGTGTCGGCTTTACAGTAGCGATATAACTCTTAATAAGCACATTAACTTACACCTTTTTACCATCTCCATTGTCACATATTCCATTTATAGCAGCCATATTAAAGTTATGAATAGAATATTTATGCATCTGTTAGCTGGAATGGAATATCATTATACGAATGAGATTGGCATTAAACAAATGTAGTGTGCGTGATATTATTTTTGAATACAATCATTGATATTTGATACTTGCGACATATATATATATATATATATATATATATATATATATTATGGCGACCCTAACGGGAGCAGCCGAAAGAAGAAAGAAGAGTATATATATATGTGTATATATATATATATATATATATATATATATATATATATAATCAATAAATGCTTGGAACTATGGTTAAGGAAGCATCACATGTACGAGTATGACGTGGATTCATTTGATTAGAATAATTTTAATGGATTAGAATAATTAGTTGTCTCTTATTGCACTCCATTACTGCAATGGTTTCAGACGAACACATCCACATGTCCATTGGCCACCATAGTGTACACCCATATTTGGGGCATACACTCGCTCATGTGATGTGAGAGGTGGTCGAGATTGTGGATTGGTCAAAGCCGAATATTTCTCTGATGTCACAATCAAAGTTGGTGTTAAAAAGGTTTGTGCGTCTGATGTCTTGCAGTACTCGTAGCTGATGATGTGCTCAATGGCCGGATATTTTTGAAGACCACTTCACAATTTGTCGTACAATGAAGATGAATGTTTTCCTCTTCTAATTATGCTGATGGAGATACATTTATGGGTCTCCTCCTCTTCCTTCATTATTGCTTCTCTCTTCTGTTGATCATCATGAGTGATCCCACTCAGTCAGACCACCTCCAGTGATCTTCAGTGTGCCAATGCAGGTATATGTATATATCGTCACACACATGGTAAAACAGTCGGTCACCATACAACCTCATTAAGCCTTCTTTCTCTGCACATTCTTCATTTAACATAACATTTCTTTGTTGTGGTGATGATATAATTTAAGCTTCCTCCATGAATGTAGAATAAAATCGAACACTTGAGTGGCTGTCTTTCTGTGTTCCTCCCTGTAACATCATATACATACTAATATATATATATATATATATATATATATATATATATATATATATATATACACACACATCACACACACCTTGGTTGCGGTCAAATTGATTATAATATTCCAATACATTAGATTTGGTTATACAATAAAGACTTTTTTCAGAGGAAAGTGATTAATATAAAATTAATAGCAGCATAATCTATCCCTTATAACAATGCATTTAATAATTTATATGTGATGATGTAATTAGGTCAGGAATATTTTGAAGAAGTTTCGAAAAATTATCAAAAAATTATTTTTTATAATTTTCAAATGTACACTGGAGAATTTTCACCTAATTTCTCAATGTGGAGTTTCCTTGTTGGTTGATGAAAGAAGGAAAATAAACATCCTTTTCTTCACCACCATGCACAGTCTTTCTCCACTTAGTGAGCTATGTGGCTTGATGTGTGTCATGTTTATTCTAAAGTGATATAACTAACATCCCCATAGTCGTAGTTTTTCAGTTTTGGTCAAACCAAATGGCAATCCTATGAATCTCTCCTCCTGCATTGGCCATTACGAATACATGAAGATTGAGGTTGGATTCCTGATTTTATCTTTGGTTATCTAGCTGTATGAGTGTTTCAGGCTTCATAAAGCTAGATAACCGAAAGTAAAAACGGTTTCCCTTATTCATCCTTTGACAACGCGAGGTTTGTTCGTTCATTTGCATATTGGATTGGGAGTCATTTATGAGTTCAGCCCGCAGGTGTGTCCCATTCCCCAAGGGTCGTGGTTGTGCTATTAGTGTGGTGCCCCCTGTAGATTAGTGCAGGAATTTGGGATTTGTTCAGGATATCGGCGATACTTCGCCTACTCTTTGTGAAGGACTGTGAAAGAAAGCGATCTTTAATGTCCATCAACTAATGCCAGCAGTTTATCGTCGGTTCAGGAATCAAACCCAGACTCGAAAGCTCAAAGGTAAATGTTTCTTCCTCTGCTCCATCCTATCAGAACACAACACAAGCTATCTCAAGATTTTTGTTTCTGCTCATTAATATTTATTATCTGTCATATTTGTGTGAGTGCAGCACAACATCTTGGTTTTACTTTAGCAAAGGATTCTGTTAAATGCTTGGTGAAGACTTTTGAAATGAATATGATAAAAATATGTACATTTATCATCATTAATCAAATAACGATGTTCCATCAATCAAAGAACATCATGTTCAAAGCTTAATGACTGGAAGTTAATGTATATAACTTAGTTAAAGGATGTGGTTGGGGTAGGGGGGTACATATTGTATTACGTATTTACAGTACATATTGTAAGGTTCAGGTGAAAATTGTGACGTCCCTTACAAAACACGTTCGTCAAAATGCGTAACAAGTTGCTGTTTTTGGAGTTCAGTACGGCGATTGTGATTGTAAATTATAGTACAGTACTGTACATGCATGCATTCACGGTGCGGTTGCTGGGGCGGTGGAAACCTTGCGGTTTTTTTATACAGATCAAAGTGCATATTGTGGGGGTTTGAAAACGATATGTACCATAATAGATTCCGGTGAATGTTGTTAATAGCCATGACCCTTGCTATAATGGTGTGTGTGTGTGTGTGTGTTTGTGTGTGTGTGTGTGTGTGTGTGTGTGTGTGTGTGTGTGCACGCGCGCGCATGTCACGGATAGAGATTTGTAAGTCTTAATTGCAGGGCCTGCCTGTCTCGCGCTGGTCTGGCCCTGCTTTTCAGGCGCGTATGGTTACTATTTCTCACAACGCGGTGGAATTAATTTACCCCGTGTACCATAAATGGTTCGACCCATATATGACGTTTCACGAGGACAGAGCAAAACTGCAAGGAAAAACAGTGTCTTGTAATGGTCTTAGGTGCAGGTTCATCAGTTAAAAACATGTTTGAGTCATGATGTACTTTGGAGCACTGTTATAGCTTGGGCTGCTTACAGGCCATTTGGAATTTGAGCCAATTGGAGGTAATGGAGAGGCAATTATTATACTGAATGCTCGAGACTATTTTCAATAGTGTTCAACTGAAGTCTGTTCAGAATAACAGCGTCATCATTTGTGCATTTAGTATAGAGGCTTTACCTGCTGCTCAAAGACAATATCATTAAGAGTGCATGCGCGTGCACCTCCCGATTCATACAGAGCATTTTTTTATTTATGCCAAAGCAGTTTCTTGGCCAATGGTCATGCTGGGTGGTTTGTCATACCTCTCCCAGTAGTCTTTAGGGTCGGAATTCAGAATTCGATAGCTTGACTTCTCTTCGGGAAGACCACCGTAAAATCTTTAACGTCCACCGACTAATGTCGTACATGGGTCACCAGTTTAACGTCCATCCGAGGGAGGGCACACATATTGATGAATCACCCTGCCGGTTCGTTCGTTTGTATGCAGAACAAGGCTGCGGGGTAGCATCATTGACTGACGGCGTGGTTATGCTGCTGATGCAATGCCCTCTACTGGTTAGGACAGGAATTTGGAATTTGGTCATGGTGCTGGCAATAGCTTACTTATGCTTCGCGAAGGACACCGTGGCATCTTTAACGTCAACCGACAATTGCTGGCAGACAGGATTCACATTTAACGTTCATCCGAGGCACTGCACACACATTGCTGAATCACTCTGCCTGTGAAACACAGGGATGCCAGTTTATAGCTGGGTCAGGATTCAAACCCAAGCTAGACAACTTACAGGCAAGTGATATATGTCAACAAGTGAAGGTGTGTGTGTGACTGTGTGTGTATACATTTTTTTGTATATGTATATATATATACATATGTAGAAAATCAAGAAATGCTTGGAATTATGGTCAATATACCGACATATACAGTGGGGAGAACAAGTATTTGATACACTGCCGATTTTGCAGGTTTTCCCACTTTCCAAGCCACGTAGAGGTCTGTAATTTTCATAGGTACACTTCAACTGTGAAAGACGGAATCTCAAACAAAAATCCTGAACATTACATTGTATTTTTAAATAATTAATTTGCATTTTATTGCATGAAATAAGTATTTGATCATCAGAAAACAGAACTTAATATTTGGTACAGAAACCTTTGTTTGCAATTACAGGATTAGACGTTTCCTATAGTTCTTAACCAGGTTTGCACAGACTGCAGCAGGGATTTTGGCCCATCCTCCATACAGATCTTCTCCAGAACTTCAGGTTTCGGGGCTGTCGCTGGGCAACACAGACTTTCAGCTCCTCCAAAGATTTCTATTGGGTTCAGGTCTGGAGACTGGCTAGGCCACTCCAGGACCTTGAGATGCTTGTTACGGAGCCACTCCTTAGTTGCCCTGGCTGTGTGTTTCGGGTCGTTGTCTTGCTGGAAGACCAGCCACGCCCATCTTCAATGCTCTTGTTGAGGGAAGAGGTTATGCCAAGATCTCACGATACATGGCCCACCATCCTCCCTCAATACGGTGCAGTCGTCCTGTCCCTTTGCAGAAAAGCATCCCCAAAGAATGATGTTTCCACCTCCATGCTTCACGGTTGGGATGGTGTTCTTGGGTTTGTACTCGTCTTCTTCTTCTCCCAACACGGCGAGTGTTCAAAGCAAAAAGCTCTATTTTGGTCTCATCAGACCACATGACCTTCTCCCATTCCTCCTCTGATCATCCAGATGGTCATTGGCAAACTTCAGACGGGCCTGGACATGCGCTGGCTTGAGCAGAGGGACCTTGCGTGCGCTGCAGGATTTTAATCCATGACGGCGTAGTGTGTTACTTATGGTTTTCTTTGATACTGTGGTCCCAGCTCTCTTCAGGTCATTGAGCAGGTCCTGCCGTGTACTTCTGGGCTGATCCTCACCTTTCTCATGATCATTGAGGCTCCACGAGGTGAGATCTTGCATGGAGCCCAGACCGAGGGAGATTGACTGTTATCTTGAACTTCTTCCATTTTCTAATAATTGCGCCAACAGTTGTTGCC
>CM068955.1:51540070-51550219 GCA_035128595.1 Eptatretus atami
CGCTAACTTTATTTTAGAGGAATTTTCAAAATCGAGATGGTTACTTTCTGCGCGGTATTTTTACATACATATGCCAGTTTCAGGAAGTTCGATGAAAAACTGTAGGCTGTAAACAAAAAAGTCCACAAGAAGAGATGAAGAACAAACAATGAGTAAGACTTTAGAAGATCTCCATGAGATATAAAAATAAATCGCCTTGTCTGTACAAAATGTTTGAGATATTTTAAATAAATCAATTCAAGAAAAATAACAAAGATAAGCTCCAGCGAACAATACCCAAAGTTGTTTGCACTTGATCAAATTCTCCGAGAGTACTTACTGAATTGAATAATTTTTAATAATTATCTTCCAAAACGAAGTTTTTGCATATATTTAGTTCAGTTCTTGTATGTTTTTTATATATTTATTTTTATTTTTTTTGTTTGTTGTTTGTTGTTTTCTTAATCACAAAAAAAATTCTCAGACACATTTTCTTTGAAATTTTTTGACACATAGCTATAGAGGTCCCTTTCATCGATAAATTTGAATTCAAGTCAATGCAAGGTCCTTTCGCAAATCAGGACACAAAAACCCTCATTTTGGAGTAATTTGATCGAATCTCTTCAAACTTCCATGGAATATATTCTGTCTCGCGCTCGCGATTAATTTTGACGATTGCCTTGACCTCATGTGTTTTTTTTTGTGTTTTTTTTTTTATCGTAATCACGTATAAATTCACTCTGCAGAGCCAGTTTCATGGAAATTTTGTAACTTCGAACAGTCTATAGAGTCCCTTCACGTCATAAATATTTTGAATCAGTCAAATTCATAGGTCACTTGTCGCAATCAGGAGAGTCGACGAAAACCCTTATTTTTTTGAAGTAATTTTGATCGATGTCTTCAAACTTCAGGGGAATATGTTCAGTCTGCACTCAGTTGATTAATTTTACGTCCCTGCATTGCCTTTGACCTTCGATGTTACGCCTAAGGTTCAAAAATATTACCCAGGTCCAAACTTTCAATTTTAGGAAACCATATCGGTAGACCCTCAAATAACACCGCGATGATGCTTTTAGATATATTCAGCTTGAGACATTATATGATCGTTCATTTGTACTTGAGGCAAACGCATATTTTCATGGTCTCTGTAGAACGTTCTCATCGGAATCTCCTAGGCAATATCCTCAAGAGTCGCTCTGGTTGGAAGCAGCTCTATTCACCTCAGTGGACCTTAAAGAATTCACACGTGTCACCTTTTGCAAGAATACGACACCCTACGTGACATTGGTTTAATTTTGTTGCCCGTATTGAAAAAACTGATATGCACACCACAGGAGACATGGTGAATAAGGCCCTAAATTTGCAGTTGTCGTTACCTTTCTGTATTTCGGGAACATACAACAGTATATATATTATAATACTAAATATGTAATATAACAAGATGAGATTTGAATAAAATATATTATATAACAGTAAAAATATAAGATGATAGATGTGTGTTTATGATGTGTGTGTAGATTATAATATATATATATATTTAATATATATATATATATATAGTCTGAATATATTTTAAAACATGTATATATTATTTTTATTTTACTTGTATGGATGTATGTATATATAAAATATATAATTTATACATATGTAATCATTACACAGATATATATTAAACATGATTTTTCTAGAATATAATAATATATTTATATAATATATAGTTATATATATATATATATAATTAATAGACAGGGGAGATACAAGATTTTATACACGCCGATTTTGCAGTTTTCCCACTTACAAAGCATAAGTCGTATTTTTTTCATAGTTACACTCAACTGTGAAAATGAATCTAAAACAAAATCCTAAATCACATGTATATTTGCTTTAAATAATTTAATTTGCCTTATGCCATGAAATAAGTATGATCACCTACCACCAGTAAATTCCGGCTCTCCACAGAACTGTTAGTTTTGTCTTAAGAGCCCTCCCACTTCTCCACTCATCATACCTGTATTAACTGCACCCGTTGAACTCTATATCTGCATAAAGACAGCATGTCACCACTCAATCAATCAGATCCAAATCCTTCCAACAATGGGCAAGACCAGAGAGCTGTCTAAGACAGTCAGGGACAAATGTTAGACTTGCACAACTGGTGGCTACAGGACAATATGCAGCAGCTGGTGAAAATGCAACAAACTTTGCCAATTATGAGGAAAATGAAGAAGTTCAAGATAACAGTCAATCTCCCTCTGTCGGCCCATGCAATATCTCACCTCGTGAGCCTCAAGATCATAAATGGAGATCAGCCAGAAGTACACGCAGACCTGCCAATGACGCTGAGATGAGCTGGGACCACAGTATCAAAAGAAAACCATAAGTAAACACGACGCCGCATGGATTAAATCCTGCAGCGCACGCAGGTCCCTCTGCTCAATCACGCATGTCCAGCCCGTCTGAATTTTGCCAATGACCATCGATGATCCAGGAGAGAGAAGAAAGTCATGTGGTTGTGGACCAAATAGACTTTTTCTTTGAACCACTCGCCGGTTTGGAGGAAGAAGAAGAGAACAAACCGAAGAACACCATCCCAACCGTGAGCATGACGTGGAAACATCATTCTTTGGGATGTTTCTGCAAAGACAGGACGTACTGCACCGAGAGGGAGGATGATCGGTGCCAATGTACGTGAGATCTCTGCATAACCTCCTTCCCTCACAAGAGTCATGAAATGGGCTTGGGTCTTCCAGCAAGACTAACGACCCGAAAAACATCACAGCCGGCAACTAAGACGTGCTCGTAACAAGCATCTTCAATTTCCGAGTCCTAGCAGTCTCCAGACCTGAACCATAGAAAATCTTTGGAGGAGCTGAAGTCCGTGTTGTCCCACGACAGCCCCAACCTGAATTCTGAGAAGATCTGTATGGAGATTGCGGCCAAATCCCATCTCATCGTGCAAACCTGTTAAAACTATAGAAACGTTCTATCCCTTAATTGCAAACCAAAGTCTGTACCAATATAGTTCTGTTTTCTATGATCAATACTATTCATGCAAAAAATGCAATGATAATTTAAAAATCATACAATTATGTTCAGATTTGTTTGAGATTCCGTTCTTTCACATGTTGAAGATCCTATGATAAAAATTACAGACCCACGTCTTTGGAAGTGGGAAACTGCAAAATCGGGCAGTGTACTAAATACTTGTCTCCCCACTGTATAGACGTATACTTACCATAATTGCCAAAAGCATTCTGATTCTACCATATTATAATATAACAATACAAAAAAAGTGTAACACACACATTCACATCACACACCTTCACTTGTCGAATATAGTCACTGGCCTGTAAAGTTGTCTAGCTTGGGTTGATCCTGACCCACTATAAACTGGCATCCTGGTTCCAGCCAGAGGATCACAATGTGGGCAGTCCTCGATGAACGTTAAATGTGATCCTGTCGCACAAGCATCGGTTGACGTAAAGAACACTTGCCTTCTCGAAGCATAATAAAGCTAATGCCAGCACCATGACCAAAAATCCAAATTCCTGTCCTAACCAGCTTAAGGCATGCATCAGCACATAACCACGCCGTCAGTCAATGAGCTACCCGCACCTTTGTCTCATCAAACGAACGAACCGCAGTGTGATTCACAATATGTGTGCCCTCCGCTCGTGACAATGGACTTAAACTGGCGACCCAGTACGTCAATTAGTTCGTGTACGTAAAATTTCACGTGGCTTCCCGAAAAGAAGTCAAGCTACGAATTCTGAATTCCAGACCTAAAAATACGGCAGAGTATTACAAACCACCCAGCATGACCATTGCAAGAAACTGCTTTGCATAAATAAAAAAATCTCTGTATAATCGAGGGCCCGCGCATGCACTCTTAATGCTATTGTCTCTGAGCAGCAGGTAAACCCTCTATACTAAATGCACAAATATGACGCTTTATCGAACAGACTTCAGTGAACGACATTGAAAAATAGTCTCGAGCATTCAGACTATAAAATGCCCTCTCCATACCCCAATTGGTCAAATTCCAAATGTCCTGTAATCAGCCCAAAGCTATAACATTGTCCAAAGACATCTATGACTCAACATTTTTTTAACAGAACCTGCACCTACAGACCATTACTAAACACTTTTTTCCTTCAGTTTGCTCTTCCTCGTGAAACGTCATATAGGGCTCGAACATTGTATGGTACACGAGGGAAATTAATTCCACCCGTTGTGAAGAAATAGTACCATACGCGCCTGAAAACAGGGCCAGACCCAGCGCGCGAAGACAGGAGCCCTCAATTAAACTTTACAAATCTCTATCCTACATGCCGCCTGCACACACACACACACACACACAACACACACACACACACACCACACACCATATATGAGCAAGGTCGATCGCTATTAACAACTCACCTAATCTATTATGGTACATTCGATTTTCAAACCCCCACAATAGCACTTGATCTGTATAAAAAACCGCAAGGTTTCCACCCCCCATCAACCGCACCGTGAATGCAGTGCAGTAACAGACTAACTATAATTTATCATCACAATCTCCGTAACTGAACTCCAAAAACAGCAACCCTTGTTACGCATTTTGACGAAACTGATGAAGGACGTCAACAATTTTTCACCTGAACCTTACTAATATCTTACTGTAAATACGGTTAATACACATAGTACCCCCTACCCCAACCACTCCTTAACTAATTATATACATTCTAACTCAGTCATTAATGCTTTGAAACATGATGTTTCTTTGATTGATGGAACATCTTATTGATTAATGAGAAAAGTACATATTTTTTCATACATTCATTTCAAAAGCTTCACCAAGCATTTAACAGAATCCTTTGCTAAAGTAAAACCAAGATTTGCGCACCCCAAATATGACAATAATAATATTATGAGCTAGAAACAAAAATCTTAATAGCTTGGTTGTCGATAGGATGGAGCACGAGGAAAAACATTAACCTTGAGCTTTCGAGCTAGGTTTATCCTGAACGACGATAAACGCTGCATTATTATGACATTAAGATCCTTTCTTTCACAGTCCTTCACAAAAGAGTAGCGAAGATCCCGATATCCGAATCAAATCCCAAAATTCCTCACTATCTACAGGCACCACCTAATAGCACAACCACGACCCTTGGGAATGACAACACCCTGCGGCTGACTCATAAATGCTCCCAATCCAATATGCAAAGAACGAACATAACCTCGCGTTGTCAAAGATGAATAAAGTAAAAAAAGCGTTTTACTTTCTTAATCAGCTTTATAAGCCTGAAACCACTCATTAAGCTAGATAACCAAAGATAAAATCAGAATCCACCCAATCTTCAGATCGAATGAGCCAAGGAGAGAGATCTAGTATATCCATTTGTTTGACCAACTGAAAAAACTACGACTATGTATTATTATATCACTTAGAATAAACATGAGACACACATCAAGCCACATAGCCTCACTAAGTGAGAAAGACTGTGCATGTAGGGAGAAAGATGTTATTTCCTCTTTCATCAAACCAACAAGAAACTCCACATTGAAAATGGAAAATTCTCCAGTTACATTGAAATTATATAAAAATAAATTTTTTTTGATAATTTTCGAAACCTCTTCAAAATATCTACCGAATTACATCATCACTATAAATTATTAAAGGCATGTTATAAGATAGATTATCTGCATTAATTTATATTAATCACTTTCCTCTGAAAAAGTCTTATTGGTATAACCAAATCTAATGTATTGGAATAATTATAATCATTACCGCAAACCAGGTGTGTGAGTGTGTTATATATATTATATCTTATCCATCTGATTATTAATATATATACCTTTATATAATAAATATATAATGATTGATAGAGGACACACAAGACATCCACTCAATGTCGATTTATTCTACATCATGGAGAAGCTTAAATTATAATTCATCACCACAACATAAAAGTTATGTTAATGAAGAATGTGCAGAGAAAGAGGCTTAATGTTTTAGGTGACGACTTTTTACCATGTGTGTTTACAATATATACATATACCTGCTTGCCACACTGAGATCATGGAATCGTCTGACATTGATCACTCATGATGATCAAAACAGAAGAGATAGAGCATAATCGAAGGTAAGAGAGGAGACCCACATCAGCGGCAATACACCTCTCCTCAGTCACTACATATTATTAGAAAGAAAACATTCTCTTCATTGTACGACAAAATGTGAGGTCTTCAAAGATATCCGCATTTGAGCCATCATCACTACGCGTACTGAAGACATCTAACGCACAAACCTTTGAACACCAAACTGTTGATTGTGACATCAGAGAAAATATCGCTTGATCCAATCCACAATCGACCACCTCTCACATCACATGACGAGTTAGCCCCAAATATGGATGACACTAATGTTGGCCACATGACATGGATGTTTCGTCTAAACCCTTGCAGTAAGGAGCAAGAGAACAACTAATTATTCTAACCATTAAAATTATCTAATCAATAAATCCACGTTTCATACTCGTACATTGATGCTCCTTAACCATAGTCCAAGCATTATTATTATATAAAAAGTTATATATATATATATATATATACACATTATAAATACTTCTTTTCTTCTTTCGGCTGCTCCGGTTAGTGCGTCAGCCAATATATATATACTATATATATAGTATATAATAACTTAATACTAGATATATATATTATATATCATTATGACGCAAGTATCAATATCAATGATTGTATTCAACAAATAAGTATACGCCACACTACATTTGTTTAAGCCAATTCTCATCGTATAATGATCATTCCATTCCACTAACAGATGATAATATTATATCAACTTTATATGAGCGCTATAAACTGGAATAGTACAATGAGATGTATAAAAGTGTAATTAAGTGCTTAAGATCTATATCGCTATGAAAGCCGACACAGCGCTCTTCCTGGAGCCATGGAAGAGGTGTGCAGGAGGAACACGTTTCCTACAGCTTGCTCCTATACGCAGTAATCTCAAGAAATATAACCCCAATGTCAGACTTTCATCTCAAGGAAAGTACAATATGGTGCCTGTGAACATTTAAATAATGCTGTCATTCGCACAATCTAAGCATAACCCGACTCATTTTTCAGTTTACTGGTATTTTGCAAGTCGTCTCTGAAACACAAACAACACACACACACACAACACACCTAAATGTATTGAAATTACTCAGAAAAAAAAACACTAACCGTAACGAGGCGAACAAGAAAGATCAAACAATCACGAGAGAAAAAAAATTATTTTTAAAATGGCGTCAGACGTGCCATGTGCAGTCACGATACAGCTAATTCACTAACTATGTAATAGGCGATTTCGCAGGAATATTTATATATGCAAATCAGACTGTGCAAGTAGCATCCTGTAACTTATACATGAAGTGGCCCAGCCCAGAAACGAGAGACTATCAGCTGCGGCAATACTCCGTTTGTCTCGCATTTTGAAAATATCTGCAGTGCACAGCAATATCATTAATATTAATAAAGACTATGCAATTTATCATTGTCCAAATCAAACAGACAAGTAACTGCACAAACGGATAAAACATAAATTATCTTCAACTCCAAAAATATGGCACAGTCGATGTATTCTTTACGCAATAAGTCGGCCGCATTTGTGGCTAGATCGTCAGAGCCGAGAGCGAGAAACTTGTACATTACTGATTGAATTTATGAAGACCACTAAGCATCTAATTGAAAAAATATATTTCATGGAATTTTTTAACTCCGTAAAGGATTTAACAATGTATTTGAGATGTAAAGTCGCCAAGTTACCTTATGTACGCTTCATAGCGCATAATGCATTTAAACAACAGCAGGATAAACTGACCACAGACAATATGCAACCCATTGTCATTGATATGAAATCACAACAAGCATTAAACAGCTTTACAAGTAATACAAAACAGCATAGGCACGATGCCATGTAAATCCACACCTAAAAATCACCAAACCTATATATGTTCTAAACGAAAGTTTGCATCAATTTTTGCACACTTGTACACACTGTTACACTCACATCCACTTATCATCCAACGATCCCTTCAGTAAAATACTATTCATCGATCGTTGCCTTAAGTGTTGATAATTAAGAACAGTAACGATGTTTATCAGTACTCGAGCATGATAAGCAACTCATATCGATCCTTAACAACCTAAAAACGAAGCATTTTGTTGAAATATTCCTCTAAATCTCTATTACAATCATGTTCACAGTTTCACGAAGGCAGACAACACAATAGAAGAATGTGTATAATATATATATAAGCCATAACTTACATATTCAAGAGTGTACGTCATCTCCCGGAAGACACTAGATATAACATTTACACATAATATTAATTGCTGCTTGCGCGTGCAATGATTAGCTTATAGATAGCCTATAATATGTAAAATCTTGAGGAATCGGGATGGAGCGAATCTGCCAATTCCGCCCGCAGCTCCATGAATCAGTAGTCCCTCATACCTCAAGCTTATCATCAGTCTATCGAAGCTACTGTTACCTCTGCCGAGCGACCAGACTGTCTGATCCGCATCGATAGTGACTCACACACCACTCTCAGAGAGTCATATGTAATAGTGCATTGCATCACGAACACACTTGTAGCGCAAGAAAACCGCATATTCAATGACATGTGATATCATAGCATGTAATAGCTATCGCCCAAATTTACAGCAATTTACATATCATCTAGCCTACGTATATCAGCGTATCTAGAGCGACTCTATTATATAGGCGAGCGCGCGCGCGCGCCACAAGCTCCGCCCTGCGTTGAACAAAGGCAGTGCGAGATGTACACTCATTTCGAAACGAGATGGATGCTATCTCTCCTCATTATATCATCTATCAATCTATGTAGCTCTCACACCCTCCCCCTTTTCCACGCTCTCATGGCGATACTTCAAACAACACTAATGTTGGACTCATTGTTTTGGAGAGCTTCTAGAATTAAATGCGTCGAAAACCTGGATATGGACAGCCAAAACTATGATTGATGGCTTTTCAAATCTATCACTTAAATTCTAAGAATTCTTCAAATTCTTCTCTCTCCCTCCTGTTTCATCCTCACTTGCCACAGCTTGGCAATCAAAGCTTTTTTTCTCATATGTATGAAAAGATTATCACGATCACGCATACGTAAATGCTGCCTACAGTTAAAAGCACAATACATAAAATCCGTGAAACTATCAGAAAAGACCAATCCCCGCTCATCAATACAACAAGCATCAATATACCGAAAATGCTTGCACAGCAAAGAAAACAATGGATTTTAAATACACAGGACCAGAATATCTCTCGTATGCATCTTACCTGTGCACTTTTCATGTAAGTCACAGCTCAGTAAAAAAACTCGTTCTGCCAAAGCATTTCTTATGAGGCGTACAGTCCTGATGTGGATCCGCCACTGCCCGATGCATCCACAACTTAACAAATTCGTGCTACTTTGGATCACCATTGCTTCATTCAGTTGCCATGAATCCCATGCTGCTTTGGGGTCAGTTTTTCCACGCTCATCGACACAGGCGTGCACAGACAGTCTACACAGAAGGGCTCACCACACACCCGTACTTAATACTTCCAGCACCTTCGAGACTCCAAATACAGGCCTACATCTTTTGCAAATGACACATCCACATCTTGTAATTCGCATATTCTCAACATGCTACACCCCGATTCATAGTTACTTTAATGTAGTAACCTGTAACGAGGATTGTATTAATCATACTTCAACTCATTACCCTATATCTAATGCAGACAAAATATAACTATTCAACAGATATACAAAGCAACATATATATATATATATATGAGCCCGGCACGGGGTATATAAGTTATATTATATACCTACCTATTAATATAATCCCTATATATCATATAATACACAGTAGTTGATAATATTATAACAGGAAGATAAATGAGTCAAGACGTAGCTCGGAACCATCTTAGCTAGTTGCTTGGTTGCTCTATGAGAAGAGCAGACATTGTACATGAATCATGACAACAAAATATAATGTAAAAGGAACGATAAGGCGTATCTCTCTCTTCCTTCCTAAGGAGATGATGTCAATGAGAGCACACACACAACACACACACACACACACACACACACCACACTCTCCTGG
>CM068955.1:51564216-51576883 GCA_035128595.1 Eptatretus atami
GTATAATATACGTATACTATTATATATATATATATATTTTATATATATATTGTATTTGTTCTCTCTTTCGGCGTGCTCCCGTTAGGTGCCGCAGCGATCATCCGTTATGATCCGCCATACTTGATTTGGCACAGGTTTTACGCCGGATGCCCTTCCTGACGCAAACACTGGTCGCCTCTTACGACACCAGGACATAGGATTGGGTTTCGCCATGAATTCCGTGGCGCCCTATACCCTCTCAAGCGCGGGCCAGTGCAGAGCCCCGTCCTTCAAGCGATCCTCCAACCCAAAGCCTCCGAGTTGCCGATTTACAGATCGCCCGCCACGCCACTCCGCCCCGGTCTATCTACATATGTATATATGTATGTATATATAGTGTGTGTGTGTATATATATTATATATATATATAATATATATATATATTAATATATATGATATGATGTACATATTATATATACTATATATAATATATACTATGAATGCATATATTTTTTATATAATATATATATTATACTATATATATATATATATATATACTATATATATATATATATATGACATAGACAGCTCTGGAAAAAAAATTAAGAGACCACTGCAGAATTATCCGTTTTCTGCTGTTTTACTGATTTATAAGTATTGCGTTTGAGTAAAAGAACATTTTTGTTTATGTCTAAAACTACTTGACAACATTTCTCCCAAATTCCGAATAAAAATATTGCATTTAGAGCATTTATTTGCAAAAATGACAACATGGTCAAAAATAAACAACAAAGATTCAGTGGTTTCAGACCTCAAATAATACAAAAAACAAACAAGTTCATATTCATTTTTAAACAACACAATACTAATGTTTTTTAAAACTTAGGAAGGAGTTCAGAATCAATATTTTGTTGGAATTATCCTGATTTTAAATCACAGCTTTCATGCGTCTTTGGCAAGCTCCTCCCACCAGTTCTTTCACATTCTGTTGGGTGGACTTTAGCCACTCCTGGCGCAAAAATTCAAGCAGCTCGGCTTTTGTTTGATGGCTTGTGGGACCATCCATCTTCCTTCTTGATCAACATTTCCAGAGGTTTCAATTTTCAATGGGGTCAGGTCTGGAGATTGAGGGCTGGCCGACAGCGTCTTGATCTGATGGTCCTCCCATCCCACACCTTGTTGACCTGGCTGTGTGGCATGGAGCATTTCCCTGCTGAAAAAAACCCAATCCTCAGATGTGGTGAACATTGTCAGAGCAGAAGGAAGCAATGTTCTTCCAGGAAACCATTGTACGTGGCTTGATTCATTAGTCCTTCACAAAGACAAATCTGCCCGATTCCAGGCCTTGCTTTGGGGAAGCACCCCCAGATAATCACTGATCTCCACCAAATTTCCACAGTGGGTGTTGAGAACACTTGTGGCTTGTAGGCCTCTCCAAGGTTCTCCGTCTTAATATTAGACGACCAGGGTGGGCAAAAGGCTGAAAATTGGACTCATCAGGAGAAGATGACCTACTCCAGTCCTCTACGGTCCATCCTTGGTGGTCTTTTGCAAACCTCAGCTGGCTCTTCTTTGTTCTCATTGATAAAGGGCTTTTTTCTAGCTTTGCACGACTTCAGCCTGCCCCGTGGAGTCTGTTTCGACCGTCCTCGCCGTGCACTTTACCCCAGCTGCCGTTTGCCATTTCTTTGTAGGTCCACGTTGATGGTCATCCTATGGTTGTTGAGTGGACCATTCGAATGGAGTTGGTGCGTCATCACCGGTCAGTGGAAATCGTTTTGCCCTCTGCCAGTCTGAGCTTTGTTGTCCCCCAATGTCTGCTGCTTGACCTTGTTCTTATGGAACCGCCGTCTTTAAATTTTAAGGATGGAAAGCAACGTGACGCTTACTGCCAGTAAAGTGAGCTTTTCCTGCAGTAAAAGCCAGAATTGAACCCTTTCGTTTCCTCACTCAAAACTTTTCTTTTCAACTCTTTTGGCATGGTCAAAGTTATTTTGTTTGATTTCCAATTACATTTGAGTGATATACTAGCACTGTTTTTGCCATCCAGCTGGTTTCCTATTGCAAAAATGAGGATAGTGATGACCACAGCAGTGGTTTTATATTTTCCTTGTTAAATAAGATTGGTTCATGGTGATCACCTAATCCAGTACCTTCACTAAGTTTAGAATGAGGTGTGCCTGTTTGGGGAATTCAACAGACACTGGAATGGAATGCTGCCATACATGTAGAGATGCTGATTTAAATTTTTTTTTTGGATGGTCTCTTATTTTTTCCATGGCTGTTAATTTTATATATAATATATGTATTACATTATATAATATATACAGTAACAGTATATAATGTATAATGTACTTAATACATGTATATATGGTATTACATTGCATATATATATTATAATATATATATATATATATTATATATTGTATATGGAAATATACACAAAAGTCAAAAGTTATAGGAACATCCCCCATTTTTTCAGTTTTTTACTGAAATTTAACAGTCAGTCCCAGTGAATAAACCTGAAATGTACAAAGCAAGCGTTAAAACTGCCCGAGGTTAAAAAATAATGTTTTAGGTTTACCAAAAACTGAAAAATAATGAAAATTTCAGTTGTTAAAAGGCCCTTTTCAGGGAAACAAGAATGGTAGCAAACTGCAGCTCTTTCTGCAGCAATGGAAGTAAAATTAAGCTTTGAAGTTTGATTGCAAACAATATCTCCAGGTGCCCCAACTTTTGGTTGATTCGTTACAACTCAGTTGATTAATATATAAGCAGTGTCTGGAACAGGACTGTGTTGCTATACCCCTCTGAAGCATATTTGGACAATATTTGCACTGCAGGGGAAGTAGATACATAATCCCCCGTTTTTCTCGCGGGGGTTTACGTTCACCTCCCGCGCTAAGTTGAAATCCGCGATGAATGGACGCGTTCCCAAAAAATCGACTCGTCTGGTCTGGTCGGTTTGGAGTGATCGCCTTTGAGGTGCTGAGAGCGACTCGTCTGTCTGGTCGGTTTGGAAAGGATGTGGGTTTGAGGTGCCGGAGATCGACTCGTCTGGGTCGGTCGGTTTGGCAGTGATTGGGTTTGAGTGCTGGAGATCGATCGTTCTGTCTGGTTGTTTTTGAGGTGCTGGTGGGTACGAGCAGGTGCTCGTCCAACGGCGGCAAACCTTTTTTTCCTTCCGAAAGCATTATCAGCCACCCTTAACCTTCTCCCTGGAGCGTCAGACCTTCCTCTGGCGCTTCGGTTCCTTCCTTGCCAGAAAGCCTTAGAAGGTGCAGGGCGTGCTGGGCGGGCATCGTGGGGGCTTGGAGAACAAAAAAGTAGAAAATATTCGAAGTTCACAAGCGAAAACTTTGTTCTCGTTTGCGTTGTGTTGACTGGTCGAGCACCACGCATTATTAATTTATGCTTAAATAACTTTATAATTTATATATTATTACCGTGATGTACCGGGGATCCGCAGAAAAAATTAGTTACGTTCCAGGAAAACCTCGCGATGAACCGGGGGAGCGATAGGTGAAACCGCCGATTTAAAGCGGGGGTTGACATGATGCTATCATAATGGCGCAAGTAAAAGACAAGTTACAAAGGAGACAGACAGACCTTATAAACCCTGTTAAAAGTGCAGCTCTTTCCTTTGGAGAAGATTGCAAAGCAGAGCCAAAGGTGTTCAATGAGTACAGTTTCCTACACCATTCAAAAGGCACTTGGAAACTGGAGGAAACTCTAACAGGAAGGGTCTGGCAGATCCATGCCACACACAATCAGAAGAAACTTTCTGAGAAGTCAACAGTTTGCGTGATCGGTGGCTTTACAGGACAGCGTTCAAGGCACAACTTAACACTGGTCGAAGTAAGAAAGTCTCAGTTTCAACTGTGAAGGAGACTTCGAGCTGCAGGTTTGGACAAGGTCGATGGCAGTAAGAAAAGCCATTGCAAAGATGGGCAACATAAGAAAAAAGGCGTGCCCTGGGCCATGAAAGCCACGGCCACGTGGACCACTGAAAACTGGAAGGTCTTATTGGACCGATGAATTCAAAATTTGAAATCTTCGTTCATCACGCAGGGGTTTTGTACGCCGTCAATGCAGGCAAAAAGGATTGTTCCTCAGTGTGTGACACCAACTGTCAACATGGAGGAGGCAAGCTATGATTATATGTGCCTTTTGTTGGATTCAGATCGGCGACTTGCACAGAGTGACTGGCACCCTGAACCAAAAGGTCCACCACAGCATTTCTGCAGCGCCATGCCAATTACCCTCTGGTCGATAGATTCGTTGTCAAGGCGGTTCATCCTACGTTAAGATAACTACCCAAAACATACCTCCAGCTATGTTCAGAAACTACCTTTGAAGAAAAGACAAGGACTTTAAGCTTCAAATCATGGATGGGCAGCAGGTTCTACCCAGACTTAAAACCCCAGTTCAGCTGGTTCATTGGTCATTGAACTGAACAGACTAAAGAGGTGGAAAGTCAGTAGCTAACCTACCAAGGCGTCTCGCAAAGCAACATTTTGGACACTTCTGAGCAACCAGTGTTGGAAGAACCCTCTATTGCCGGTCTCCAAATACTGTTGAATTCCATTGCAGAAAGAATGCCACGAGTATATTCGGCTTATTTCTGCAAAAGTTAATGGCTGCTTTGATGAGTCAAAAAATTTAGATTAAATTTTGTTCCACAAATAACGATCCTATGATTTCTTTTTTATCCCAATTTGTTTGTTTGTTCTATGCTTAATTTCAGAGTAATTGAAACAGTTAAACTTGCTTAAAATTTCAATAAAAACTGGAAAAATGGGTGGTGTTCCATTAACTCTTTGACCCGTAGTGTATAATGTATATTGTCTATGTACTGTAGAAACATATAGGTATATATATGTTATATATGTATACTGTATATGTATGTATATGTATATATATGTAGATATGTGTGTAATATATATGGTATGTAAAATGTATATGTATATATTTATGTATAAGTGTATTATATATTGTTACGAATTGGAACACACACTATCGGGCCGCGTTACTCTAATTCGCACCGCTCGCCCAACCGGTCGGACAATTCTGGTCGTGACTTTCTGGAAAACCACGCCAAACCAGTCACGGGTAGCTTTTAACCTCACCACAGCCCAAGTCCGGATTCTCACCGTGCGAAATAGGGTCACTCGCGAATATCGATATACCTAAGTATCGCACGGGTAACCCTACCGAGGGGCCGTGCGCAGGTCGGCTTGGGACACACAACCGCTTAAGCGGTCCCGTTTCCGTTCTACAGCGATAACGAGCGAGGTATTATCGCCGACCTCGCCGACCGATTCTATTAAACGGGTATTTCAAAACCCCAAAACTAATTATTCCACGATGAAGGATGCATTCCAATAGGGAAAGAGGACGCACACGGAACGGGATACATTCAACCAAGCACATTTATTACCAGGCACACGTATATACAGCCAAGGCAGTCATGCAATATTCAGGCGAGAACAAAAAGCAATACAACCGAATATGATTATTATTTACATCACTTACTCAGTTCTAAACTTGTCGGACACGGCGCCACCACATTCACTCAAAAGAAAGATGGCTACCCCCAAAGACGGGAGTGCGGCAGAAGGGTCTGGCCTTTATAACGTGGCCTGGAGGACCGAAACGGTCCCACGAGACCGTGGGCAGGTTACCTGCCTCCCCTTCGGTGGTCGGCCAGTCACGTTCGCCCCATCGCCACGGCAGCTAGCGTGGCCGTGCCTGATCTCCGGCCTCTCGCCTGTGGCCGGCGAGCTTCCCTCCGGCGCTCCTCGCGGATGACGCGCAGGTTCGTGCCACCCAGAGCCGCAGAGCTGCACTCCAGTCCGCGTCTCCGGTCGCGCCCGACTTCTCTACCGTCCCACGCCTCCAACAAACAGGTCGCTCCACAGGACCAATGAGCGCATGAACCACAGGACCAAAGAGCCAGGGAGAGCGATGAACACCCGACGGCGGAAAGCCACCATAAGACCACAAGGACTGACGACCACCAACGAAGACAAAGACCTCGCGTCTCGTGCGCCTTAATATAACTCGGCTCCGCCCTTCGCCCCTCCCCGTTTTTGGCTTCCACCCTCCTTCCGAGCCTTTTCGAGAAATTTTCTCGAAAAGGGGCGTTTCTCAACTCCGACCGTCCTCACTCCTCGTATCCACCCAATCAGCGAGCGAGCTTGACCTCGCCCCTTCTCGTGCCAGCCGCGGGAAAGAAAGGGCGAAAACCGCGCACTTAGCGCAGGGTTTCCTTGTTGTTCTTCACTTCCGCGTGCTCGGACCCCTTTTCGACGCGACGAAAGGGTCGTAGCATGATCTGTCGGTTCAAAATAACAATAAAAGAAAAGAAAAAACCTACCTCAAAGGGTCACAGGGCCCGATGAACATGAAGAATTCCCTCCAAACAACGGTGGGGAAACCTATCTGAACCACTCACTTACCGGCGATAATGATCTAAGGAACCCTTATGGTGTTCTGCGGAATTCAACAGCCGCTAAACCAATATTTAAAAAAAACATTATATGTTTGTATATATACTAGTGCGGGCCCGTAGTGCGTGCCAGTTATGTGCAGGCTTCGTTGCTCTCTCTCGTAAACGACGACTTGGGATTGGCGCATGTTTCAATTAGATCGCGACCAACCGTTATCATAAATGGCCATAACTTTTGGGAAACACCTGGGAAAAACATACTCAGGTCCCCAGAGTAATTGTGAACGATCATATCAAACGAAGAAGAAGAAGAATTGTGACGCCCTCCTCTCTCTCGCCCCTCTCTCGCCCCCCTCTCTCCCCCCTAGTCTCGCCCCTCCTCTCTCCCCCTCCTCTTCTACCCCTCTGTCACCCCTCTCTCTCGCCCCCACTCTCACCCCCCTCCTCCCGTCCCCCTCTCTGGAATTGTGACGCCCTCTCTCTCACCCCCCTCTCTCACCCCCTCTCTCACTCCCTCTCTCGCCCCCTCCCTCGCCCCCTCCTCTCTCGGCCCTCCTCTCTCGCCCCTCTCTTCTCGCCCCCTCTCTCTCCCCCCCTCCTCTCTCACCCCCTCTCTGTAATGTATTCACAAAATTGTCTACCAAGCCACAACAATTTAATTTCAAACCTTGGGAAAAAATAATTTCAAACCCTTGGGAAACAGCTCTTTCCCTTGGGAAAATTCAAACCTTGGGATTAATAATAATTTGAACAATTAATTCAAAACCTTGGGAAAAAAATAGCTTTCAAACCTTGGGAAACACTTGGAAAAACAGCTGAAACGATGAGAAACGATTCCAAACCTTTGAAAAAGCACATTAACTCAGGTCCCCAGCGTCGATGTGACGTCATACCAAACGAAAGAGAAGGAAGAATTGTGACGTCAATCGCTCAAAAAAAAAACCAATAAATAAATAAACATTTTAATTTGTGACGATGCGATTCGTGATGTCATAGCACCGTGTCTTCCATTTGGTTGACAATAAATATGCCGTAACTCGGGAACTGCTCGTGCCGATTTGATACAAACCTTGAAAAGGCACATCCGCGCCCGCCCGGGCAATATTCCTGGCAAGTTTCAATCAGATCGGGACGGCGGTGTCAGAAACGGCGGTCGTCAGACACACACACACAACACACACACAAACCACACACACCACACACACACACACACACACCACACACACACACACCACACACCACACATTGCTGGAATTATATATATATATAATTTATATACGTATGTATGTATGCTATATATGTGTATATGTATATGTATTGTATATATATTTGTATATGAATATGTAAAATATAATATGTCAGGTTTATGGTTGTATCTGTGTTGATTATATATATATATATATATATATATATATATATATATATTATTAGTATATATTATATACATACAGTATATTGTATGTACCGGAGCATAAGTGGCGGGCCTGTTAATCCCGGCTTACTCGAAAGTTCTTGGGTTGGAGGATCGCTTGAGGAAGGAGCTCTGCGCTGGGCCGCACTATGAGAGGGTGTAGGGCAGCCGGAATTCATGGGCGAAAAACCCAATCCTTATCTGTGTGTGAAGAGCGTACCAGGTTGCGTCAGGAGGGCATCCGGCACCGCCTTAATAAGCCTGCTCCAAACTCGTATAGGATTCATTAACGGATGATCGCTGTGGCGACCCCATACGGAGCCAAGCCGAAAGAAGAAGAAGAAGAAGATACATAATGTATGTGCATATTTTATATTACTAGCATAACCCGCGCTCTGCCGCGACTGTTGCGGTTGGGTGCTGTTTTGAGAAAGAACTGATGCCAGAGTATCAAGTAGTAATTTTACTTAATGCAGTAGTTGGACATACGATTCACTGTTTCAGAACCATTTTATTTACTTTTTTTTAGTACCATGCACCCTCATATGGTCTTTTGAGATTTGTAAGCCGAATATCACGTTACTCGGAGCGCAGAACAAAGTCGAAGATAGCGCGACACGAAACCACAAAACTCGGGAAATAATATTAAGACGATTCACTGTTTCAGGAACTATTTTATTTACTTTTCTTGAACCATGCAACCTCATTATGGTCTTTGAGATAATGTAAGCGAATACAGTATCCGGTTACTCGAGCGCGAGAACAAAGTCGAAGATTAGCACGACACGAAACACAAACTCGGAAAATAATATATAAGAATATATATATATATATGTGGTATTATATATATACATATATAATATGTATATATTAATAATTATGTATATATATACTTATATATATAATATATATATTTATATATTCAGTCAACGATGGACCGCATATCGATGGTGGTCCCATAAGATTGTATGGAGCTGAAAAATTCCTCGCGAGTGATGTTGTAGCCTTCCAGTCATTATAAAAGTACAGATAGCACATACAATTATGTATAGTTACAAAAATTTACTGAAATGATAATAAACAACTAGTCTTCTTCTTTCGGCTAGCTCCCGTTATGGGGTTGCCACAGCGGATCAACGTCTCCATTCGCTCTATCCTCCATATCTTCCATTGACACTCCAACCAACCCGCATGTCACCTCACCGCATCCGATGAAACCTCTTCTTTGGCCTTTCCTCTCTCCTCCTGCCTGGCGGGCTCCTCTTCAACATCCTTCTCCCGATATACTCCGCTTCCCTCCTGCTTGCACATGTCCAAACCACTCAATCTCGCTCTCTCTCACTTTGTCCCCAAACCCTGTCCTACCTGCGCTGTCCCTCTATATACTCATTCCTTATCCTGTCCATCCTCGTCATTCCCACACGAGAATCGCAGCATCTTTAACGTCGCCACCTCCAGCTCCACTTCCTGTGCTTTTGTTAGCGCCACCGGCCCCAACCCATACAGCATAGCTCGGTCTCACTACCATCTTATTATACTTTCTTTCACCTTGAAGCTACCCTTCGTCACAAATCACTCCCTGCACTTTCTCCAAAACACTCCATCCTGCCTGCACTCTCTTTTTCACTTCTCTCCCACACTCGCCAGTTACTTGGACGTTAGATCCCAAATATTTAAACCCCATCACCTTCCCACCTCAACTCCTGCAACCGCACATACCCACCTACCCTCCCTCTCATACGCGCAAACCATAGTACTCCGTCTTACTTCCGACCTACTATCATTCCCCTTCTCTCCAGTGCGTACACATCCACCTCCAAGCTTGCCTCAAGCCTGCTCCCTTACTCTCCTTACAGATTCATGATGTCATCTGCCAAAACATCATAGTCTATGAGGACTCCAGTCTGAATCTCGTCCGTCAACCTGTCCATCACCATTGCAAACAGGAAAGGCTTAGAGTCGATCCACTTGGGTGCAATCCCACTTTTACCTTAAACCCGCGTCCGTCATTGTCCTATACCGCACACCTCACCGCTGTCACACGTCCTCATACATATCCTGCACGATCCTCACATACTTCTCCACACTCCCACTTCCTCATACAATGCCACAACTCCTCTCTTGGCACCTATCATTAAGCTTTCTCGAAATCCACAAACACACAATGTAACTCCTTCTGGCCTTTCCTATCACTTCTCATCAACATTTCTAAAGCAAACATCGCATCAGTGGTGCTCTTTCCTGGCATTAAACCCATAATTGCTTGCCTCACAAATCGTCAACCTCTCCTCTCAACCTAGCTTTCCACTAACTCTTTCCCACACCTTCATTGGTGTGGTTAACAACTTTATCCCTCTGTAATTTCCACAGCTCTGCACATCACCCTTTGTTCTTGAAAATGCGGAAACAGTGTACACTGAATCTCCACTCCTCCGGCATCCTCTCACTTTCAAGATTTTTATTAAACAATCTGTGTTAACACCCCACTGCCATCTCTCCAAGCACTTCCCATGCCTCGACTGGTGTATACCACTGGGCCAACCGCCCTTTCCACTTCTTCATCCTCATTCCATAGCAGTCCTCACTTCATCCTTACTGATTCCACCCCACTTCCAGATTCACTATCTACCTCTGTCCAACCTTTCTCTCTTTCTCCATTTTCTTCATTTCATCAGCTCCTCAAGTACTCCATCCACCTTTTCAACACACTCTCCTCGCTCTCAGCCACAATTCCCATTTGCATCCTTATCACCCGACCTGCAGCACATCCCCAGCTCTGGTCCCTGTCTTGCCAAAATCGGTATAAAATCCTTTTCCCCTTCTTTTGTAGTCCATACTTTCAGACAGCTCGTCATATGCCTTTTTCTTGGCCTTTGCCCTCTCTTTTTGCCTTTCGCCGCCACTCCTTGTACTCCCTTGCCTACTTTCTTCATTCTCTCTGACTATCCACTTCCTATTTCGGCCAACCCTTCTTCCTTATACTTTCCTGTACTCCTCGTTCCACCACCAAATCTCCTTTTTCTTCTTCCTCATGTCCAGCATGTCCACACCAAGTACCTTCCTAGCTACTCCCTCACCCACTTCTGCTGTAGTTGCCAATCATTCCACCATCTTTACCACCATCCAACGCCTGCTCTCACCTCCCCCTAAATCCGTGCAAACAGTCTTCCTCCTTCAGCTTCCACCATCTGGTCCTTGGTTCAGCCCTCCACTCTCGTTTCCTCAACCTCACCTCTAAAATCTCCTACAGACCCACCAATCGATGCTGTCGAGCTTACACCTCCCCCTGGCCACCACCTTACAGTCGCTTAATCTCTTCAGGTTGCATCTCCTGCTTAAGATGTTAATCCACCCGGTGTGCACTTTTCCTCCACTCTTGTATGTCACCCTGTGTTCCTCCTTCTTTTTCTGAAAACGTAGTTTGACCCACTGCCACTTTCCATTCTTTTTGCATTCTACCACATTGCCTTCCACATTTTCTTCTTGTTGAGTACCGTACCTAACCCATCACCTTCCTCATCTCTTTATTTCCTTCCCAACATGCCCATGAAATCTGCTCCAATCACCCACTCTTTCATCCTTGGATACACTTCGTCCACCACTTCAACTAGTGTGGCCCTTGTTATAATAACATGGTAATAATAAACATAATAATAAACAACTAGTGTGGCCCTGTTATAACGGATCGTTGAGGCCCATAAAATGTCATCGTGAAAAAAGGCGGGGTTGCTGCTAAATCGGGATTCAAGAAATCAGCGTTCAACCATGACCCATGTTGACCTCACTTCCTAAAAAACACCCTATTTTTCACCCAAATTTGGGGGAAAACCCCCCCGGTTTTTTGCACTTACCTTTCTAGACAAGTAACATTACCTTTGATCTGTTAAAAATTCCGCCCGAATAAATCCTTGTTACAGTCAAAATTAAACAAGATATATATTTTTAGGTAAAGCTTTTTTATGTTTTAAAACATTCGCACTGTTCCGAAAATATATCACACAACTACAAGGTGCTCGTTTTTCATTGGTAAATTATAACATCGATGGCAATGATTACTTATAAAAACAAACGCCTATTTAGTCACCTTTCATAATCATCGATGCGAGAGAAGATTGTAAGCATCCTGCAACAAACCCATTGAGCCGTCGATGAACAGCCACAATGGTTAAAACTAACGCGTCTTCCGTCGATCTTGGTGTTGTTGTTACAATTGCCTACAGTATTCAGTACAGTAACATGCTGCACAGGTTGTAGCGAGTTAGGCAATAGGCTATACCATATAGCCTAGTGTGTAGTTAGGCTACACCATCTATGATTTGTGAAAAGTACACTCGATGATGTTCGCACAATGACGACATCGCTTAACGACGCTTACTCAGAATTTTCCGTCGTTAAGTGGCGCATGACTATACTATATATATATATATATATATATATATATAATATATATTATAATTATATATATATATATAATTATATATATATATATTATATATAATATATTAAAACACACACACGCAACACAAAACACACAATCACTGTTTTTTATTGTGGGATTCTAGCATTGCATATGTTGGGTCTTCTTATCTCTCTCTTTTTCGGATCATCCGTTATGATCCGCATACTGATTTGTCACAGGTTTTACGCCGGATGCCCTTCCTGACGCAACACTGGTCGCCTCTTACGACACAGGGATATGGATTGGGTTTCGCCATGATTCCGGGCTGCCCTATACCCTCTCATAGCGCGGGCCAGTGCAGAGCTCCCGTCCTCAAGCGATCCTCCAACCCAAGCCTCCGAGTTGCCGGATTACAAGCGCACGCCAC
>CM068955.1:51615333-51660645 GCA_035128595.1 Eptatretus atami
TGTTGCAATTTGTGTGAGGTTGACCAAATATTTCTGCTAAAATGCCTGTACTAGAAGGGCCCCCTTCATCCAGGCCCCCTTCAATTTTTTTTTTAAACAACCTATTTGGAGGAGAGGAGGAGATTAGGACCATACTCTGTGCAGAGCGTTGGTGCTGCTTAAGCAGTCTCCTTGGCTATTGGAGCACAATCCTGGACGGGTCGCCACTCCGACACAGTATTACCAGTATACCAGCATGCTGGCACTCATTTTGCCGACCTCGGAAGAATGACAGGCCGAGTTAACCACCTGGTATTAATTCAACAAGCTGAGCGGGATTTGAACTCAGGACCCTCGGATCCAAAGCCCACCACCCTAACCATTAAGCCAACACCAGGCATAATATATGGAGGTTTCCGTATTTTTGTCGTCAGAAACACATGCCGTGTTTAAGGGAAATTGAGGTGTTATTCACTTATTCTTCCATGCAAATTCTTTTCATACACTTCATTTGGATTGGGTGTGGCTAACACTGCTATGTTAATTTACGTCATTAAGTCATTACTGCAATTGTGATCATGTAATTTGTTCCCACAGTTGTTTATTTCATGAGGGAGGGTGTCACTGTACATAGCAATGGCATCACCCTGGTACTCACCATGAGTGGCTTGGAGGGAGACATAAGATAAAGTTGGCCTCGGTGTTTTATCATCACAAACAATCATATCTGAAAAAAAAATTGAAGGAATAATTACGGCCCCCTACTAGATCCGGGCCCCGGGGTAGTTATCGCGGCATTCGCCCCCGCCCCCCGAACCTCTCAGCACACCTGAGTATAGATATTCCTGCCACTGTTATTGATAAACTGCTAGTACGTGCCTCCAACACACCTCTTAATATAATTTCCCTAATAAGAAACTTCAGCGTAGGGGGAGGCCAGTAGGTCCATCTCGCCTGTACAATGGTGTTTTTCCATGCTCTATCCTTTTTAAATGCCAAGCATCAAGCAATGAAGCAGCACGTCCCATTTTAAAAGTCTTTGGTATGACTGGCCGGCGTTCGAACCGCCGACCTCCCAGACTCAAAGCAGATGCTCCAACCATTACGCCATCAGTCTGATAAAGGCCCTTTCCAGTGTCTGAATTTATTTGTGAACTGGTATATCAAAATCATTGGGACAATAAGGAAATATGCTGGGTTATTAATTCTCGGAATATGCTCGGATCACGTCAATAACACTACAAAAAATTTTGCTGGGTGTCGGGTGTAGTTTCGGTGTGGGTCCATGTTTTACAAGAAGCATTGCTCGATCACGTCAATAACACTACACAAAATTTTGCTGGGTGTCGGGTGTAGTTCGGTGTGGGTCCATGTTTTACAAGAAGCCTTGCCCGGATCACGTCAATAACACTACACAAAATTTTGCTGGGTGTCAGGTGTAGTTTCGGTCCATCTCACGTTTTAAGGATCTTACGGCCTGATGAGTCAATAGTTTCTGGCCTGCCTGTCCTATTTTACACATGACCTGTTGTGTTCCATTACCTAAGGATGTTACCTACAGTTGACTTGAAAAGGCCCAAAATGACTGAAACTTCATGAGCCCTCCTGCATCCAATAATCAGTAGATAGTATACATTGAAGGTCAGTCAGATTTTACCTCTTAGCAACATCATACCAAGCGAGTTTTTTTAATACCATCTGCACACATTTATAAAGCAAGTGGAAGTTGGGTTGGGGTTCATTTCATATTTGCGTGTGCTGTCCTAATACTTTTGGTCATATAGTTTATGCATATTTTGAAGAACAAACAAAAATTATATACACTTTCATTGTTATTCCAATATATGCCTGAAGTGCTATTTTACGAGGGAATTAAACACCTGCACTAGCATGGTGGCAACTGTACGTTTGCCTTGCCCACAAAGCATGTTTTGGAACAACAATGAGTTGTTTTGAACACCAATGTGAGGGGCACCACACTTGTGTCCTCAGTATGTTGCTCGATGGAAGTGAAACATGGATCACTGGTTGCAAATATGAGAAGAGGCTAACCAGTTTTCACCTGCACTGTCTCCATCATGTCTTGAAGATCAGATGCCAGGGTAAAACATCCATTGCCGAGCTTCTAACGAGAACTATGTTGCCTGATATGTTTACACTTCTCAGGCATGGGCCCCTTCGCTGCCTTTGACATGTCTGACTCATGGAGGAAGGCTGCATTCCAAGGACGTTTTCTCTGGGGAACTCCCAGATGCACCTAGGCCTGTCGGCTGGTCAGAGTTGTGTTTCAAAGACATTGCAAAAGAGAGAAATGAAATCATTTGGCATTGATGTTAACAATTGCGAGTCACTTGCTGCAAGATAAATCTTTGGAGACAAGTACCTCATCATGGTGCAGCCATATGTGATCAACAGCAGCTGGAAACACTTGCAGTCCGTAAGAACCGGAGGGGAGCTAGAGTACTAGGAAGATTAAGAACACCTTGTTTCAACTGTGTGAACTGTGGCAGAGACTCCAGATCTGATTGGCCATGCGAATCACACAGGAAATTGCTATAATAATTGACCTATTCATCTCGATGACCTTTCAAGATGAACGGATGCCATGTTGTGTTATGTGGTAAAAACCAACACCTCGTTCTTCACAAGTAATCCAGTGGTATAGCTGTTTATTTTAGAAGAATTATGCACCTTCTTGTACAGTATAAGCACCAAATTAGGCACACATGTTCAAGAAGCTTTCCCGCATCCCTTGTTTGTCCATCTCCCTCTATTTTGTACTAATTGTACCTCAACCTTGTTGTGTTGCCCCCCCCCCTCTCTTTCTGCTGTTCCTTTTGTTTTGTTGCATCCTGATTTGTTCTTTGTTCTCGTTCTTGCACGAGGCTTGACTTTGTATACAAAAATATATACCATACCTAGTAAAATTAGAAAAAGAGGCATTCCAAAAAATGTCCATGGGTTGACATTTCCCAAGATGGCCAACAAATGTGTAAATGTGCTTATCATTTTAGATTCCATACCATTTGGAATAGTCCTTCTATACAATACAGTTGGCATTAAAAAAAAATGGCCACTTAGAGGCTGTCAGATCCAAAAAGCATAAACATATTCACAAATTTCCATATGGGATACAAATGAATGCAGTTTTAATGCATACAAATAACATTTTCATGGCCAAGTTCCTCGATAGAACTCCTCAAATTAACGGTCTAACTTTTAAAGAGCATTCTCTTTCATAGGAACAAAGAGCTGTGCATTGGAGTGCTGCCTTTTTGCACTTGCATTGTGAAGACTTGCATCCTTTTGTACACCTACAAGAAATCAATTAATGGCATGTCTTGGATGCCTCAGGTAGCGTTGTCAATAGAGGCTAGTATTGTCTGTCTTGATTCTTGGTCCAGTCCTACCCAGAGGAAGGACAGGGGAAGGTCGGGATGTGGAAATAGTGCTTGACCCTACACATGTCCACCCTGATATGCCACCATTCTGAAGTGCTATTCAAGTGTAGCTTTTGTCGGGGGAATCTGCTTAACTTTGCCAGCAACTGCCAGCAACCCCATTCTGGTGAAACTGCCAAGATCAAGCATCACTGCTCACCTTCATTCTTTCATTCCTCTTTTCCCCTGCCTCGGACCAAACTCCCACACTCTTCAATCCCACTCTTCCCTCCAGGTTTTTAAAACAGCTGTTTACCACCATCTCATATGTTCCTCCATCCAATGCTATGATATTTTCTACCCCGTTAAGCCACCCAAAACTCACCTCCTTCAAATTCCTGGTTTTCCTTCCTGGAAGTCCCTGTAGTGTCCATCTTTTTTTTATCCCGTGTACCCTGCCCCATCCCTCTCTTCCATAGATCTCCTGACATCCCTGTTCCCTACTGTTGTTGTGCTTCCCTCTCTCGCCCCATCTTGTCTCCTGCTCCCTTTGTTATATGTTCTGTGTGTTGGCTCTTATACGAGCCTCGACAAAGTATACAAAAAAACCCCTAAAAAACCAATTCTTCATGACAAACAATTTTCTTCCTGCAACATCTTCATCTTGCACTTGCTTATCCTGTCGTACAGAAGAATGACAACACCTCTCAATTGTCTTCATGCTCTCCTCCGGAATGTATTGTGGGGTGTTGGATAAGCTTCGGAGCACTGTGGTAAGTTCTGACAGATGTTCTTGCCTTACAAAGGCTGACACAGTGTTACACCCTGTCGAAGGATGAAACATCGGAAAGGCACGAGATGCATCTGGTCCAAGGCTGACTGCTATCTTATGCGCTGCCAGGTTACAAAATACTTTCTCCATTCCAAAGGAAATCAATAACTTGGAGTTGTCTGGAAGAACAACATCTGTATCAACAGTGCGTATAAGAGTTATATGATGACCATGCTGTGCTGCGTGAATTGCATGAAGCACCAAATGGGTATCCACCTCTTCAAGGTTGCACAGTGTTAGAGGATCAATACCCTCTTGGGCTGGAATCCAGGTAACATGTTCATTAAATGTCACAACACATTCCTTTCCTATGCTTAGTGCTCATACATGTACAGTATGGTTCTCTCTGAGTTCCTCCTTGTTCTGATGCACATGGAGGAAATTCTACCAGCTTGGTACAGAAGGCTGTCAGCAATATACCTGTCCCAAACAAAATCCAGTTGTGCAACATTTCTCAGCTGTGGCATGATGTAGGGGATGAAGTCCTTGTCCACATACATATATAGCCTTCCAGCAGTGGAGAGTGATGGAGGGCATGCTTGATTTTTGTGCCAGAAGAAATGGTGTCTGGTGTCCCACATACAGCACCAAAAAGAACTGCACATCATTCTTCATGGAGATCAGCTTTTGTTTGTCCTGTTCAGCTGTTTTAGTCGAGGGAGATCCAAACAAATATAACTTGATTCTAAAGATGGTATCATTAATTTAAACTGTTCTCTCTATGACACATTCCTTGGTGAAGGCATCAAATTGCTCCTTTCCTGTTATATGTGCTTTTTGCACAGTTGTTACTGCAGAAGGATCAACTATCTCCTTTGTGTCACGAATGATCATGTCATTACTTGCCTGATTGAATGCATTGCCAAGTTTTTTTTCAATCACATCGAAGAGTGCATTGACATCTTTCAAATAATTAGTTTGAATGCTGGCTGTCTGAACATGATACCGAGTGTTCCTATTCTTGTGATGAAGAGCAGAGTCATATTGTCCTATACCTCCGGACCAGCCGCCGTCCACCTGTTTTTACAGCGTATACACTTGACAACCATCTAAGCGACCATCTTGGAAAATGGCGACCATTAAATTATTTCAAGATGCCTCCAAATCTAAAATAATTTGAAATACATTTCTTAACATATGTGAAAAGTTTGGGAGTGCGCAATTTGTGTGCTATGCCGTTGTGCAAAAGTGCATTTTCTTAAAGCCAATGCTATAAAAAAATTCATGCATTCCATATCGCAAACGATCATGTCATGACAGTGCGCCTGTGAAGCGAAAGGTATGGTAAATCAATTGCTTCACTTATGTCTTTCTGTTGTCTGTGTGTTTACACAAGCATCGGTTAATGAATGAGGAACCACTTGATTTCAATTGAATGTTATATTTTGAACATGAATCATAACATGAATCAGAAAACGAACCTGTAATTCAGCAGTATTTTGGATGTGTGCAGCACAGAAAGGAACAAGAAAATGAGCAATCAGAGATTGCAGACCCTCGCCATGACTTCTTTTGAGTGGTGTATTTTTAATAGGTTTGAGGGTAAATCCAAGATGGCTGCCAAACCATGTGTCCAATCAAGTTGAAATTTAAAACATGCATTCCCCATCTTGACGAGATCATAAATGTGAAGTTTCATATCGATTGAGTAAGTGGTTCCAGAGAAAACATTATTTAATATTTTTTCGATCCAATATGGCTGCCAAACCATGTGACATCAATTATTCCTTAACACACTTGTACAACCATGGCTTGGGGAACACTTGTGTGAAGTTTCCCCTCGAATTGTCCAGCCGTTCTGGAGAAGATTTTTTTATAGGTTTTAGGGTGAATCCAATATGGCTGCCAAACCATGTGACCAATAACATCATATGTGTGAACTTTTCTTTCTCATGGACAGGCGATCATACGTGTAAAGTTTCGCCTCGATCTGTTCAGCCACTTCAGAGAAGAAGATTTTTGAAGGTTTTTTTTGTTTTTAGAACAATATGGCTGCTGAATCACGTGACCGATGATGTCATAAAAAATTTCTGTGGACCATTTTATCCCTAGATGACCCTCAAAAATGTTCATACTAATCGGATGTGGCATTCTTCATATGCAATTATGACGTCATAATGAGGACATCTATGACATCATAAAAAAATCACTTATTCCCCATGAGGAGTACTTGCCATGTGCCAAGTTTCAATTTTTTCCTTGGTGTGGTTTCATGGATACAGAGGTCCAAAGTTTTTCCATTTTTTCCAATATGGCTGCCACACCACGTGACCTATGACGTCATAATTATCATTGAAACGTTCTGCATGAATAGTCGCACCAATGATGAAAATTTTGTCTCAATCTGACAAGCGGTTGTGGAGAAAAACACGAAAGTTCTGTGCGGACAAAGAAACAGACAGGCAGACAAAACAAACGGACCCAAATGCAATACCCTCTCCTTTGGCGATGGGAAGGAGATACGTAATTTTTTTTACTCTGGCTGCCTGTCTGACAGTCGTACGAAATTGAAAATCATTCCAAACAGGAAACTTCTTGTTTTTAAGGATGCCATAAAGGACACAAACAACAGACACTAATAACTAATGTAGCGTATTTTATTAAATAAGGTGCTGTAAAAGACTGCATCAACGGTGGTAAACTTCCACTTTTTTTTTTCCTCCAACCTCTAAAATCTTAGTTTTATTTCCATTGAATTACATACTTGAACAATGTAGAACACAATTCGCCTTTTTGACACTTTCAAAACCCTTCCGATTAGCAATACTTGGACAAAATATTACAGCATTTTGTCATGACCAATCAAATTTGCCGTTCATCGACCCTGCTCATGTCCTTGTTTCGCAAGACAGCCTGGGGTAAGGTGTTCTATGAACTGTAGTTTACCTCCACCACTGAAGGTGGATGGAGGTTATGTTTTCATCGCTTTCTGTTTGTTACTTGCAAAGTCGAAGATTTTTCAAGTATATTGATCAGTCGATTTTGTTTTTCTGTCTGTCTGTTAATCGCCTACCGGTCACAATTCTAAACCGATCATCATGAAACTTTACCTAGTTGTAGAAGTAGTTTCAACTGAGAAGCCAATTAATTTTACGGTCAAAGGCCTTCTTAAGGTTGAATTTATAAAATCGTCATTTTTCATCTGATTGACTTGAAAATTAAACATCAATTGCATAGTCCATCACTGAATTTGGAAAGCAACAATTTGAGGTCAAAAGGTCAAAGGTCAAACTTCTAAAATCATCAAATTTCATCTGAATCATCAATTTACGTCCGATTAACTTGAAAATTAAAGAGCAATTGCGTAGTCCATAACTGAATTGGGAAAGCAACTCTTTTTGATGTCAAAAGGTCAAAGGTCAACTCAAGGTCAAACTTATAAAATCAATTTCATTCTGAAAAATAATTAGATTTCATCTGATTGACCTGACCTTTGATTAAGATTGTCAATTTTAATATTAATGAAACGGACAATTTGATGTATCCATGGCAACCTTTGGAGAGGGGGGTGGATTTTGCAAGTATCTTGCTCTGCACGACATCTTTTTCTTGTTTGTCTGTTTGTGTGCAGGATATCACAAAAAGTTGTGGACAGATTCAGATGAAGTATTGTGGACAGGTTGGGTGTGTGACAAGGACAAACTGATTAGATTTTGGCGACGGTCCGGAACTGGATCCGGCTACTATAATTTTTAAAGTAATTCTTCACCATTGAGAGATAAGACCACAAATGATATGTAGCACGATATCTCAATAAGTTGCAGACGGATTTGGACGAAACTTGGTGGTCTCATCGGGTGTGTGACGAGGAAGAATGGATTCAATTTTGGTGAAGATCCGAAAATATTTTAAGTGATTCTTCACCATTGAGATCAACGATTGGGCTAAACTGATATATGCATATCTTCTTCTTCCTTTTCGGCTGCTCCGTTAGGGGTCGCCACAGCGGATCATCGGTTATGATCCGCATACTGATTTGGCACAGGTTTTACGCCGGATGCCCTTCCTGACGCAACTGGTCGCCTCTTACGACACACGGATATGGTGCACCTATTCTAACCGGGGATACACCGGGCCCAGTACACTGGTACTCATTTCGCCGACCTCGGAAGGATGACAGGCTGAGTCAACCCCCTGGTGTTATACGACTTGGTATATATATATATATATATATATATATATATATATATATATATATATATATATACACATATATATACAATATACATATATATATACATATTATTCAGTGGCCCAACGGGGCTTGAACTCAGGACCTTTTGGGTCCCAAGCCACTGAACTAACCACTGCGCCAACACCAGGCTCGATATATTATATATATATATATATTATATATAAATAATATATATATTATATAATATATATATATATAAATATATATATATATTATATTATATATTTATATATACATACATACATACATATACACACACGTATATCACGATATCTCAAAAAGTTGTGCAAGGATTCACATGAAACTTCATGGACAGGTTGGGTGTGTGACAATGACAAATTGATTCGATTTTCGTGAAGATCTGAATACGGATCCGGATACGAGAATAATTTAATTTTTAAAGTGATTCTTCACTCTGAGAGATAGAGCCAAAAACGATACATAGCATGATATTTCAAAAAGTTATTGGCTAGATATCTTCCACTGAATCAGCCCTTGCTTGGCAGAGGTATGCGTTCTACCAAGTGCCCTTGTAGTTATTTATGTTTTTTAAAAACTTGTTCTGGCTTCATCATATTGGCCAAGTATGATGGCAGTTATTTTTGTTTCATAAAATGACATGATACTTGGTTACTGCATTCATTTGTTAGGAGGGGTTATGCATCCATTGCATTGCATGAACGCTCATTACAAAATGCTTGATAAAACCAGAACTACTCACAGCCAAACGAGGCATTTGTCTGTGGAATCAAAAGCACTCCAGCATCACATCTGTCTCTCTTGGATTTTGTGGTATCTAAAACTCTCAACATTATTGCCATCTCTCGCAATGTGGGTGAAGCACAAGGCCTATTATCGCATGGAAGCCAACTGGTCTTGTTCCCTCAGCTCTCTGACCTTCCCCAACTCTTCCAAGATGCATGCATTCTTCCACTTCCTGGTTAAACTTCCAAAATCACCAGTCTTTCATTTATCTTTTCTCTCATTTGTGGAACTGCCTTCTGAAGGTATGCCTGGTGTTTGCTTAATGAGTGTTGGCGGGCTTTGGATCCGAGGGTCCTGAGTTCAAATCCTGCTCAGCTATTGAATTAATACCAGGTTGGGGTTAACTCGGCCTGCCATCCTTCCGAAGTCGGCAAAATGAGTGCCAGCATGCTGGCTGATATACTGTGTCGGAGTGGCGACCTGTCCAGGATTGTGCCCAATAGTCAAGGAGACTGCTTAAGCAGCACCAACGCTCTGCACTGAGTATGGTCCCAATCTCCTCTCCTCCTCTGAAGGTGGTTCAATACCACACTCTTCTTCAGAGTTTAAAGTCGGCAGCACACCACCATTTCATGTCATCCCCCATCCCTATGCATGATTTGTTTTTCTTCCTCCATCAGCTCTACCTAACCCAACCCTCTTACTTCCTGGTTAGTTTGTTTCTTTCCCTCCTCTCTTGCTCTCCTCTTTTCTTATTCATTAATCCCAATACTTATTGTATCCAACTGTGGCCCCATCACACTCCTGTCACTACATTGCCTTTTTGTCCTCTGTCACCGCAATCTTCTGTGAGCCTAGATTGTGTATATTAAAACATATTTAAATTCTGACTCTGTAATTTAAATATCTACTCAAAACAAATGTGCTTCAGAGTAAGAAACCTTTCACAGTCGTCTTGTGGATAGTAGTTTAACCATCCTGTTCTCCATTTGACTCATAACTTAAGTATACCGTACGTCATCACTTTTATGCGCAAAAAAATACAGGATAAATTATGTTGGCACTCCAGCTTGTTTCAAAAATACATTTCGGTATAACCTTTTTGAGTCTTCATCAATGAAACGATGGAATTTTCCGAGCTCTGGCCTCTGACCAGTATCTGTGGTTGACTTATCTTGCTCAAACATACCTAAGATATCAAGATATCCTCAAAGGGGTCCTGAAATGTTTTGCTATTCATTTGTATGGTTTGACACAGCTCGCTATTAAACTTAAAACCTGTTGCATTTACTTTGTTTATTCCTTACATAATATTATATCATATGTGACCATTTATCTGATGTATTCACATAACAATGAGGCAAGGAAGATCGGTGTTTTGTCATACAGATGTTACAAAGGCATCAAAAAGGAAATATCCTTCACATTTTGAGTGGGGTAACATATATTCCTGCATCTGAGGTGAAAGCCTTTATTAATCCCTTGTTGTCAGCTTCTCATGGAAGATCTGGAGCAGAATGGAATGAAACAAAATGGAAAGGGGAAACGCCAACAGCAGAGAAGAAGTGAGGGTGAGATCAAGGGGAGGGGGATAAGGATACAATAATCTGCAAACAGCAATAAGAGGAAGAGGGAAATGGAGATGAAACAAAAAAAGAACAAACCAACAGACAAACTAACAAAGGAAAAGAAGTGATGGAGCGGGGGAAATCACAATAACCTGAAAAAAGGAGTGCTTGGGAATGGGGTCATTTGGGGTAGAAGAAATCATGAGTATGGAAGTGGAGTGACCTGAGGTAGTGGAGAACAGCTGTCTTCAAACCATTAAAAGAAGAATGGGATGTAAAAGATTGAGGAAGTTGGTTCCACAGGTGAGAGCAAAGAGGAACAAAGGAGTGGAGGTGAGCAGTGAGCCTGGATTTTGGGAGTTTAACAAGAAGAGGGTTACTGGCAGGCTGTGTCCATCCTGCAGAAACCTGGGAGGGTGCAAGACTATAAAGGAGGTGGTAGAATGTGTTTACCTTGTGCATGTAACAGGTGTAACCATCCAGCTTTGTCACGGGAAATCCCATTGCTGATACGGGTCTGCTGTACACCAGCTTGCTCTCTCGCTGAATGCTCTTTTATCGATGTGGGTTTTCTCAAGTGTAATTTCAGATATGTCTTGTTTTTGATGCAGTTCTTATCATGAAAGGTTCACTTGTTGTCTGACGAACTTATTTACCACATGAAGTATTTTTTATGTAGCGACGTTATGCATAAAGATTATATTTAACCCCTGCAAATTAATGCCAAAGCCAAGTTACTTGTAGTTCCAGCATTCCCTCTAACAAATACCTTAAACAGATACCTGGGCTGTGTCCATTTTCATTGGTAGTGCATCATTCAGCTCGGTTTTCATTCTTCCCCTTCAGTTTTTCAATCTTTAGAGAGTGTTGAAAAGAATAGTTTAGCTACTGATCATATTGGATCAGGTCTGATCATGAACCATGCTCGATAAAGAGCGTCGTTGATGCCGAAGCAGTTTCAATGGCTGTGGTTACAACCTTGGAAGGATGGCCACTTTGACACAGGACGGAATTTGGAATTTGGACACGATGTCAGAAATAGCTCACCTATTCTTCGTGAAGGACACCGTTGGATCTTTAACATCCACCAACTAATGCTGGCAAATGCGACGCCTAGTTTAACATCCATCCGAGGGATGGCACACACATTGATGAATCACCCTGCCTGTGAAACACCAGGATGACAGTTTATAGCCGGGTTGGGATTCAAACCAAGGCTAGACAGCTTCAAGGTGAGTGTGCGAACCTCTAGGCCATACTGCCTGCCCTAATATATTGAGATCCAAATAAATGTTGAGTCAAAAATACAAGGCAAAACAAAAAGCACAATTATTCCTTTATTATACCACCTTTGCTGTGGCATATTCAAACAAATGAGTTATCATGTCATATTTTTGGCATTTTGGCAAGTCGATAACACGTTAGGTGTACAGGTTGCTTCATTTTGGGGGTGGGAGAGCGATGAGGGTGTGACGATACCGCTCATGAAGGCAGTAATTTGTAATTTGACCAAGGGGCTGGCAATCACTCACCTACCTGGTGATTTTAACATCCACCAAACTAATGCTAGCTGATGGGTCACAGGCTTAACATGTGTCCAACGAACGCCATGCCTTTTTGATGCGACGTCTTGCCTGTGACGCACCAATCTGACATTTTATAGTCACGCTGAGAATCTAATCCAGGCTTGACAGCTCAAAGGCAAGTGCACTGACTCTGCACCATTGTGTCAAGAACATGTGGTCGGTGATAACCCAGCAACTCACAAAATAAGTGGGAAGCCAAGAGAACTGTAAGCAGAAGCAGTTTGATAAACCGATCCCCCTGATCACTGTCAATCTGTTTCGTTTTACGGAAACAGTGGCAACAACACAATAATGCTATTCTGCCAAATTTCAGTACATAGTAGAGATCAAGGCTCGGTTAGAGGTGGGTGAATCTGCCCACTTGGTGGCCTTTCTAAGAGCCCTCCCAATGGATATGTTACTTGTACAATCAGGATCCTGTTGGATGTATGCTGAGGTGGTCCAGTGGGTCATGAATCGCTTTGGTATGCTTATCAGGCAGAATTGGCTTGGGTGCAACTGGGGCAGTAAAAATGGCAGCTTTTGGAAAGAATATAAAAACTTGTCAGTGACTTTGTCTTGTCCAAGTTATCTGGATGGACTAGGATGGGATAGATTTTCAAAATTTGGCAAATTTTATTTTTTATGTGACTGGATGTGGACCTGTGGATTCGGGTTCAGCTGTTTTGCACTCCTGATTTGCATGTGGCTGCTGAAGTGGCAACGGAGTTTTTGGGCTATTAAGACAATTTTTTTTGTCAAAGATGCATTCACCAATGCTGCATCAGCTGAGTGGACCTGAGGATGTCTCTGTTGAAAGGGGGAGGTGGAATTTGCATTTTAATAAAGGGTTTCTCCAAAGGGAACTTGGCATATTGATGAATGTGATACCGAAAGGTTTTCAGAGTTTACATTCATGGGTTGGTATTGCTGCACCCAAAAGGTAGTACGGCTCCACTCGGCAGTCAGAAGGGAGTGCCTGTATGCCAGCGTTATGGAGCACCTTTCTGTGTGTGATCAAATTGTGCTGAGTTCAGTAGGATAAATGGGTCAATAGGTTCGGTGATTGTGCCTCAAAGACCGATCAGCTTTGCTGGTGATGGTGGGAAAATTGATTTGAGGTAGTGTGGCAGTGGTAACAGATTTACATTGACAATTCTGCTCCAATAATAGTACTTCAGTCCCATTATGTGATTAGCCAGTTGAAGGAGCATAGTTTTGGTGTGAATGATTGACGTGAAGGTTGCTCATGCTACTGTGGACACAGGTGTCCATAAGATATGCATCCTGTATTATTTGGTGATGGGGGAGCAATTGGGAAGCATTCTCCTTGGAATCAAACCATCAGTTGAGGTTGGCTACCTGGGTGACAGTACCTGGAGTTGTAAATTGAATTTTTAAGTTAGGCCTTGGAGGAGAGACTTTGATATACATGTGTAGGTGACGGAATTGTGCAATCTGTGTTTACTTGGATTAGGTCGAGCATGATTGCGAGTTGGACTTTTAAAAGTCATGCTTGCGAATATGTGTGGAGGACATGACTTGTGATGCTCCACCTGTGAGGGAGGAAATGGTTGTTAACGTTGTGGTATCTCAGGTTCTGTCCCACAAGCAATGAAATGGGTTTAGTTTTGTTGAGCTATTATCACTGCCTGCTGTTGAAAACATGGTGGTGGTATGGACCCTGATGGAGAGCAGCAGTGTGAGCTTACCAAGGGTTGTCGATGGGCGACCACCAGAGTAGCAGACAAGGTGCATAACTAAGTACCTGACAGATACAGGAGGAGCGGGGACAGGCCCATGACTTTGAAACACAGCATATAAATTGGGCTGCAGTTAGTATGAAAACCCAACATGATCTGCAGGTTTAAGGCCAACATTTTAACCAAGGAAACTTGGTTTCGGTCAGGACTATGCAGAGACATATGGGGATCTCTCCTAAGTTCGTTAGTTATTGGCAGTGCCAATGAGTGGTAACTGAAAGAATTGATGAGGTGATATAATCAAGTGTGCATAGGACCCTGGAGAACTCCATGAGTTAATCTGTGATCAGCGACATAGTTATTGGAGGATGCATTTCCAGATTGGATTTATTGTGTGCAGCGAAGGCTAGTGAAATCAGGCCTAGTCTTCCACAAAGCCTCTTCCTGTTGCAGTTGGGGGACCAAAGGAATCACAGGCTCCTCAAGGTGTAATACACGAGATTAGAAATGAATAGTGAGTTTGGTATAAACCTAAATACATACAGGATTGTGGTGGAATGAATACATGGGCAGAGTGATGGAATATTTTTACCCCATGCATGTGAAGTGAAAAGTGGGGTTAAGCAATTGGTTCACTTTGTCTGTCTGTCTACAAACATCAGTTTATGATTGAGGAACTACTTAATGCTATGTTTTGAACACGAATCGGAACACCTACCTGCAGTTTAGCAGTACTCTTTCTCTGAATTTGGCAAATTGGACAGAATCTCGTCCCGATTGCACATAGTATGCACAGAGGAGTAAGATAATATTTTTACTGTATTAGCTTGTCTGGCAGTCAAACAAAATTGAAAATAATTCCAAACAGAGAACTTACTTTTTAAGCATGCCATAAAGGACACAGACACGAAGAACTAATGTAACATGTTAAATAAGGTGTTATAAAAGACTAAATTTCTGCCATTTTGATGGCTGTAAATTTCTGAATTTTATTTTTTAATACATACAAACTTTAAAATCTTGATTTTTATTTAAATCGATTTGTATAGTTGAACACTTTAGAACACACATCACCTTTTTGGAACTTTGAAATCCAAAACCCTTCCATTTAGCAGTACTTGGACAAAATATTGCAGCATTTTACATCATCTCGACCAATCAAATTTGCCTCTCATAGATACTCCCCCATGTCCTTTTTTTCTCAAGACTGTGTGGGGTAAGGTGTTTTCTGAACTCTCTTGTATTTCTTTTGTTAGATGGAAAACATTTTTAGTTATTCATTGCTGTGAGTTATTTCTAGGAATATAGCCAACCTATCTTAGTTCATAATGGCAATTTTTTGTTATTTTGCTTTGATCAAGTCAGGATTACTTGAACTGGTGGTATGGGGGTAATGCTATGAGCTTGGGGAATGCACTGTATTATTTTTACACGAAGAAAATTGGAATGGTCATTTGTTTTACAATCAGTGCAGTAGTTTACGTATTTTCACAGTGCTAGTGCTGTATCTTTGTCCTTCTATCTATGTCCCCACGAACCATATGAGATCCTTCAGAGTCTATCTCATTTAGTATCCCTCAAACACTGAAATGGTGATAATTGCTCGTAGTACACTGGTGATATTTGAGATGCCTCAGTTTGGTTTAGTTGAGCCATTATAACAGCCTGCTTTGGAAAACATGGTGATGGCATGGACCCTGATGAAGAGCAGGAGTGTGAGCTTACCAGGAAGAGGAGTAAATTGAGCAGATGCACCAAGCGTTGTCTGGACGACGCCACGACAGGACCAGACAACATGCATGACTAAGTGCCTGACAGAGCCACGAGAGGAGCTGGAGCAAGCCCCTGACTGAAAGGGAGCATATAAATGAATGAAGAGAGCAGGTGAAGGTTATGCTGGAGCAGGATGCATGTTGGCATGAAGAGCTGTATGGAGCTATCCCAATGGCTGTCACCAAGTAGGTTCCTGTTCCATTCAAATTTGCGATAAAAAGGGAACACGGGCTCAGAGTGAGAGTCGAGCGGGTCAGGGTTAGAGTTGAGGCACCGTGATGATAATAGACATCGGCATGGAGCCAGAGATGTTGTTCATGAGCCAGAAGGGATAGATGGTGTTGTTTCCTCCTCTTGGGGATCCAATGACTCGAGCTGCTGTGGCATAGCCTTAATACCTGAAAGCCTATCTTTCTCAACCTGTGCCCATAGCCCAGCATCTGTGAGCTAACTCAGCTGGAGGATAAGCTATTGCTTCTTCTTGTTGCCACTGGACTGTGAGATTCAACCTTTTTCGCTTTACCCCTCATCATCTCCTTTTATCTTGCCCAGAAATTCATGCTTAGAGCCGACTTTGAAACTTCACTCACTCAGAGCAATGCAAAAAAGCTGAGGCCTAAATGGCTGTCCTTTCCCTTTTTGTGGTGTCCCTATGTTTATGTTGTGTTTAAGCTCAATAATTTACAACTTTGTTGAACTTTCCTGCACAGTTTGTTTGCTGTCCTGTGCAGATCTGTACAGGTTTTTGCTCCTGTGTCAGATCACTTATTTGTTTGATTTTAAACTGTTCAATTCTTTATCTGTATATGGAGTTTATTGCCTGAAGAGTGGTCCCTGTACATACTATAGTAATTTTAATTGTGTATAATAAATTAGAAGTTTATCTTTTGTGTAATCAATTATTATTGTGGTTTCTTGCCTGCTTTATTCCCGCACAAATTGTTGAGTCGATCACCTCTCATGGGTTAGTCAGTTGGCTACATTACACTCGATAATTATAATAGTATATATTGCTTGTCAGTTATTATTGCAACAGGGTTACAGTGAGTCTGGTCATTAATACTGGGGTTGTGACACATTTAATTACAAAATACAATCAAATTACTTATCTGTGATGTTATAAAGCTCGATGAATCATTGTTTATTTTGAAGAAGAAAAAGAAAATGCTCGGAGTGGTTCAATAAAGTCGGTCTCTGGGGATCACAGGGGAAAAGGGGTACGGGGAGGTCAGAGGTAATGTTCATCCAAACCATTGAACTCCACTTGAATTTACCCCCGCTTTTATAGTGTAGTTAAAAAAATAAAAAAAAATCAATTGTTACTTCAATTCCCCAACTTAGTTTATTTTTGCGTAAGCTGTGGTAGTGGGCCTCCGTCGGTTTTATCCCTGTATTTTTTATTTATTTAAAGAGTGTTCAGGGCAGGCACAAAATCGGCATCGGGGTAAGCACAGAAAGGTGTAAACACCCTTCCCAACCATAATAATACACTTATCATATCCGATAACGAACTAACACGTTCACGGGCACGGAAGCCATTTTCCCAGACATGTGCAAACAAGGCCTACAACTGCATTGAAAACAGGTAACACAGCATCCTGAACTTGGCTGTTAAGCCAGCTGTCTCATCTCCTCCTCATGTGGATCCATACAATTTCATATTGTCTTTCATGAGACTTTACCTACCTTTCAATCAGTACCATGAAAAAGTACGATGACTTCCTATAGTTCTATAATCGGGAGTATGACCACTATTCTTCAGTGAGGTTTCTCAGTTCTCACTGTTGGATAAAAATACAGAATGCAGGACCAGCTGTATCAAACCCAAATAAGTAAATTGCTTTATAATGACATGGTAATAATTTGAAGTGTTGTATTGAAGTGTCACCTTACTGGATATCATCGTCACGATGGAGATTAAAGTGAGTTTTGTGATGTTGTTCGACCAGGCATCAAATAAAGGTTCAATAATTATAAACAAACTATCTGATCTTACAGAAGCTCAGCACTCATTCAATATCTTTGGACTGCCACTGTAGTTATGTATCCCAAGAAGAGATTTAACAAGGCAAAGTGATCGACTGAGGTTGCAATTTATCAAATTCCCATTCTTCCTAAAGTTACCATGATGTTAAACATCCACATGAATGCAGACTGGAAATCTAACTTCAAGTTTCTGCAGAGAAGATACTGCACTTCTTGATGCATTGCCTCCTGCTGGAAGATCATCAGAAAAGCCTGAATTTTATTTTTATTTTCACTGTTGGTACTCAAACACAGAACTATACAGTTCAGATTGATAGGTGTTATTCCTAATCATCCTAAAGATACCGTAAAGAAACTGACAGTTGACAAAGGTGTGCTAAATTCCATTAGAAGCAAAGTAAATCTGACAATTTGGGCGTTGGCCCTTTGTTGGAGAAAGAGAGGTTCTAGCTAGTCCCATGTTGATCTCTTGTTTCGACGAAGGTCTAATGCCTGAAATATCGGCTTTACTTTGCTTTAACAGGGGGTTTGCATAATAAACTCTCAGTTGATAAAAGCTATCTTGAATTTTCTGCCAACACAGGTGAACATTGGCTTTGAAAAAGTCTAGTATCCCTCTATACAGTTCAGAGATGAGCCTGCGATCAATTGAACAGCGTTGTAGGGTGACTTTCTCAATTTGCCATCATGAAACCATCATGTTGGTGTGACAGGTGGGGTCCATGAGGGTAAAATCAAGCAGAACTATTGGATCGTCAATGAGATACCAAAATCTTATTTATCAAGCACAGAGACAGGGTGACCAATAAAGGGACAAGGTTCAGAAGCAGACAGACACACAAGCACAAAGAGGAACTGCAAGAAACAGGGTATTCGGCTCTAATGCCCCAGGCTCTGTGGCTAGACCCAGACACCGTCCGCTCACCAAACAATTGCCCACGCGAACGGGTTAACATAATTAGGGTCGTGCGTAAAATTCTGTGAAAAATGGGTAGGGACACACAAGTGCCATCTGGTTGGTTACTGTCTGTCTGGCCTTTATGTAAATGTTCGAGCTGCTTAACATGAAGGCAGCGCCCTCAATCCTGATTTGGGGGCTGCCTTTCGGGAAGGTGGGGAGGGATAATCAGTGGAAATGCGGACCCCGGCCAAGCAATGGTCGGTGCTAGGATGCGCGACTTACATGGAGTGGCATCACCATGATGGTTGACACGTTTAAAATCGGGTACAGCAATGCAAACGCAAATATCAACTTCCACTCTGAGATTCAAAATGGCAAGCCAATTGGTAATATCATGAAAGCCAATGCTCTTATTGGCATTTTATGTCAGTGCATTGTTGACACACGTGACAAGTGGGGGTGTGCTTGTGGGTTGGGAATCCCCCTTTGAGCTATGGCCAGGTGAAGTTTAAGGTCACAATGTGCAGAGGTATAGTAAACAAAGGATCATTTTTGGTCCCTTTTTAGTATAGCTGATTAAAACGATTTATAGCTCAATAATCAATCATTTTACTGCCATTAAAACTATTTTTTTTTCTTCATGATCATAATTATGATTTGTCATCATTCTTGATTTATTGGAGATTGTTATATGCTGTCAAGGTATGTCCCAAGTTTGTACAGCATGGATAGATGTCTCCCATACCTCCCCCGTGCCACAAGTTCTGAAACAAGTTCAGGGATTATCGCTGCTATAGAATTGGTTTTGGGATCAACTTAACCGTTAACGAACCCCTTTCACATAATGTTCTGTTGGAACAAGTATTCCGGTGCACGGGGTCGTTTCTCCAACTTCAGCACTCAGTTCGCAATAACCAAGGAAAAGAACGAAGGGAAAAAATATCTGTTTGAAATTGTCTCATAGGTAAAGGCTGGGAAAGCAGAGGTCGTAGTTCTTCTGTCATTGAGGGAGGGGGTCATGGTGAGATGTCTTATTAGAACGGACCGCAGATTCGCACGCAGATGCTGAGCCCGATTAAAATTCAGAGCTTTGTGTCTGCAACCTCATAATTGGTTTGTCTGTCTTACAAACCCCTGTGCCATAGGTCGTCTGACACTTTTTACTTTGGCGCAGAATCTTATTTTCTGCTAATTGTCATTCTATGCCGGCTGGTTTTTATATGGTATAATATAACTGTACAGTATATTCTTTACCAACATATATATATATATACAGTATATATTGATTGCAAATGAAACAGAGCTTGATGCTAAGTCGACCCTATCTTGTTTTTTTTTAACAAAATCTGTGGAGTTGTTGTACTTGAGGCAATTCTTGGTTTACTTGTGCCCTTTTTCCTTACTTATCTGAATATATTATAATATATATATATCAAAATATGTGGAGTGTGGCAAGCACTCTCCCGATCTCCATTGGACATAGTCCAACACCAACGCATCATCTCCAACCCAGAGGCCTCAGCTTGGCGACTCTGTCAAACAGACAAAGATTACATGGTCAACATCAGTTAAACATCAGAGCCGACTATCCAGATTTCAGCCATATTTGCCCTCATCAGGATGGCATACTGATAAACATCTAACCAATGATGACTACGTTCGTCGTTTATACACCAGACACACCTCCTGACTGTTATGGTGAGCATCGGCCGCGGATTATGTCTCACACGGTAAAACAGCATAATCCGCAAAGAACAACCATCCGCCACGCAGATGATTGTTCCCGCTAATGCAAACCAATGAACCAAAAGGCACATGGTGCGATCAGCAGGTAAATCGAAATGTGTGGAGCATGTTGAGCTCTCCCCCATTCGCCAATGGACACAAAGTCCTACACCAAAGTGTCGCCTCCAATCCGGAGGCCTCGGCCCGGCGACTCTGTCAAAAGGACAAAGATTCCATGGTCAACATCAGTTAAACATCAAATGGAGCCACCTATCTGGATTTTGGGATTAATTACCCTCATCAGGACGGCATATTGATTAATATCAAACTGATTGTGGTCATCATATCTAACCGAACCATGTGTAAATGTCAAAAACAGTCAACATATAAATGAAAAACGAAGACCTACCCACATCTCTCACCTTTGAATGGAGGAAATAACCAATTAGCTCTCACCTAATCAATTAAACCCAGGTGGTTAGGATTATATAAATAAATCTACTCCTCCAATGCTCTTCGAGCTGAAGAAGCTGCATAAAGCAACCATGAAAGGCTACCCAAGGAAAAGTCTTTGCTGTTTCAAACCTTTCCCAGAGTTCTTCCACAGCTGCAAGACATTCACAAATTGTACACACATGAGAATCCCGATGCTACACACCCCCTCAGCTGCTGGACCGGTTTTATCGCTTGTTGGTGAATCATCAGCAACAACGCAGACAGAATACACTGCATATATCTAGCAAATACAACCTGTTGCTCGCTGCCGGGAATATTGAAATGGGGGCGGGGGGGGGGGGAGTGTGGATGGTGGGGAGGGAGGAGTAAGTGAGGAGGAGGTATACACTCTGGCATGAAGGGTAGGAGTGAGGAGAATGGGGGAGAGGGTGGGGTAGTGGGGAGGAGATTTCGGGGGGTGGGGGGGGTGTTCTGGACTTGTGTTTAATAGGGGAACTTGAGGGGGAAAGGGGAGGAGGGTTCTCGACTTGCATTTGGCAGGGAGACATGAAGGAAAGCGGAGTGTGTGTGGGGGGGGGGGGGGGGATGGTCCCCTTCGGCCAGCATTAGTACAGGATTGAATGATATGGCGTACATTAACACGGCATGTTCAAACGGGTCATACTAAACAATGTTCAGACACTGCCCAGAGACATCCGTTGGGGGTGGACGGCAGTGTTGTAGTCAAGTCCACCTGGTTCGAGTCCAAGTCCAAGCTGTCCAAGTCAAAATCCGAGTCCAGCAGTTCCGAATCCAAGTACCTGGCATTACAAGTTAATTTCCTCCGGTGCTGAAAATGTATTGAAAAGTGTGGGAAAAAAAGAATTTATTTATGTTTATGTATCATGTAAATTAAGATGATTAAATATCAAAACCGATTAACAGTGTAACTCATTACTTGCATCAAGATTTTATGACATACTATGGCCCTCTTGCTGTAGTAATATTCCATATTATGGCCTGTAATATCTTAGGGGGTGCTTGCCTCTGGTCTAGCATTATGGAGTGTTACAGAGAGGGGTGGGGATGATGAGGAGTGCCAGATTTCAGTAAAAAATATGGTTAATTACCCTTGCCAAAGGAGAGGGAATTGCATTTGGGTGCATTTGTTACTTGGCAAAATCTTCGATTTTGTCAAGTCTATTGCGTCTGTTCTGTTTGTTGGTTTGTTTGTTTGTTTGTCCGGTCGTCTACAGCCCAAACGGCTGGACCAGTCGTTCTTAAATTTTTACACCTGATAGGCAATCCACCTGAGACGGTCCACGTCCAAACCCCCTCTTAATCGGACTAAACGTCACGTGACGTCGCACAACGTGAAAACACATTTTTGGACATAACTCAGTGACCGGAAGTCGCTACGACTTCCGGTTGACGCCAAAACAAACTTCAATGGAATATCTAAATGTTTTAAAATGCATGTTAGTACAAATTATGCACAGTTTTCGCAAGCGTATGACGTCAAAGTTTTTAGCTATTGGCGTGATTAAAAAAAAAATTCTATTCGTTCTACAGGTCACAATTCTTAACCGATTTGGATGAAATTTTAACAGCTGATAGAAATCCACAGTGCAAAAAAGTATGTGACTTTTGGTGATGTTCAAGATCAGGATCTGGATTCTGCATCACTTTATATTATCGCCCATTATAAACCAATGGGAATTTTGTGAATTACACATGGCTATTTCTCAAACAGTTTTGCACTTATTATATTGAAACTTATACTGTCTATTTATGCATGTAATATTAACGTGTACAAAGTTTGATCGAAATTGACCCAAGGTCAAGGTCAGGTCACCCAAAACATGAAAAACACACATATAAAATATACATTTTTGTTTTACAAGATATTTCAAACCTGATAACGGGATCGTAAAGCTGGTTGAAAAGCAATGTTCCTAGGTATTTTCAAATATTTTCTACGATCAGAATGAAGGCAACAAGCACCGATGATAAGTTGTTGAATGTCACATGGTGGCTTTTAATGAATTGTGAAAATTTTCAATCTGCTGCCGTTACCATGACAACTGCGCCTGATAATTGTTATTTGTGACGTCGCGTCATTTTATTAATGTTCGAACAAATAAACACCACACATTCCATGACATTACAGCTTGGACCACCACACGGAAAGGTCAACTAATTCGCCAAGTGTCGTGCTAAGCACGATTTTTCATTTGTCTGTTTGTTTGTTTGTTTGTCCACACGAACTTTCGTGTTTTTCTCCGCAACCGCTTGTCGGATTGAGACGAAATTTTCACCAGTGGTGCGACTACTCATGTCGAATGTTATAATGGTAATTATGATGTTGTAGGTCACGTGGTTTGGCAGCCATATTGGAAAAATGGAAAAACTTTTGACGTCTGTATCTCTGAAACCGCACCAAGGAAATAATTTAAACTTGGCACACAGCAAGTACTCCTCATGATGGTTAAGTGATTTTTATGAGGTCATAGGTGCCCTCGTTATGACGTCATAATTGCATGTGTAGAATGCCACATCCGATCAGTATGAACATTTTTGAGGGTCATCTAGGGATAAAATGGTCCACAGAAAAAAAAAAATTAATTACGTCAACGGTCACGTGATTTGGCAGCCATGTTGTTTAACAAAAAAAAATAAACCTTCAAAAATCTTCTCAGAAGTGGCTGAACAAATCGAGGCGAAACTTTACACGTATGACCGCCTGTCACACATATTCATAAAGGTTCACACATATGATATCATAGGTCACATGGTTGGCAGCCATATTACCCTAAAACCTATATAAATACACCACTCAAAAGAAGTCCTGGCGAGGTTCTGCAATCTCTGCTCTTTTTCTTGTTGATGTTTGAAAGACCCCTTACAAATCATTGGCAATCACAGATCATTTCCCATCATTTAAAACAATGGTCTTTTACACCCCCTTATATAAAATGTTTGATTCCTCTTTCGGAGCTTAATAATGTTTAGTTATATAATGTACGAGGAAGAGTACCCGTCCCAAGTGATGGGAAAAGCTAGCAAAAGTATCCATCCCTGGTGACGATGAAAATTGAAAGTTAATCTATCAATTTAAATATTTTTTCTTGTACTTTAAACAAGGTCAATTGTGTTGCACTCTTGGTTTCTGTCAGAACCAAAGCTCTGAGTTACTTATACTGCCCACCGCAAAATGGTGGTGCAACACATAGCGGTGGAGATTGGATTTGTCTAAAAAGAGGGAAAAATATCCTGGTTGCGAAATATAATTTGGCATCAACATTACTCATACCTGTTCTCCCGTCATTTCAAAAGTGAATGTTGAGCTTTTCAATGCAGCGCGAGAAGCGGCTGCCGTAAACATGAGTAGACGAAGGCAACACAGAAAGAGACCATTTGGCCCACGAAGCCTGTACAATGTTTGCCAACCGATAACTTTTTTTATACAGTCAAGGCTCGTGGAAAGCGAGAACTAAATGGATTATGACACAACAGGATAAAACGAACAGTAATAAGAGGATTGTTGGGTGGGGGGGGAGGGTGGACAAAATAGAGGGAGAATTGGACAAACAATGGGGGAGGGATGAACGGGGTGTACAGGATGGATCAGAAGGAAACTTTTATCCCCCTCCATCCTTCCTCCTTCTCTCTCCCTCTCTCTTCCCATCCCCTCTTTCCCCTCCCCTCTCTCCCTTTCCTCTTTCCCCTTCCTCCCCTTTTTGTCAATGTGTGTCAGTGTGTCTCCTCCATAACTCAAAAGCCATGAAACCTCGTAGCCTGACACTTTGCATGCATATGAACAAAACTCCAAGGATGTGCGTGACTGAAAATTGGGTGTTTGAGTTAATTATAACACCACTTTTGAAGATAATTAACGGCCTTATTTAATTATATCCTTTATCAGGTGCATCCACAGACACCTTGATCTCGATGGGGTCTTAAGGCGCATACTGGGTTACATCGCTGGGGACTTAATGTGCCATTTTTTTTGGCCTGCTCACCAATGCTTGAGTTGAGTTGGAACAGGCTGCAACGGTTTATTCATGATAAAGCGCTCAAAATGTTTGTTTTTTCACCTTCCTCAGTGATATCCAACACCTGATCTACATACCTTCAAATCGTTGTATACATCGCTTTTGTAAGTGCTATAGTTTTCATTCGGAGCTTGGAGTGGTTTCATGCATTTCACGATGCAATTTTCCACGATCTACTCTCACGGAATAATTCAAGTACTATATAACAGAAATATAATTTGAGTTTCGAGGATTGGATCATGTGGATTAAATAACTCAAAACCTGGAGTAAAATCTGAAAATGTTAAGAAATCGGTGATGTTTAGTTTTTTGCCATTACCAATAAGCTTGCTTTCGCTTGCCTAACCAGCCTTTCCTTATCAACCATTTAATTGGAGTGCTTGCTTGGGTACTTAAGCCACTTGCTGAGCACCCTACAGTCAATAGTGGTACAGTTCGTGTCCCGATCGGGATGTACAGTCAGCAGTTGCTACAAGGTGGAGGTACATGGGGTTACATTTGGATCTGAAAAGGGGCTTCTCCATGGGTGTGGGTGCATGCCTGCATGCTTGGTTATGGGTGCCGTGGTGCTAAAGTCCAGGCGGTGTTTGTCTCCAGACGCGTCTGAACGGTATTTATCTCCAGATGTGTCCGGGCGGTGTTTGTGTCCGGACAGGAATTTGTCTCCAGACTGTGTTTATCTCCGGACATGTCCGGGCAGTGTTTGTCTTCGGGTGCTATTTATAGTATCACCGGTAGAAAATGGATTTCAGACATTACTTTGTTTCCAATCTTCACTGTTATTCTATGCAGAATCATTTTGATGAGACAGTATGAATCGTAATAACAATCCACCGCACGTCTGCCTTCCCTTCCACCACCCCTCCTCACTCCCCTCCCTCCTCTCCCTTCCCCTCCACCTCATCACTCTCTCCCCTTTGCTCTCTCCCCGAACCCTCTCTCTCTCTCCCCCACTCTTTCTCCCCCCTCTTGCTCTTCCCATCAGCTGTTAGTGACACATGGTATTTGCTGGTATCTTAATAAGGCACTGTAAATAAACAAACTGCGATTCCATGTCCTATATATTTTTACGTTAAAAATGTACATATATAATAAAAGTCAAATCCAAATCCAAAAGGATCTCTCCTGGTGTTCTTGGGTGGTGTAAAATTCAATCAGATATCCAAAATTACTGTACCTTTGAAAGAGTGAATAAATAAATTTTGGAGCCCTTTTATAATGCGCAGACTCTATTATTTCATTATATCGTATCTGGGTAGAGAAAGTTGATCTTTCCTAATTTCTCTGCTTTCACTCCAGATTTTGACACAGTTATTTAGGCTATGATTTCCAATCATTAAATATGAAATCAGCTTTTAATAAGCCTGTACGATACATTATTCAATCTTGTCAAGAGCCAATCACATTGCACCTAGCCTCCTTACACAGCCAATCCGCGTAACAGCGAACAGACGAACGGACAGCCATCCTTGCATATACACGAGGGCCAGTCAATAAGTAACCTTAAAATAGCGATATAAATTCGAGGATGTAATGTGTGTAGTTGTAGACGACATATGTTCTATCTATGGGTAAGAGTCATGTTTTGCCTGTTTTAGATCTGGAAACATTGAGCGTATGACGTCAGTAGAGCAGTTCCAAGATGGCGGCTCCCTTAGAAGCATGCACCAGGGAGGAGCAACGTTCTGTCATCCGTTTCTTGGGAAGTTAGGGTGTGAATCCCATTGAAATCCATCGCAGAATGAAAATACAATATGGTGACACATGTTTATCGCTGTGGCAGGTGTACAACAGTATAAACATACCAAATTGTGAGGTTCTATCTCAAATAATAATGGAGATATGGAAGGCATCATCTTAGCCAATCAGGAGTGAGATATAATTGCTTATTTTTAATTGGTTTTTCAAAACACGTGAATTAACACCTAACGTGTTCATATGAATTTCCAAATAATCGTCTTTTGTGTTTACAAGTACAACGATGTAAAGTATGTTACTATGTTTGTTAAACATATTTTTTCAACATAGTTTACTTCAAGACAGATCGCCGAATGAAGTGTATAAATAGATAACTCGTTCCCAGTTTCTTTTTACACTCCAAAATCTCAGTTATTCAGCGAATCATTAAAAGTGCTCTTTGGAAGAACAGATGTGTTTTGGATTGCGTGTCCTTAAGGGCTGTCACACCTTGACGATAGCCAGCGTATGCCGATTTATGAAAAATTTGTCTAAAACGCTGGCACACGTCGAATACGTTATGGGTACGTTTTGTGTATGTTAAGAGCACGCTGAAAAACACTACCATAGGTCGTATTACGCTGGTTTAAACGTTGTACTTTTTGGTTGTCCAAAAAATTTTGCATGCTTGAAATTTTACGACGTACTCAGCGTTTGGCTCACACGTTCCGCTACGCTGGCCATAAGTTGTAGGCACGTTATGCGATCGTTGACACACGTTAATTGTATGTTACTCATAAGTCGAAACACGTAGAGGTAACATTCGCGTACCCGAAACTTATTTCTAACCTATGAGTAACGTTTTGTAAGCACGCTACACGAACGTTGTTCACACTTCGCAACACGCTACTTGAAAGTTCCTCATACGTCGAAACACATAAAAGTAATGTTTAGGTACCCGTGACTTATTTATAACCTATGAATAACGTGCTTGGGAATTATTACGCTATGCATACACTAGACTATCGTTGGGCATAGTTGTGGACGCCTAAAACACGATAAACAATCGTTGGTATAACTTATGTATAAGTTATCGAAGCGTTCTGTGTTCATTACTAGTACATTATGCATTTGTTTTTAATACTTTAAAAAGTAAAACAAAGAATATTTCATCGTGGGAATGAGGAAAAAAAATTAGCCGAAAAGAACATCGAACAATGGTGCAAAGTAGTCTCCTATTCGTGGATGATAAGAGGATCCATCATCACCACACCCTCCCCATCACGCTCACCATACTACTACATGGACCTACTACTACTACTACTACTACTGACATAGACATACTACTACTACTACTACTACTGACTTAGACATACTACTACTACTACTACTACTACTGACATAGACATACTACTACTACTACTACTACTGACATAGACATACTATAACTACTACTACTAATGACATAGACATACTACTACTACTACTACTACTACTACCAATGCTACTACTACAACTACTACTACTATTACTACTGTCACGCACACAACTACTGCTAATAGTATTACTACTACTGATACTACTGGCATTGACATCTACTCAACATGGAGTCTGGAACAATGATGGGTTCCTCTTGTGAAGCCCATTTGTATATACCAATTCCCCTTAATGCTGCCAATACGCCATTACACGGTAGATGTAAGTTAGAAACACGTTCAGTAAGTGCTGTGGTCGTCCGGAAGACGTCAATCTAATTTGTCTACATACGACAATGTGCGTTTGAGATACGTTACACATAGGTTCATAGCATGTTACTCAAAAGGTTAGAAGCACGTTATACTTAGGTTCAAAGCATGCTACACATAGGTTAAACGCACGTTACTCATAGGTTCATAGCACGCTAGTCATTGGTTCAAGGCAAGTTACAAATAGGTTATGCACGTTACTCATAGGTTTCAAGCACGTTAAACATAGGTTCAGAGCACGCTACTCATAGGTTTAAAGGACGTTACCCATTGGTTGAAAATTAGGTTGCGGTATGTTAAATATTACCTTGACGTGTTTCGACTTATGAGTAACCTACAAGTAACGTGTGTCCGTCGTGTGTAAACAATTGAGGAGCGTGCCAGGAACATATGACAACGCATGCGGAACGTGTTTAGCCATATGCGAGTACGTCGTAAAATTTTCAGCATGCTTGAAATTTCACGACGTATTACACGTTACCACGTAATATGACAGCGTATTTCATTGTTTTCCAGCATACTCTTATCGTATACACAACTTACCTATACCGTATTCGACGTGCGCCTAGCGTTTTAGACACATTTTCATAGGCCGGCATACGCTGGCAAAATCGTCAAGGTGTGACTGCGATGTTGACACTTCAAATTCTCAGGCGGTTATGATTTAAAGGGGCGTCGGCAGGTTCTTAACAGGCTACGCCACGAGTTCGCCGGCGATACGTTTAGCACGCTATGCGTAAGTTAAACTATCGTTGGGCATAGGTTGTGAACGCCGACAACAGGCTAAGCATTCGTTGGTAAAAGTTATCAATAACACAACGAACGTTCTGTGCCCGTTACTAATATGATATGCATATGACCAACACGTTATGAATACGCCCAAAACTTTAAAAAAAAAACATCAAAATTTCAGCGTACGCAGCGTTTTACATACATTTTTATACGTTGCCATTGCTGGTTAAAACGTCAAGGTGTGACAGGGCCTTACATGAAGGTTTGATGTTTGTGTTAATATCTCTGAAAATCTGGAACATCGGTTGGAGGTTTTTGCATTTTCCTCTGCGCAGGATTGTTTTATTGTGACCGTTATTCCTTTGTAATCACCTTCTTCAAGGGGCTGTCACACCTTGACGATTTAGCCAGCGTATGCCGATTTATGAAAAATTTGTCTAAAACGCTGCACACGTCGAATACTTATGGGTACGTTTTGTGTACGTTAGGTGCACGTGAAAAACACTACCATAAGTCGTATTACACTGTGTTTTAAAACGTTGTACTTTTTGGTTGTCCAAAATATTTTGCATGCTTGAATTTTACGACGAACTCGGCGTTTGGCTCACACGTTCCGCTACGCTGGCCATAAGTTGTATGCACGTTATGCGATCGTTGACACACGTTAATTGTATGTTACTCATAAGTCGAAACACGTAGAGTAACATTAGCGTACCCGAAACTTATTTCTAACCTATGAGTAACGTTTTGTAAGCACGCTACACGAACATTGTTCACACTTCGCAACACGCTACTTGAAAGTTCCTCATACGTCGAAACACATCAAAGTAATGTTTAGGGTACCCGTGACTTATTTATAACCTATGAATAACGTGCTTGGGAATTATTACGCTATGCATACGCTAGACTATCGTTGGGCATAGGTTGTGGACGCCTAAAACACGATAAACAATCGTTGGTATAACTTATGTATAAGTTATCGAAGCGTTCTGTGTTCATTACTAGTACATTATGCATTTGTCAAAGTCGTTTTGAATACTTTAAAAAGTAAAACAAAGAAATATTCATCGTGGGAATGAGGAAAAAAAATTAGCCGAAAAGAACATCGAACAATGGTGCAAAGTAGTCTCCTATTCGTGGACGATAAGAGGATCCATCATCACCCACACCCTCCCCATCACGCTCACCTACTACTACTGACATGGACCTACTACTACTACCAATACTACTACTACTCTGACATAGACATACTACTACTACCACTACTTACTACTACTGACATAGACATACTCTACTACTACTAACTACTACTACTACTACTGACATAGACATACTACTACTACTACTACTACTACCAATGCTACTATTACAACTACTACTACTATTACTACTGTCACGCACACCAACTACTGCTAATAGTATTACTACTACTGATACTACTGGCATTGACATCTACTCAACATGGAGTCTGGAACAATGATGGGTTCCTCTTGTGAAGCCCATTTGTATATACCAATTCCCCTTAATGCTGCCAATACGCCATTATACGGTAGATGTAAGTTAGAAACACGTTCAGTAAAGTGCTGGTCGTCCGGAAGATGTCAATCTAATTCGTCTACATACGACAATGTGCGTTTGAGATACGTTACACATAGGTTCATAGCATGTTACTCAAAGGTTAGAAGCACGTTATACTTAGGTTCAAAGCATGCTACACATAGGTTAACGCACGTTACTCATAGGTTCATAGCATGCTACACATAGGTTAAACGCACGTTACTCATAGGTTCATAGCATGCTAGTCATTGGTTCAAGGCAAGTTACAAATAGGTTCAATGCACGTTACTCATAGGTTTCAAGCACGTTAAACATAGGTTCAGAGCACGCTATTCATAGGTTAAAAGGACGTTACCCATTGGTTGAAAATTAGGTTGCGGGTATGTTAATATTACCTTGACGTGTTTCGACTTATGAGTAACCTACAAGTAACGTATGTCCGTCGTGTGTAAACGATCGCGGGCGTGCCAGGAACATATGACAACGCATGCGGAACATGTTAGCCATACGCCGAGTACGTCGTAAAATTTCAGCATGCTTGAAATTTCACGACGTATTACACGTACCACGTAATATGACAGCGTACTTCATTGTTTTCCAGCCTACTCTTAACGTATACACAACTTACCTATACCGTATTTGACGTGCGCCTAGCGTTTTAGACACATTTTTCATAGGCCGGCATACGCTGGCAAAATCGTCAAGGTGTGACTACGATGTTGACACTTCAAATTCTCAGGCAGTTATGATTTAAATCGGCGTCCAGCAGGTTCTTAACAGGCTACGCCACGAGTTCGCCGGCGATACGTTTAGCGCGCTATGCGTAAGTTAAACTCATCGTTGGGCATAGGTTGTGAACGCCGACAAACAGGCTAAGCATTCGTTGGTAAAAGTTATCAATAACACAACGAAACGTTCTGTGCCCATTACTAATATGTTATGCAATGACCAACACGTTATGAATACGCCCAAAACTTAAAAAAAAAACATCAAAATTTCAGCGTACGCCAACGTTTTACATACATTTTTATACGTTGCCATTGCTGGTTAAAACGTCAAGGTGTGACAGGGCCCTCACGTTTGCACGGTACGAGTATTTTTGCGGGAAACCAATTAGGCCTGTTTACTGTATGTGCGGGTTCTTGCTGCTGTGCAATAAAAGTTTTGCTGTACAGCTTTCTTTGTACTGACCCTAAAAATTTTACTGTACTCTAAATTTTACCAGACTCGAGCCGGATTTGAGTCGGAATCGGCATTCAGTGTCCGAGTCCGAGTCCTGAAGAGTTGAGTGCGAGTCCGAGTCCCCCAAAAGGTGGACTTGAGTCCTACATCACTGGTGGAGGTTGAAGGGGTGGGGGTGGTGGTGGGGCTTTTGGAAGAGGTAAGCGTGAGGGAAGGGAAGAGGGTGTTTTCCTTCAATCGTCAAAAAAGCCATACCAGTGTTGGTACCTTTATATAATTTCCACACATGCGATCAGCTCTCGAATCTGTTAACCTGGGCCAAATTGCACAACTGATCCTAGCACCAGTTGCGATTACTAACAAGGCATTACTTTATCCAACTTGCACATTCTTTGACACTCCTTCCACTCCTCGCCTCTGGAAAGTTGTATGGTGATGGAGGGGGTTTGGAGGAGGATAGCATGAGGGGGGGGAAGGGAAGGCAGCAAGAGGGGAGGGAAAGCAGTGTGAGGGCAGGGCAAGGGAAGGCAGCATGAGGGGAAGAAGGAAGTCAGCATGAGGGGGAGAAGGCAAGGCAGCATGAGAGGGGAGGAAGGCAGCGTGAGGGGAAGGGAAGGCAGCGTGAGGGGGAGGGAAGGCAGTGAGGGGGAAGGAAGGCAACGTGAGGGGGGAGGAAGCAATGTGGGGGGAAGGGAAGGCAGCGGAGGGGAAGGGAAGGCAGCATGAGGGGAAGGGAAGGCAGCGTGAGGGGAAGGAAGGCAGCTTGAGGGGGAGGGACGGCAACGTGATGGGAGGGGAAGGAAGCGTGAGGGGAAGAAGGAAGGCAGCGTGAAGGGAAGGCAGCGTGAGGGGAAGAAGGGAAGGCAGTATGAGGGAATGAAGGAAGGCAGCATGAGGGGAAGGGAAGGCAGCGTGAGGGGAAGGGAAGGCAGCTTGAGGGGAGGGACGGCAACGTGATGGGAGGGGAAGGAAGCGTGAGGGGAAGAAGGGAAAGCAGCGTGAGGGGAAGAAGGGAAGGCAGCATGAGGGAATGAAGGGAAGGCAGCGTGAGGGGAAGGGAAGGTAGCGTGAGGGGAAGGAAGGTAGCGTGAGGGGATTAGAAGGCAGCGTAATGGGAAGGGTAGGCAGAGCATGCGGGAGGGGGAGAGAACGCATCATACCAGGGTGATAAAACATGCCGAAACTGGAACATTTTCTTTTTAACTGCCGTGTTCTATATATAACCGAGCAGGAGCATTTAAAATTAAAACCCACGCCATCTTCATGGCAAAGACCTGTCTGGATGCTTGCATACATGATCACATATGCAGTGAGCTTTGCACCCCTCTGGTTGGCTCACTCTGATTCGGATGTACTTCCAACCTCCTCATGGTGTGTGCACGTACCAGTGATATACTTATCCTTTCACTCGTACCCATGCATGGATTTCCCAACCCCCGCACTGCACAGCACATCCCATGTGCGTCCAGTGCCACAGCACCTCTGCTCCCTGCGTGCAGAAGCACATGGTTTGCAAGACGGCAGCGTAACCTCCTCCACGGCGAGACGGGCCCGGGTGCTATGTCGGACAGCGCCTGCGAAACCAACACACCACACACACGTAACCAAGCATGCAGGCATGCACACACCCTCACGGAGAGTCATTTGTACCCATTTGTACAACGTCCGTGCGTGCTGTCTACGTACCTCTTCGTTTGCAGCAATGTTGACTATTAATATATCGCAGCAACTGTTAATATACAGTAATTACATTAATATATTTCATGAAAGCAGATCGCACAAAACGGTGTAAAGAAAAAAAAGCCTCTTTGCTTGCAACAACAAAAAAGTACCTCTTCGCTTGTAGAAACTGCTGACTATTAATATATTGCAGCAAATATTAGAGAATTTATATTAATATTTGTAATGAAAGCAGAAGACAAAACGGTGAAAAAGCAAACTGATTACATAATTTCTGAAAAATAGGACCCCTGTGGATTGTATTGGCATGGCTCGGAAAAGCAACTTGTAGAGGGCGGAGATCCCATTGGTTAATTATTTTCATTGCGTTCAGTGAAGCTACATTTTCTGCACATTCCTTAATCTTTTCTTCATTGAATATAATCATCGGAACAGTAGAAAAATTTAAGTTCCATACTTTGCTTAAATAAATACACTTGGTTATAAAAACAGCTAATTTGTTAAAATTTTGAGATTTCACTCCAGATTTCGACACTTATTAGTCCACAAGATCCGATTCTCAATTCAGATATAATATTTTGATTATATACTTTTGAGAGCAGATCATGCTTACCAAGGACAAGGCAATGTTTGAATAGGCAAACAAATGGCGGGAAAGACCACCGCGCACAGCGAAGTTTGGCTGACAAGAGGAATATACGCCGTTTTCATGGAGGGTAGAGCCATTAAATTATTCTTCAAAGAATGGGTATTTAAATTTAACACCCAATTTTCACTCACGTACTTCCTTGGAGGTCCCTTGTTATGCCGGCAAAGTTTCAGGCTGCAAGATTTTATGGTTTTGGAGTTATTGAGGAGAAACACACTGAAACACACACTGAAACACACACTGAAACACACACTGAAAACACACACTGAACACACACTGGCACACACACTACACACACACTGACACACACACACACACACACACACACACACACACACACACACAACACACACTCACACACACACACACGACACATTTCCACTTATTAGTACACTAGCAAATGGCCCACCCATTGCTTCCTGATGGGAAGACTAAAGGGGGGGGGGGGGGAGAGAGAGAGATAGGTGGGGGAGAATGAAGGTGAAGGAGAAGGAGCAGAGGAGGGGTGTTGGAGCGAAGAGGGGTGGGGGAGCAAGGAAGGGGTGGGGAGCAAGGAGGGGTGGGGAAGGGAAGACAGCTGTGAGGTGAGAGGAGGCAAGGCAGACGTGCAGTGGAGCATCAATTACGGATTCATACTGTCTCATCAAAATGATTCTGCATTGAATAACAGTGAAGATGGAAACAAAATAATGTTGAAATCCATTTTATACTGGTCATACTATAAACATGGCCAGAGACGAACACCGCCCGGATATATCTGAGCCAAGCGTCTGGACACACACTGCTCTGACGCATCTGAAGAAAACTCCTGTCCGGACGCGTCTGGGAAAACTCCGTCCGGACATAAAATACCTCCCAGACAAGTTTGGAGACAAATACGCGCCGGACACATCTGGAGCCAGTACTATCCGTATCCTTTGTCTGGACACATCCAGAACACAAACTTCCGTCCAGACATGAATGCCAGACACGTCCGGGTCAAGCTCCATCCAGACACATCCGGAGACAAACTCCGTCCGGAAATAATAGCGCTCAGAACAGAGACAAACACGCCCAGATGCATCCGAACCAAGCTGTCCAGAGACAAACTTCCATCTGGACGTGTCCGAGACAAGCCCCGCCCGGACACCTCCAGAGAGAAACACGTCCAGACATAACCAACGTCTGGATATGGAGAAAGGGAGAGAGAGAGAGATTATAGAGGATATAGAGAGATATAAAGAGATATAGACGTAGGGGAGTTGGCAGACGAGAATATATTATGCTTTGATGAACACACACAGACACACACACACAGAGACACACACCAACACACAGACACACACAGACACACGACGACACACAAGTGCTTGGCTGATATGGCAATGTTTGGGAATCGGCAGGTTGGAGTCGGTGTGATTACTGACTACAGTATGTACTATATACGACCCAAAAACCTTAGTGGCTTTCACCAAAAACAAACCGTTGCATTTAAAAAGAGATTACACGGAATATATTGACAAACCTTAATCTTTATAAACAGCTGCGTGTGAACGGGTGTAAAAAAAAAAAATTGGCTCGATAATTTAGAAAAACGTTATACCGCCAAGAACGGTCGGAAATCAGGTGTTATTTCACAACCACTTGCTCAGGATGGCGGAGCGCGAACCACTCACTCAGGATGACGTGGCGCGAACACTCGTAGGATGTGGAGCACAACCACTCGCTCAGGATGGTGGAGCACGAAACTCACTCAGGCATGATAAGCGCGAATCACTCACTCAGGATGACGAAGCACAAACCACTCACTCAGGGATGACGTAGCGCGAAACCACTTACTCAGGATGACGGAGCACAAACCACTCACTCAGGATGAATGGAGCACGTACCACTCACTAAGGATGACGTAGCGGCGAACCACTCTCTCAGGATTGGCAGAGCACGAACCACTCACTCAGGATGACGGAGCAAGAACCACTCACTCAGGATGACGGAGCACAAACCACATGCTCAGGATGACGGAGCACGTACCACTCGCTCAGGATGACAGAGCACGAACCATTCGCTCTGGATGATGGAGCACGTACCACTCGCTCAGGATGACGGAGCACGAACCACTCGCACGAACCAACGAGGCTCTGGAGATACGTCCAGAGCAAGGGTCCTGATCTAATGTCTGATATTGAGGGCCTCCACCATTGTTGGGAGAGTAACGTCAGCATGTCCAAGGTAGAGTGAGCAGGTCTGATTCCGATTTGACGATTGGAGATGAGGCTGTTCGAGAAAAGGAATGATTTTATGTCAACTGCGATGATGGATTCCATGACCTTGCTGGTGATTGGAAGTCCAGAAAGCTAATCGGGCTACAGTTAAGGGGATCTGTTTTTGCACCTTTTTTATGTAATGCTGTGATGTTGGCTGATTTCCATTTTGCCAAGTGGATATAGGAGACCAGTCATGAAGTGTAAAACAAAAATACACAAACAAAATGAACGCGCGAATATACGAATGTCGAAGCAGGTCACAATTTATGACCTGCGGATACATGGGTCCACGAATAGGGTCCACGAATAATATATGTATATATTTCTTTATATATAGGGGGCTGCAAAAGCAGGTATACAGTAAGGACTGTACTTGTTTTCATTACTGTATACCTACTTTTGCAGCCCTCTGTATATGTATATATATATATGTATATGTTTATATATATATATATATTAATATATTTATATATTAATATGATATATATACTTATATATGATATCAGTATATGTATATATATACATATATATATATATATATATATATATATAATATATGTCTTCTGAAAACACACACACACAACACACCACACACACACACACACGTATGGAAATTATTTTCTCCAGTCATATCTTGTTTCCATTTCATTGGCGAAAAAGTAGCTTTGCTAGATTGATTTATTTTTTTATTGTCAATTGATATATTTTGACAGTGATATTGCTTATTGATTTTTGGACTGTTTTTTGGTTACTGATTGGACTATTATTCATTCTGTATATTTTTAATATTACTGATTTGATTTTCATGTGCCTCTCTTTATATTGGTTGCCCACATCACAATTGTTTAATCAGCCGTTTGCACTGACTGCATTCCTAAACATGCCTGCTCTGCAAAGCTACATTTATTCAAAATGTTGAACTTTATATACGCCTTTCACTGCTATTGGCTTCACAATGATGTCAGAGCATTGCAAGCTGCTTATAGCTTTTCATTGATGTCGTGGTATTATGCGCCTAAATTAGAAATCTTTTTACCACGCAAATATTCCTCCACCCTCCTCTGTCCTCCATCATTCCTGCTCCTCCACCACCTATGCTAATATTGGTCAGTACCAATCTTATTATTTTTGATGGTAGTTGCGGTTCTACGCCTCCAAGCTCTCTGTGCCCTTGGTGAACTACTATGGGAATCAAATGATGCCTTGGTATTATGCGCCTATGATTTCAAATATTTTTGGTGCACACGTTCTCTTCATATCTCTGCCAAGAGCACGGAGACCCCATTGGTTAATTATTTTCATTGCGTTCAGTGAAGCTACATTTTCTGCACATCACTCAGGGATTACGTAGCGCGAACCACCGGCTCAGGATGGCGGAGCACGAACGCACCCCCCCCCCAAAACACGCCCCAATCTTCAAATCCCACAGGGCATGTTTTCCTCAGTGCTCCTCTATTCACGAAGGAGAATAGACGTGTGTCTATATCTCTTTATCTCCCCATGTAGGCCAGATTGTGAGGTGACGTAGTGACTGTAGGTTACTGTTGTCTATCGATTTTATTCAGTTGTTAATGTAACACTCGTGCTTAACGACTTTATTTGCCTGAGATAGGAATATTAATGGGGAGCAAATAGGTAAACTTTTATGCAACAACATTTTTAAGGGGTGGTATCCACAGAATTTAGCTTTTACTTGTTAACTCCGCCCACGAAAGGTGGACGGAGATTACGTTTTCACCCCGTCTGTTTGTTACTTGCAAAATCGAAGATTTTTCAAGTGTATTGGTCAGTCGATTTTGTTTTTCTGTCTGTGTGTCTATCTGTCTGTCTTTATCAACTACAGGTCACAATTCTAAATCGATTGTCATGAAGCTTTACTAAGCTGTAAAGGTAGTCTCAACTGAGAAGCCTATTGATTTTGAGGTCAAAGGTTTTCATATATTGAGGTCAATTTCTCAGAATTCGTCTATTTTCATTCAATGACTTGAAATTTGAAAAAAGATTTGCATATTGTGTCACTGATTGGGAAACCAATTATTCTTGAGATCAAAAGGTCAAAGGTCACTCAAGGTCAAACTTCTAAAATCAATTTTGACTGAAATATTATCCGAATTTCGATATCTCATATTACTTGAAAGTTGAACTAAGGAGATTTGGCATCGGTCCTCACTGCATTGGGAAGCACTATTTTTTGGAGATCAAAGGTCTTAGGTAAACTCAAGGTCAAACTTCTAAAATCAATTTGAATCTGAAAAATAATCAATTTTCATCTGATTGACCTGAACTTTGATGAAGATTGGCAATTTTAATCCTAATGAAATGGACAAATTGATGTATCCATGGCAACCTTTGGAGAGGGGGGTGGATTTTGCAAGTATTGTGCTCTGCCTGACGTCTTTTTCTTGTTTGTTTGTTTGTTTGTGTGCAGGATATCTCAAAAAGTTGTGCATGGATTCGGATGAAATTTGGTGGAGAGGTTGGGTGTTGTGTGATAAGGACAAACTGATTAAATTTTGGTGAAGATCTGAAGCCAAATCCAGATACTATAATGTTAAGTCATTTTTCACCATTGAGAGATAGTGCCAAAAACGATACATAGCACAATGTCTAAAAAAGTTATCAACGGATTCAGACGGAACTTGGTGGACAGGTTGTGTGTGTGACAACGATGAATTGATTTGATTTCATGTACTGTAGTTTCAGGCCGTTTGCCATGTTATATACATATTGCACACTTAACATTCCATGATGTTTTGGACTGTAATGTATGTTCTGCACTCTGCAAAACGAGGTGCACTAGTTTCTGGTTCGTACATTTCAGTGTTTTTCTTTTAAATGCATGGTCTTATTATTATCTGCATTTGTATGCACAAATGTTTGTTCCAGAAAACTTTTATTTTGCACTGTCATTCAAAAATGTGATCTTGGGTCCAAAGACCCCTTTTTCCTGAGGGCCCAGAATACCGAGCTGTCAGGAGTCAGGGCAGCTGAACACTGATCCACGCATAATATGTGAAATTCTCTACGTTTAAACAGGGCATTACTCTGAAAAATTGACGAAACACCCTGAATCTCAAACTTTTTCTGTAACTTATCATAATATAGCCATGTACCAAGTGTCAGTTGAATATGTTAAAAGATATGGGGAAAAAGTCTGAAAAACTACAGGTGGGATGGACGGACAGACGGACAGCAAACCTATAGGCCCCTCCGGTGAAACTGGTAGGGGACTAATAACAAACCAGACCAACCAATATACTTGCAAATCTTCCATTTTGCAAATAACAGACAGGGGTGAAAACAACCTCTATCCACCTTCGGTGGTGGAGGTAAAAATCTATAAATTCTCAGATCCGGATCTTCACCAAAATCGAATTAATTTGTCCTTGTTTAAAATGTCTTTGGTTGTGTGGCCTGCAGGGTGCTAAGGGGTTCTGGCACATGATCAAAAATATTTCAGGACCCCTGGCATGGTACATGAATGAAAAAAACAACTATCCTTCACCAGCCAAAACATTTATTCATATTCTACCATCTTTCAGTCCTGGGAGTTATCACTGGATTCATATTACTACTGGCATAGTAGAACACTGTACATTTTATTTATTTATCTGTGCGGCACTTTCTGATTTGTTGGATGACAATGAATCATCGTGGAGACTATCAACATGTGACTGTACTCTGATACACTTAATTTATATATGATAAATGGGTGGCATTCCCATAGTAATTTCCTTTTCTACCCCTGTACTTCACCGTGTGCATAATTATTTCCAAACATCGTACATGCCGTGGATACCTCACTGAGGTATCCAGGATAGTGAAGCTGCACAGGTTCCAACTCTGTTATCCCTTTTGAAGCCGCTTAGACCCTAATACGAACCATGCTGTAAGGGAATTGCTTTCTTCGTGTTTTGTTTTTTTCTTTTGGTCTTCAATAAATATTGTTTGTCACTGACTGTATGTATTAAAGAATGGCCAGGCCAAACTTTCACTCCAACGCCCTTTCACGTTGCCTCGGTCAAGCTGCAAATTCGGTGATGTTAATGCATGTAGCTCGACATTTTGTTTCCACATATTGCACCCGTGTGCGGACGCTCAGAGCACATGCAAAGCAATTCCATTGCAGAGGGAAGAGGTGACAGTGCAGCTTATGTTGCATTTTAATCAGAAAACGGCCTTGGCTTTAAAATTCCTTTTGACTCGATGCATAGACAATTGCAGGCAACATGACTCACTTCTGCACGTTCAATCCTCTCAATGCTCAGAACCACACGGGTCCTTTGAAGCCCTCTATGGTCCATTAAGCATGTTGGAGTCTGCCGAAGAATTTCTCCAATCGGCCGTAGACGGTTCTCTAGGTAAATCCCAGATAATAAAAACAGTCATGGTGTGAACAATATGGTATTGAATATACTGTATACTGAATTTTTGAACAAAATAAGAAGACAAAAAGCATATACAGTAAATATACGGATCAGTCTATTGATCAAATGCTTTGCTGACCACTATCTAATCATGAATTCTGTCTGCTGGTTGCTGCATTATTGAGGCACAGCTGTGCCACTGATGCAGTGTCCCCCATATATCAGGACAATAATTTGTAATTTGCCAAGAGATACTGGCACACTATGCCCTCCTGTTTTCGAAAGTCACCATGGGATCTTAATCGGAAAATACTAGCCAGACAGACAGCTGGGTTAATGTTCCATCAACACATCCAGTAAACACATATTGTACATTTGCACATAACCAATTAGAATAACTTGACAGGTTTGAGAGTGCTTTTGAGGACTTCCTCACCCAAGCACAAAGACGAACTTCTATTTAAATATTCAAGTCTCTTCCATATTCATTCTCATATTGTGTCCTATGTAACATATTTTTATGTTTCTACAAACCCGCCTATATGGAATAATATAAGACATAACGTACAGTTCATGCAGGATTCCTGGAACTTTTCAGATGAATTAGTTCTTGGAAGTGGTAGTTCTTGATAGATGATATGAAATCTAAATGCCTCTTAAAATAGTTTCATTATTAAATTTCTTCTTCAAATTATAAAATGGTTAGGAAGAATAATTCACTGTCTGGCTCTGATATTACTTTCGTGCATATGAGCCTGGCCCTTAAAGTGAAAAAAGACCAACAAAGGCAGGCATTGTGCATGTTCATAGCAGTGGAGGGGGTGATTCCATAACATTTGGTGTGTATGTACGTAATTGAAGTTTAGTATTGTGTATCTATCTACAGGTAATGTCTCATTTCCTACCGTGGATTTATTTCATGCGCCTGCTTAAGGAAGAAATATAGACATGCATGTCGTTTTACCTGTCGCTTCATTTCTTCAGTAACTACCATAGCATACAAAATGCTTTTACGATCTTATCAACCATGATAGGTATTTAATTTTTCAAAGAAATGTGCTTTATGCTTCAATGTTTTAAAATACCTTTCAATTTTATGTGGAGCATGCACTCGTTGACATACGCGTTACATGGTTGGGTCAATATGATGCGTTTGGTGCTTTTCCATAACACAATGGATTTATCAACTAAAATTTGATGAGCATGTTTTCTGCAGTGGGAAATGAAGTGTGGCTCTCGTTTCAAGCGTTCACCCTTCTTTTGCTCTGACGAAAGGCTAACACTCTAAACGTTAGCCGCACCTCGTTTGGGGAAGAATAATCTTATCGGCTTTCAATTGATAAAATTCATTGATTAAATTTCCCATCGATGCAGACTGACACTAGTCTTCACAGAGACGAGTAAACCGTTGCTTTTCCATCTGGTCTGGGCGAGCTCTGGCCAGCCCATGTTTAATTTTAATGGCCACCAGAACATTAGCGCTCCATCCAGTTGCTAAATAGATATGCCCCTGCATAGCTAGTTAACAGATATAACTAGAGAGTTCATGGAACACCTTACCCCACACTGTCTTTATAAGCAAGGACATAGGCGGGGTCTGTGAGCAGCAAATTTGATTCGTCATGATGACGTAAAATGCTGAAATCTTTTGTCCAAGTACTGCTAAACGGAAGGGTTTTGAAAGTGTCAAGACGACAATTTGTGTTCTTCAGTGTTCAAGTATATAATTCAGAAGAAATAAAATAACGATTTTAAAGGTTGTTAAAAAAAAAAATTGGTAGTTTACTGCCGTTGATGCAGTGTCTTTTACACCACCTTATTTAGCACGTTACATTAGTTATTCATGCCTGTTGTTTGTGTCCTTTATGACGTCCTTAAAAACAGTAAGTTTCCTTTTGTTTGACTTTGTTTGCCAGACAGGCTGATAGAGTAAAAAAAACATGATCTCACTCCTGTCTGTGCATTTGCGATCAGAACAAATTCAGAGCAAAAGTACTGCTAAACTACAGGTTCGTTTTCTGATTCATGTTCTGACTCGTGTTCAAAATATAACATTCAATTGGAATTAAATTGTTTCTCGATCATACGCTGACGTTTATAGACAGACAAACTGGCAGACAGACCGACAGAAGTGAACCAATCGCTTAACACTGCCTTTCGCTCTGCATTAGTGGGGTAATAACAGATACAAACCAGTCCAGGTCACATTGGAAAAGGAGTTTAATTGATGAATTTAAAATTGTGAAAATTAGTAAAAGCATGCATTTATTTGACGTTAAGGTACACCTGAGAGGGAGAACATCTTCAAGTGCGTATTCCGTTCTGTAGATCGTACCACAAAGGATCATTATTACCTCCGCCATCGAAGGTGAAGGAGGTTATGTTTTCACCCCTCTCTGCCTGTTTGCCTGTTTGTTTGTCTGTCTGTGTGCAGGATATCTCAAAAAGTTGTGGACGGTTCCGGATGAAATTTTGTGGACAGGTTGGGTGTCTGATAAGGATGAACTGGTTTGATTTTGGTGAAGATCCGGATCTGGATCTGACGACGATAATTTTCAAAGTGATTCAACACCATTGAGAGATCGGGAGAAACTTATATATAGAATGATATCTCAAAAAGTTGAGGAGAGGTTGGGTGTGTGAACATGACGAATTGATTCGATTTTGGTGAAGATCTGGATACGAAAATTATTTAATTTCCTTTGTGATTCATCACTATTGAGAGAAAGGGCCAAAAACGATATATATATATATATATATATATATATATATATATATATATATATATATATATATATATATATACAGATATTTCAAAAATATATTGAGCCTGATATGTTCTTGTGGATCAGGCATTACGTGGTGTATTCATTATGTGGGGTATTTCGTACCCACAGTGCACTGCGGTCACAGCCTGTGAAACTCCACGTGACTTTAGCTCTACCGAGTGCCCTTCTAGTTAAATAATGAAATTTATGCAGAACCTCTCGGTCAAAAGGGTTGCCTCCAGTGTTTAATGAGCAGTTCTAACTCCCCCCACCTCACCGATAGGACAATCACTTCAGTATTCTGCAAGGTGAAACAGAAAATCACTCGACGATGCATTCGTTCTTCATAAGTGCCGTTTACCTGTTTTCTAAAAATGCTTGGAAATGCTCTTGGAAATTATAGCAAGCGCTCAGATATACGTAGGCCCTAATCCCGTAATTTCTTCAATGACACTATGAGCACCTGTTATGAGCTAAAACCTTTATTTGAAGCATCAAAGGCGTTTCATTTATAGTGTGATTGCAAAGCGCTTCCATCAGGCAGTGCAAACCCTCATCTCATCTGAAACAGGATCTCTAGAATAGCCGAGGAACTTTGAGAATATAGCTCTGTTGAGCTAACCGATTGGCGAATGGGAATCTGCCCTATATATTTATCTCTTAGGCTTATATCAACCGTGCCTCATATATTACAATTGACTGATGTAAGCCAATCACAATAAACTACACATCTTCTTACCAACGTGTTTTTGTGCTTCATGGTAACCTGTATTCCTGGAGTATGTTGGACGGTGTTATTTTAAATCTAACACTGTACATTACCTGTTAATTCCTTAAAGTAACGTTAAGCATATTCTAAATATGGACCAAATCAATCGTTCGTATACTTTTCACAGCCATGCTCTGATGGACTATGGTTCCTAAATGGCATATTAACAACGGTTGTGCCATACGCAAATATGGGTCAAATGAAGTTGTGGGGAACTTTCTTTGTGTCGACATCAGTGACCGTATGGCAGAGAATATCTAATTGCTTGTTTTTTATTTAACAAATATTGTTTGAACGATTAAATATACAAGCATTGTGCTGTTGATTGTTTGTTTTCTCATTGACATATCGTTCCTTTCACTGTGCTGTACAAAATGGAGTAAATGCAAACGACGCCTGCAGAATTGTCTCGTACACAAAACGACCAAAAACTTTTTGGAAATTGGGCCCAGTGTTGTTTTATGTGGTTTTGCACATTTTCAGCAGGAGGAACAATAATGATTTCATTCATGCTGAGGGTATGGGTTGAGGCCCCTCTGGAACTTCTCCGAAGTAGTTTGACCTAATTTGATCGAATGAGATCGCTGATGCCGAACGCGTTCCAGCACTCATGCCTCCTGAGGCTGCGACCATTTTACGCATAATGCCACGCATTTTCTCGCCTTAGAATCAGTCGTCAGGTCCGATTCCAGGAGTGAAATGTCTTGGGCTTGATCCTACTGAAGCCCGGCTGCTGGTAACCGGATTATAAATTAGCCTTCCATTTTCTTTTACTCACCACTAATTAATATGTTCATTCAACAAGCAAGCATCCAAGTTCACCACCGGTGCTTTTATGGCGCATGGCTGTGCTTCCTTCAGCAACTTTACAACCTAGGGGAGTTTATTTAGGTGCTGTGAAGTTAAGTAAATGTTGTTTTGGATGATGCTCGTTCCGCGTTTACGAGGCTGCTTTGTTTGAAGTGGGCAGGCGTTGTGAACTCAACAAACGGCTGGGAAGAGACAATAAAGGGATTATTCGAAGGGAGCCACGGTCACAGACGCCTCATTGTTCTGGCACTAGTTACGATGCCCCACTACCCCACAATCCCGCACCATCACCCCTTTTCCATCTCACCCCTCACACTCCATCCCCTTCCTG
>CM068955.1:51669858-51680260 GCA_035128595.1 Eptatretus atami
TACTCCGTCTCTCTCTCTTCTCTCTCTCTCTCTCTCTCTCTCTCTCTCTTTGATGTACATACTCTTCACAGAGCATCAGTGCTACCGAAGCAGCTTCCTGGCAAGATTATACTGGGTGGTTTGCATATTGCCTCCAGCAGTAGTATGGCAGGAATCTGTTAATTGTTAATGGTGCCGGCATAGCTCACCTTTGCTTCAGGAGATGACACTGTGAGATCTTTAATGTCCACCAACTAAGCCGGCAGATGGGGATGCCCAGTTAACGTCCATCAAGGGACGACACCATATTGATGAATCACCCTGCCTGTGAAACTATGGGATGCAGTTTATAGTTTGGGGCGAGATTCAAACCCAGGCTAGATCGCTTAGAGGCGAGGTACGTGCCTCAAAGCCCTCCTGCCAGCCCTTACAGTCAACCAGGACCCACAAAGAATAGATGTGCGTCTGAACAAGAAATTACTGAGAAATTCTGCATTTACTGTCGATGGAAGCATCTTCTCAAACAGGGACAAGGATGTAAAAGGTGAAATGTAGATCAGTAATATTCATATCTTGTAATTCTAATTTTATTAAGCAAATAGAGTTTAGTTTCCCTTAAGGATTACTTACCATGATGGATTGTATGTGTTTGATAAATTTTAAAAGATTATCCATGTGATTGAATATTGTTTCCATACGAAGCTTTCTTCTTGAGGCTTAAGCAGTGTGCAAAGTGCTATCAAACCGTTTCTCACATTTGTGAGATTGTTTGATGTAATCCTCAAGATGCTACTGCGTATTACGATGCAATTGATGCAATACGTAAAACAATCTTGCATCTTCCTTCTGAGTGGCACATGAATGTAAGTTTAGTGATAGGATATTCATAAAGGATATTCATAAAGTGTGTGTTGTGACGTGAACACACTGCTTGTATGATGTTCAAATATATAAAATAACTTGTACATACACTGTAAAGCATTCTTTCTCATCTTCCTGCAGCTGAGTTATTCATTTCTAGAAATTTGGAAGATTTTTTCAAGGAGCAGAAACATGTGAGTAAACTTGGGGAATTGGCATCTTTATTTTGATGTATTTATGCTTGCTCAGAAACTTCGTGATGCATCCTGGTAGTGTTCACATGTTTCGGCTTGCATTGTGTGAAGCGCAAGTCTCTGGTATACCAGTGGGGTACATTCTATAAACGTTTTCGAAACAATCCTCAACACTTGGTTGAAAATTGGTCCACCAGGCACTTGTTCTGCATGCATGCTTTCCGGTCTCCGAGAATCGAAAACACTCCGAAGTTTGAGAATGGGAGAGTGTAGTATTTTCATATACATGTTTCAGCATATATTGCCTTTTATGAACCTCTTTCCAGGTTTAAAAATCAAATTTATGTTCGGTTATTATGCACTCACAGAGTTCATAATGAAACGCATGCACCGAGCGAGGGAGGGATTCTAATGAGGCAAAGGTGGTCAGGCGATAGAGGAAATTCAACTGAATACAAGTGAATACTCTGAAGGCTGATGTTGGTTTGTGCTGGTGAAGATAAACATTAGATTTTCTCAAACTAAGAGTTCATCAGAGTATGTTTGCTGCCATAAACAAGATGCAACATTTCAAGCATTAGGCCTTTATCACAGCAAAAGAGGAAAAACAAAACTTTTCAATAAAAAAAACTTTTGCGAAGTAGCATGATTGCCTTTTGAGCTGTCTGGTCTGAGTTTGAGTCTCGATCCAACTGAGCCGTCAGGCTGATATTTTGCAAGCGGAGGTATTACATCAGTGAATGTGACATCCCTCGTCCCTTAGTCCTACTTTAAGCTGGCTGTTCTGTCTGCCAGAATTTGCTGCTGTGGACGTTAAAGAACCCACCTTTCGTGAAGAGTAGGTGAGTTTTCGCCAGCACACTGAAAAAACCCAAATTCCTGCCCTGAGTACCACTGGATGGCAATGGCAAAACACCCAGTGAATTCTGGCAGGAAACTGGATAGGATATGGTACACGATGATGTTTCGGATTGGACTTTCTCAGGATGTGGTACATGATGAATGCAGTTCTGACATCCTCAGTAGATATGGGTACATGTTGATGATCATTCGAAAGAACGTTTGGTGTCGAGCTAGAATTACGAGGTGTGGTTCATCCTCACGAACCCAAAGGGATCCAGCCAGATGCATGGGTATTCCTGCATGTCTTGATGAAAGCGTTGCATATCTGTTAAGAAAAACAAAATTCCAGCATTGCTACGAATATTTATTTTGCAAAATCTCTATATCAAAGACGTCGTTATTTTAATGTTTTATTGCTGAGTACGACAACACACTCTGCCATTAATAATCAGATTTTGTACTTGTGTTTCGGCCCCGATGTGTAAACTTAGCAATTGCAACTACTTTGACACAAGACATTCAGAAAATGTTATAATATGTGATTTCAAATTCATAATACATATGCTCATGCATGTACGAGGGTATATGTATCTGCATTAATTATTTATTATGCAATATGTATGTAGACGGCAGAAATACAACCATTGCATGGTGACACGAACAAGCATAGCTTTTGATGACAAGCCTGGCGTGGTTGAAATCTTGCCGCGGTCTTTTTTCCGCGTTATGGTTGTGACCTGCACTGGCAGGTGGTGGGTGCTGTTATCGCTATTAATATCTGTTTATTGCATATTCCGTTGAGGTAGAATCAAACCCAAGAGATATTCATGGATTTTGAATTGGTTCCCTTTCACTCAACTGCACGTGTCGTGGACAGTTGAATAATCCGTGAGGAAAGACCTTCCTTAATTTTGCATGCATGTTGGTTTCCACATTCTCAAAGAAAAAAAACCCTTCCCCTTGCAAGTGTGAAGGGCAAACCCTAATTATAGTGGCAGGGAAATCATATAAGCAATCTCTTCACTGAAAAATTTGCATGAAGGCGCATGGCGCAGTGCCAAGATATGATTGGTGGGGGAAGCACACGACCATTTTAGTCCTTATAAGAACGCTTTACTTTCTGAAAAGTTTTAGTCTTGAAAGATGCTTTGTATGCTCCCTGTGGACAGTAGTGGCAGTTTTATCGTGCATTTTCTGCCTCTACCAGAACGATTGTTAAAACATGGAGATTCCAAGATGGCGCAGATCATCATGTGATGCACAAATCAGGCTGGAATGCCTTGTAAGGCATATAAAGAGGATGCTTTTCTTTGACCATTACCTTACAAGGTATCTTGGTCGACATCACAAAAATTGTTAACGGTCTATTTGGCGCTGGTTCTGTATTTCCAGAATGGTCGTTAAAAAAGGCGCGTTGCCGATATGTCTGCCTCAGCAGTGAATTTTGCTACTTAGTACAGCTTGATTTGTTTTATTAGCCTCAGGAATGAGCTTGCTTACCTAGCGACATAAACTATGACTAGAAAATAAAATTACGTCATCCCTATAGATTTGTCGATGCCACATCAAAGCGATACCTTTCTTCTCAGAAATAAGGTAATTCCTGGGACACATGAATGAATTAATCACCACAAAGATCACTTTGGGGAGAAAACAAAATCTCAATCTGAACTACATTTGGTGGGTGGAAGGACACCAAAGCTGTCACGGGTTCTGAAAAAATCCGTGAGTCAGCCCCGCCTCATCACAAGGTGTATTTCACCACCGACATGCATAATTCAAATTACTTCTCTCCGTTCCTTCCCCAAACCTCCTCCCCTCTTTCCTCCTGAGATGCAAAATTCATTATATGCAGCCCACAAATGCCTTCTTTCTTGCATTTTACATCCCTCCTGTGCATGGCTGTTCCTCAAAACCAGATCCCCCCCTCCCTCAATACCGTTCAGCCTCGATAGCATCTCCATCCCAACAATCCCACTTTGACCCCTCCTCCTTCCCTTCTCCTCCTCCTCCTCCTCCACCGACACCTCCTCCCCCTCCTCCTCCTTGTCCAACCACCCCTTGCGTTGTCATGCATGGCCGAAAAGTGGCGGCGGCTATAGGCCGTGAGAGCAGTGACTCAATGCTGCACCCACTGCACCGTGCAAAGGGGGCCACGCTGAGCGAGTGATGAAATTAGACGCGCTTTGCGGTCCAGGAAGGGGAAGGGGTTAGAGCTTGTTACGCCCATTGCGTTGCCACCATCACATCACAGGTATCCGTGCACCATGTGTAACCTCTTGGAACACCTCTTATTCAGTGCAGCTTATAAACGGAGGCCCCGCACGTGCTCACTTCTCGATCTGGATGATAGAGCGGTTGCAGACATCGCAACACCATCTCAACCATACAACCTCGGCCTTTCCGGTCTATCAGATATAGAGCAAGACCACATTCATTCCCTGAAGAATTATTTCCAAGCTCATCACACTCTTTCCCAAACATCTTCCTCCACTTTTGGCTTTTACCTCTTTCTCCTCTCATGGCTATGTACCCCATGGTGCTCTATGATCATGTATTAGTGACGCATTGCATATTATATTTGGGTGATGTAGTCTATGGGGCATTGGATTGGAGCTGTGTCGTGCAGCAGGCAGGCGATGTGTTTGCACATTTGTGCAGGAGATGCCTGATGGCACAGACACCATGAAGCGGTGCAAGACGAGTGTTTGCTTGCGTCCTTCTCGTCCATTAGCAATGGATGACATCGTCAATTTTTTTTCTCATCCCTCGAAGGGCATAAACAGTCAATACACGTGTGCATATTGTTGCATCATTTTGCTTCTCCAGAATTTATCTTCTACTTCAATCTGAGTGCAACACCCTTTTGTTTGTTATGCAATTTTTATTACACATTGCTGCTGGTGCAAGTAATGGTTCCTCTTTCACAAAACATGTGTGTATATGTATGGAGCTATATATATATATATATGTACAAACATACATATACACACATATGTATATAGCTCCATACATATACACACATACACACACACACACACACACACACACACACACACACACACCACACATATATACAATATGTTGTGGAAATGGGCCCTTAGTGGGTATTAATATAGGATTAGCCCAGATCCCCCCTTAAATGCATGTTTAGCCAGGTTGTTTGGTACTCGGACATGACATGTGTGTCGGGAGGTGTAGCAGGCTGTCCAGTGTTCGTACAGTGGTGGTGTACCGAGAGGCGCCTTGCTTCTTTTCCTTCCCGCCTTCTAACTAGCCCCCGCCCAGCGCTCTGAGAGTGTCGGTCAGTGAGATGTGTCGGCAGCCCATTGGTGGAGAGCGGCTGCGCGACTCGAGGGATGGACGAATCACGTAACCCGGAGGGTCCATAAGGCCCGCCCCAAAAAGGCAAGAGGAACTGAATGAAGTCAGTCTGGGATCAGCTTCGTGAGAAAGCCCGCCCCGAAAGGCAAGAGAACTGCAGTGTCGGTCTGCGATCTGCCTGTAAAAGGAACTGGCTGCTTTGCCGGTCTGGGGACGGCTGTGTCGAGTCTGCGATCTGCTGTAAAAGGAACTGGCTGCTTTGTCAGTCTGGGGACGACTGTGTCGAGTCTGCGATCTGCTATAAAAGGAACTGGCTGCTTTGTCGGTCTGGGGACGGCTTTGTGGGTCGGGGATCGGCTTCGTGAGAGAGGCCTGCCCCGAAAGGCAAGAGGAACTGCATGAGGGAGTCGGCGATCAACTTTATGAGGAGGTCATCGACAGGGTGATCCGAGTCCAGTCACGGAGCCTTTGACTGTCCTTACTGCATGGTCAACACGTCTTTCATCCCGTCGATCCGCCCGCGGAGCCCAACACCTCGATTTGGCCTTGTCTGGTAACAGGCCAGGCCTGGATTTGCATACTGGACCTTGGAGAAACCAGCTGGGAACCCATCATAGAACTGACTGTCTTGTGCCGTCGACCTTTACAGGGGCTGAATGCGCCGAGGCTGGTGCGTAAGCGGTGCGACAAAAGGACGACGCCGCATCTTGCCACGCCGGTGTGCTCGAGCTTGGGGCGCTCGAATCCGTTGACATTGTCTCCTCACGAGCCGCATTCGTGCCTTTGACACTTTCCCCTCGTCCATGAGGCATCACAAGTACTCTGTGTCTTGTCTGCATGTCGTCCAGGCCTAAGGTTTATCTCGCTAGGTTCCCTTCGAAACCCGTGTCCGTAGTTCCCAAGTTAAGAGCGGTTATAGATGAATGATAACGTTCGAATACTTGCTGTTGTTGTGTTTCCTGATGTGTCCCCATAAACTGGCTGATTAATATGAAAGTTGACACTTTGAATCTATTCGTGCCGCGCTGAGGAACAATCCGCTCAATTTGTATTTAAAACCAAACGGACTACGGACTGGCAGACTTCGCCGTCTCTGACAACCCAGTCTGTAGCCGGGGTCTATTTTCCCAACTGGTAAGGCCCAGGTGTGTACGTTGGTATCGTGATCCGAGGCACGTGACCCGAGGCCTGTGCTGAACTAGCGGCGTTATAACCCGGAGACTGCGTGCTGTTAAGTGACGCCGAATCCTCAACACATACATATATATATATATATATATATATTATATATATAGATATATGTACATACATATATATATACAATAGACTACGCGTTCGGCAGCATGTAACTCATCACTTCGCCTAAGTCGCAGCGTCAAAAGTCCCGAATTTATCTAATGTTATATCCCTTTGAATAAAGTCTCTAAGTCGTCAGATGTTGTCCGTTCCCACGTAATGGAAACTCAAGTAAATTACCACGCCTAACTCGTCACACGGAACTGCTGCCTCGTGAGAAGCCCGATTTCATGGAATCGTGATGCGCGCTCATTGGTGTCCACCGCCAGTGATAGGCTATTTTTAAATGTGCTGCGTTCAGCTCAGTCAGCGCGCCGTCCAACAGGCCATCTGAAGAGGTAGCCAGGCTGCGCAATGCAGTCTCTGGCGAAGGAGTAAAGGATCGATCGAGCTTAGTGTTGAAGTCCGATCATGGTTTTATATTGGCTGTTTTGGACATCACCGCACTCACTTACACATAGGCATTGAGTGGTAGTCATCACCACGATGACTGTGTGTCATGTAATTTGTCGACATACTATCACCGATGGTATATGAGTTGTCTTGCAGTTGTTCATTATCTTTACTTTTGATAAACTGATTCATGAATTCCATCTTTGCTTGATCACTTTCCAACTCACCAATGAACCCCCACACTATGCCCCGAGGATCGTGTTTCCCTTTTGGTACAATAGCCGGCTTAGAGATTGTGCGCCCTCACACGTACGTGACCAGGCCACGCGCGACTTCATCCTTCACTTCATCCTTCACCCCACAATCATCATGAATGTTCGCAGACGCGTAAGTCGTCACACGTCTGTCGTCACTTTTTCTCAGTCCCGATGATGACGACTTACGAGTAGTCTACTGTATGTATACATATATAATATAATATATATATATAGTACAATCATATATGTTGTCGTCTTTCCGCTGCTCCCGTTAGGGGTCGCCAAGCGGATCATTAAATGAATGCAGCGGATCATTATGATCCGCATACTGATTTGGCATAGGTTTACGCCGGATGCCCTTCCTGACGCAACCCTGGTCGCCTCTCAAGACACAGGATAAGGATTGTGTTTCGCCATGATTCCGGGCTGCCCCTACATCCTCTCATAGCACGGCCCAGTGCAGAGCTCCCGTCATCAAGCGATCCTCCAACCAAGCCTCCGAGTAGCCGGATTACAGGCGCACGCCACTACGCCCCGTATGTACTTTCATATTATTATATATATATATATATATAATTATAATAGATATATATATATATATATATATATATTATTATGTATGTATCTTCTTCTTCTTCTTTCGGCTGCTCCCGTTTGGGTCGCCACAGCGGACATCCGTATGATCCGCATAGTGATTTGGCACACTGTTTTATGCTGGATGCCCTTCTGACGCAACCCTGGTCGCCTCTTACGACACAGGGTGATGGTACACCTTTTTAACCGGGTATACACCGGCCCAGTACACTGGTACTCATTTCGCCGACCTCGGAAGGATGACAGGCTGAGTCAACCCCTGGTGTATTAATTCAGTGGCCCAACGGGGCTTGAACTCAGGACCTTTGGATCCCAAGCCGCTGCACCTAACCACTGCGCCAACACCAGGCTTATATGTATGTATGTATATAATATTATATAAATAAATATAATATATGATGTATGTATGTATATAATATATATATATATTGTTATGAATTTTGCCCACCTGGCGTGCGAGCGATTGCGTAACTCCACCGCGTCGCCCACCCGGACGGACAATCAGTCGTGACCCTCCTGGAACTACCGCCAGGAGCCGTCACGGGTGGGGGTTTACAGGACACGAACCGCTGAGCGCGTCCGTTCCGTGCTACAGTGATAACCGAGCGGTGTTATCGCCGACCTCGACGGATGTGATTCTGTTTACCGGGCGTTCAAAACCCTCTACTAATTTATTCGCGATTTCAAGATCGGCAACTTTCAAAAGGGAAAAAGACGACGAACGGGATACATTTCACACAAGGACATTTATTTAAACAGCACACGTATATACAGCCAACGGCAGTCATGCAATGTACAGGCACATAGAAGCAAAAGCAATACCACCGACTACTGATTTATCAACAAAGCACAGTCACTTACACAGTTTCTACTTGGCAGGACAGGGCGCCACAGCATGCATATGAAAACAAAGAAAAACCCTCCCCATAGGCAGGGAGGTAGACGGGGTTCGTAAACCTTTATGGCCACGGGACCTGGAGGACCGAACGGGTCCCGTGAGACTGAAGGGTCTTACCCGCGCCCTCGTTGGCGCGACAGTGGGCAGTCGCGACGTCGACTCCCCACGGCCTTGCGTAGCCACGCTTGACCTCGGGCCCCTGGTGATGGCAGCGAAGCTCTCTCGGCGTTGCTGCTGGTGCTTTCACGACCCACGAACGAACAAGAAAAGACTGAAGCAGAGGGCTTCAGGGACCAGAGAGAGAACGGATGATCGACCAGACGGCGAGAGCTCATGGACCAGAGAGAGAACGATGATGGACCACAGGGCGAGAAAGCTCATCGACCCAGAGAGAGAACGGATTATGGACCACAGGGCGAGAGCTCATGACCGAGAACGGATGACCAGGCGAGAGCTGCCAGAGAGAAGGAAGGGATGATGGACCCAACAGGGCGAGAGCTCATGGACCAGAGAGAGAACGGATTGATGACACAGGCGAGAGCTCATGGACCAGAGAGAGAACGAGATGGACAAGGTCGAGAGCCGACAGGAGAGAGCGGTTGGCAAGGCTCATGCCGACCAGAGAGAGCGAGCCTCGTGCCGAGTCCGTCCCTTTTATATATCTGAGGCTCCGCCCTTCGCCCCACCCCGCTTCGGTGCTCACCTCCCTTCTGGAAGCTTCCCAAAAAGGGGCGTTCCTCACCCGACGCCTCGCGCTGTTCATCCAACCAATCGGCGCGAGCTGCCCTCCCCCATGCCTCCGTCACACTGCCTCGGAGAAACAGGCGGGAAAAAATCCGCACGACCCATCGAACTCTTTTGTTCCCTTTTTCGTTCGACGGTAACGCGGCTTGTGCTTGCGTTGGAGGTTTGTTCAAATAATAACAATAGAAAAAGAAAACGGTATCTCAAAGAGTCGCAGCCCGGTGTGCCAACGCGAAGAATTCCCCTAAACAACTGTGGGGGAACTATCGCACATAAACTTAGCTCATAGACTGATCTAAGGACCCTTATGGTGTATTGTGAATTTCCACAGCCGTAACGAATGTATTATATATGCATATATATGTATGGTGTCTATATATGTATATAGACAACATATATATATAAGTATGTAGATATAATATACATAAGTATGTAGATAAATATATATAATATATATATATTATATGAATATATATATATATATATATATGATATATATATTATATATATATATACAGCTCTGAAAAAAATAAGAGACGACTCCACGAAAAAATTTAAATTCAGCATCTGCCACATGTATGGGCAGCCATTCCGTTACAGTGTTGTTTGAATTCCAACACAGGCACACCTCATTCTACTAGCTGAGGTACTGATTTAGGTGATCACCTGAAGACGAATCTTAATTTAACAAGGAAAAGTATAAAAACCGACTACTGTGATCATCACCTATCCTCTTTGCAGATAGGACAGTGCATGGCAAAAAACAGTGCTAAGTACCCAAAAAAGTAATTGGAATCAAACAAATAACTATATTGACCATGCCAAGAGTGAAAAGAAAAGTTTGAGTAGGAAAAAGAAGGGTCAATTCTGGCTTACTGGCAGAGGGATACAGTGAGCGTCACGTTGCTTCCATCCTTAAAATTTCAAAGACAGCGGTTCATACGAACAAGGTCAAGCAGCAGACATTGGGGAAAACAAAGCTAGAGACTGGCAGAGGGCGAAAACGACTTTCCACTGAC
>CM068955.1:51722192-51744840 GCA_035128595.1 Eptatretus atami
GAGAGAGATCAAAGTGTGAAGGGCAAACTTAATTATAGTGGCAGGGAAGAATCATATAAGCAATCTCTTTCACTGAAAAATTTGCATGAAGGCCATGCGGCAGTGCCAGATAGGGTGATTGGTGGGAGAGCACACGACATGCTTTAGGTCCTTATAGAACGGCTTTAACTTTCTGAAAGTTTAGTCTTGAAAGATCTTTGTATGCTACCTGTGACAGTCTCAAGAGGTGGCATTTTATCAGTGCATTCTTTCTCTCTAAGCAGAACGATTGTTAATACATGGGAGATTCCAAGATCGGCGGCAGAGTCAATAAACATGTTGATTTGAACAAATCAGGCTAAGGAATGCCTTGTAGGCATATAAGAGGATGCTTTTCTTTGGACCATACAGGTTACTCTTACAGGTTATCTTGGCGACATCTACAGAAAAATTGTTACGGGTCTATTTGGCGCGGTTCTGTTTCCAGAATGGGTCGTTAAAAAAGGCGCGTTGCGATATGTCTGCCTCAGCAGTGTAATTTTTGCTACTTAGTACAGCTGATTTGTTTTTATTAGTCCAGAGGAATGAGCTTGCTACCTACGACATAAAACTATGACTAAAAATATTACGTCACCCTATAGATTGTCGATGCCACAATCAAAGCGATACCTTTTTTCAGAATAAGGTAATTTCCTGGGACATCAATGATGATTAATCATACACAAGAATCACTTTGGGGAGAAAACAAATCTCAATTCTGAACTACATTTGGTGGGTGGAAGGCACCAAAGCTGTCACGGGTTTGAAAAATTCCGTACAGCCCCAGCCTCATCACAAGGTGTAATTTCACCCCCCGACTGCCCAAATCAAATTACTTCCTCCGTTCCTTCCCCAACCCTCCTCTTGTCCCTCTTCTCTCTCTGAGATGCAAATCTTATTGTCAGCCCACAAATGCCTTCTTTCTTGCATTTTCATCCCCTCCTGTGCATGGCTTGTTCCTCAAAACCAGATCCCCCCGCCTCGGCCTCAATACCGTCAGCCTCGATAGCAGCTCCATCGGCCAACAATCTCCCACATTGACCCCTCCTCCTTCTCTTCTCCTCTCTCCTCTCACTCCACCGACACTCCTCCTCCTCTCCCTTGTCCACCACCCCTTGCGTTTGGTCATGCATGGCCGAAAGTGGCCGCGGCTATAGGCCGTAAGCAGTGAATCTCTGCTGCCACCACTGCACACAACAACACGTGCAAGGGGGCCACGCTGAGCGAGTGATGAATTAGACGCGTTTGCGGTCCAGGAAGGGGAAGGGTTAGAGCTTGTACGAGCCATTTGCGTTGCACCATCACATCACAGGTACCGTCGCACCATGTGTACCTCTTGGGAACACCTCTTATTTCATGAAGCTTATAGACGGGGCCCCGCACGTGCTCACTTCTCCGTCTGGATGATAGACGCGGCTTGCAGACATCGCAACACCATCTCACCCATACAACCTCTCGGCTTTTGTCCGGTCTATCAGATATAGGAGCAAGACCCATTCATTCCCTGAGATCATTATTTTCCAGCTCATCACCCTTCCAAACATCTTCTCCACTTTTTTGGCTTTTACCGTCTTCTCCTCCTCATGAGTATGTACCGCATGGTGCTAGAGTGATCATGTATGACTGTGATACGCATTGCCTATTAATTTTTGGGTGATGTAGTCTATGGGGCATTGGATATGGAGGCCTGTGTTCGTGCAGAGGCAGGCGATGTGGTTTTTGCAACAGTTTGTGCAGGAGATGCCTGATGGCACGACACTCCCATTGAAGCGGTGCAAGACGAGTGTTTGCTTGCGTCTTCCTTCGTCCATTAGCAATGGATGACATCGTCAATTTTTTCTACATCCCTCGAAGGGCATAAAAGTCAACTTACACGTGTGCATATTGTTGCATCATTTTGCTTCTCCAGATTTTATCTCCTTACTTCAATCTGAGTGGCAACACCCTTTTGTTTGTTAATGCATTTTTATACCATTGCCTGCTGGTCTAGTAATGGTTCCGCTTTCACAAAACATGTGTGTATATGTATGAGCTATATATATATATATATGTACATACATATACACACTATGTATTGCTCCAAATACAACATAGTACGTACACACACACTCACCCACAATCACACAAACACCTTTCCACACACACACACCACTAATATAGTCATATTTGTGGAAATGGGGCCCTTAGTGGTATTAAATATAGGATAGCCCAGATCCCCTTAAATGCATGTTTAGCCAGGTTTGTTTGGTACTTCTCGGACATACATGTGTGTCGGGAGGTGTAGCAGGCTGTCCAGTTGTTCGGTACGTGGTGGTGTACCGAGAGGCGCTTGCTTCTTCTTTTTCCTTCCCGCGCCTTCTAACTAGCCCCGCCCAGCGCTTCTGAGAGTGTCGGTCAGTTGAAGATGTGTCCGGGCAGCCATTGGTGGCAGAGCGGCTGCGGACTCGAAGGGATGGCGAATCACGTAACCCCGAGGCGGTCCATAGGCCCCGCCCCAAAAAGGCAAGAGGAGACATGAAGTCAGTCTGGGATTCAGCTTCGTGAGAAAGGCCCCGCCCCGAAAGGCAAGAGGAACTGCAAGTGTCCGTCTGCGATCTGCTGTAAAAGGAATGGCTGCTGTTGCCGGTCTGGGGACGGACTGTGTTCGAGTCTGCGATCTATCTTTGCTGTAAAAGGAACTGGCTGCTTTGTCAGTCTGGGGACGACTGTGTCGAGTCTGCGATCTGGCTATAAAGGAACTGCTGCTTTGTCGGTCTGGGGGACGGGTTGTGGGTCGGGGATCGGCTTCGTGAGAAGAGGCCTGCCCACAAAAAAAAAGGCAAGAGGAAACTGCAATGAGGGGAGTGGCGATCAACTTTAGAGGAGGGTCATCGACAGGGTGGGATCTGAGTCCAGTCACGGAGCCTTTGACTGTCCTTACGGCAATGGCTCAACACGTCTTTCATCCGTCGATCCGCCCGCGGAGCCCAAACACCTCGATTTTGGCTTGTCTGGTGAACAGGCCAGGCCTGGATTTGCATACTGACCTTGGAGAAAACCACTGGAACCCAACATAGAATGATCTGTCTGGTGCGTCGACCTTAACAAGGGGCTGAATGCGCCGAGGCTGTGCCGTAAGCGGTGCGACAAAGACGACGCCGCCAAATCTTGCCACGCGGTGTGCTCGAGCTGGCGCTCGAGAAGAATCCGTTGGATCATTGTCTCCTCCACAGCCGCATTATCGGCCTTTGCCCTTTCCCCTCGTCCATGAAGGCATCAACCAAGTACTCTCTGTGTCTTGTCTGCATGTCGTCCAGGCCTAAGGTTTATCTCGCTAGGGTTCCCTCGAAACCCGTGTCCGTAGTTCCAGTTAAGAGCGGGTTATAGATGAAGATAACGTTCGTGAATACTTTGCTTGTGTGTGTTTCCCTGATGTGTCCCAATAAAATCTGGCTGATTATATGAAGTTGACCACTTTTGAATCTATTCGTGCGCGCGAGGAACAATTCCCTCAATTTGTATTTAAAACAACGGACTACGGACTGGCAGACTTCGCTCAGGTTCTGAAAACCCAGTCTTAGCCGGGGTCCCTATTTTCCTCCCCAACGGTAAGGCCCAGGTGTACGTTGGTTCGTGATCCGATAGGCACGTGGACCCGAGGCCTGTGCTGAACAGCCGGCTTATAACCCCGAGACTGCGGTGCTCGTTAAGTGACGCCGAATCTCACACATACATATATATATATATATATAATATATATATATAGATATATGTACATACATATAATATACATAGACTATACGCGTAAGTCGGCAGCATGTAACTCATCACTTCGCCTAAGTCGGCATGCGTCAAAAGTCCGAATTTAAACTAATGTTTATCCTTTTGGAATAAAGTCTCTAAGTCGTTCAGATGTTGTCCGTTCCCACGTATGGAACTCAAGTAAATTACACGCCTAACATCGTCACACACGGAACTGCTGCCTCCGTGAGAAGCCCCGATTTCATGGAATCGTGATGCGCGCTCATTGTGTCCACGCCCAGTGTAGGCTATTTTTAAATGTGCTGCCGTTCAGCTCAAGTCAGCGCGCCGTCCAAAGGCCATCTGAAGAAGGTAAGCCAAGGCTGCGCAAGTGCAGTCTCTGGCGAAGGAGTAAAAGGATCGATCGAGCTTAGTGTTGAAGTCCGATCATGGTTTTAATATTGGCTTGTTTGGAGCCATCCCGCACTCACTTACACCATAGGCATGAGTGGTAGTCATCACCACGATGACCTGTGTGTCATGTAATTTTGTTGCGACATACTATCACGATGGATATGAGTTGTCTTGCAGTTGTTCATTATCTTTACTTTTAATAAACTGATTCATGAATTCCATCTTTGCCTTGATCACTTTCACAACTCACCAATGACCGCCACCTATGCCCCGAGGATTCGTGTTTCCTTTTGGTACAATAGCCGGCTTAAGATTTGTTGCGCCCTCACATCGTACGTACCAGGCCACGCGCGACTTCATCCTTCACTTCATCCTTCACCCCACAATCATCATGAAAATGTTCGCAGACGCGTAAGTCGTCACTACCGTCTGTCCGTCAACTTTTTTCCTCAGTCCGATGATGAACGACTTGGACGAGTAGTCTACTGTATGTATACATATATATATTATATATATATATAATGTACAATCCATATATGTTGTCGTCTTTCCGCGCCTCCGTTAGGGGTCCGCCACAGCGATATTTAAATGATGCAGCGGATCATTATGATTGCCGCATACTGATTTGGCATAGGTTTTACGCCGGATGCCCTTCCTGACGCAACCCTGGTCGCTCTCAAGACACAGGATAAGGATGTGTTTCGCCCATGATTCCGGGCTCCCTACATCCTCTCATAGCAACGGCCCAGTGCAGAGCTCCCGGTCATCAAGCGATCCTCCAACCAAGCCTCGAGTAGCCGGTTACAGGCGCAACGCCATCTACGCCCGGTATGTACTTTCATATTATATATATATATATATATATATATATGTATATAGATATATATATTATATATATATATATATATATGTATGTATCTTCTTCTTCTTCTTTCGGCTGGCTCCCCGTTTTGGGGTTCGCCCAGCGGACATTCCGTATGTTCCGCATAGTGATTTGGCACATGTTTTATCTGATGCCCCTTTCCCTGACGCAACTCCTGGTCGCCTCTTAAACGACACAGGGAATGGTAACCTATTTTTAACACGGGGTATACAACCGGGGCCCAGTACACTGGTACTCATTTCGCCGACCTCCGGAAGGATGACATAGCTGAGTCAACCCCCTGTGTATTAATCTCAGTGGCCCACGGGGCTTGACTCGGACCTTTTGGATCCAAGCCGCTGCCCTAACCACTGCCCAAACACCAGGCTTATATGTATGTATGTATATATATATATTATATATATGTAAATGTTATGTATGTATAATATATATATATATTTGTTATGAATTTTGCCCACCTGGCGTGGCGAGCGATTGCGTACTTCCAAACCGCGTCGCACACCGGACGGCAATTCAGTCGTGACCTCCTGGACTACCGCCAGGAGCCAGTCCCGGTGGGGGTTTAAACCGAGGACACGAACCGCTGAAGCGGTCCCGTTCCGTGCTTCAGTGTAACCGAGCGGTGTTATCGCCGACCTCCGGACGGATGTGATTCTGTTTACCGGCGTTTCAAAACCACTCTACTAATTTTTCCGCGATTCAAGAGGCACTTTTCAAAGGGAAAAAGACGACGAACGGGATAATTTCACACAAGGACATTTTATTTAAACAGCACAGTAATACAGCGCAGGCAGTCATGCAATGTTACACGGCACCATAGAGCAAAAGCAACTACCACCGACTAACGATTAATATCTACAGCACAGTCACTTACACAGTTTTTCCCTACTTGGCAGGACAGGAGGGCGCCACAGCATGCATATGAAGAACAAAGAAAAACGCTCCCCATAGGCAGGGGGTAAAGACGGGGTTCGTAAACATTTATGGCACGGGAACCTGGAGGACCCGACACGGTCCCGTGAGACCGAAGGGTCTTACCCGCGCCCGTGGCGCGACAGTGGGCAGGTCCGCGGACGCTCGTAATCCCCACGGCTTGCGTAGCCACGCTTGACTCGGCCCCTGGTGTGGTCAGCGAGCTCATCTCCGGCGTTGCTGCTGGTGCTTTTCACGACCCACGACCGAACAAAGAAAAGCTGAAGGGCAGAAGGGGCTTCAGGACCAGAGAGAGAAGGATGATGGACGCAGACGGCGAGAGCTCAATGGCCAGAGAGAGAACGGATGATGGACCCACAGGGCGAGAGCTCAATGACCACGAAGAGAGAACGGATGATGGAACCAAGGGCGAGAGCTCGATGACCAGAGAGCGAACGGATGAAATGAACCACAGGGCGAGAAAGGTCATGGACCAGAAAAAAGGAAAAGGGGAAACCGGATGAATGGACCACAGGGGAGAAGCCTCATGGACAGAGAGAGAACGGATTGAATGGACCACAGGTCGAGGCTCATGGTCCGAGAGAGAACGGATGTGGCCAGGGCGAGACTCATGACCAGAGAAGAGCGAGCCTCGTGCGATCCGCCCTTTTTATAATCTGAGGCTCGCCCTTCGACCCCACCCGCTTCTGGCTCCAACCTCCCCTTCTGAAGGCTTTCCCAAAAGTGGGCGTTCCTCAACACCACGCGACGCCTCGCGCTGTTCATCCACCAATCGCGCGGCGAGCCTGCCCTCACCCTCTCCGTCACACTCCTCGGAAACAGGCGGGAAAAATCCGCCACAGCCATGCGGAACTCTATTTGGTTCCCTTTTCGTTCGACGGTTTTCAACGCGGCTTGTTGCTGCGTGGAGGTTTGTTCAAAATAACAATAGAAAAGAAAAACGGCTATCTCAAGAAGTCGGCAGCCGGTGAACGCGAAGAATTCCCTTAACAACTGTGGGGAACTATCTGCACATAAACTTAGCGTCATAACTGATCTAAGGACCTTTATGGTGTATTTGTGAATTTCCACAGCCGTAACAATAGTGTATGTATATATGCATATATATGTATGTGTCTATATATGTATATAGACACATATATATATAAGTATGTAGATATATTTACATAAGTATGTAGATAAATATTATATATATAATATTATATTATATATATATATATATTATATATATATATATATATATTATATAATACAGCTCTGGAAAAAAAAAATAAGAGACGACTCCACGAAAAATTTAAATCAGCATCTCCACATTATGGCAGCATTCCGTTACAGTGTCTGTTGAATTCGCAACACAGGCACACCTCATTCCTACTTAGTAGGTACTGATTAGGTGATCACCTGAACGAATCTCTTATTTAAACAGGAAAAGTTAAAAACCACTACTGTGATCATTCACTATCCTCTTGCATATGGACCAGCTGCATGGCAAAAAACAGTGCTAGTAGTGACTCAAAAGTAATTGGAAATCAAACAAATAACTATTGACCAAGCCAAAGAGTTGAAAAGAAAAGTTTTGAGTGAGGAAAAGAAGGGTTCAATTCCTGGCTTTACTGGCCAAGGATACAGTGAGCGTCAACGTTGCTTCATCCTTAAAATTTCAAAAGACATCCCGGTTCATACGAACAAGGTCAAAGCAGCAACATTGGGGAAAACAAAGCTAGAGACCTGGGCAGAGGGCGAAAACGACTTTCCACTGACCAGGGATGACCGCCAACATCATTCAAAAATGTCACTCAACAACCGCAGAATGACATCAAGGTGAACTGACAAAATGAATGCAATGGCACTGGGGTGAAGTGTATCGGCGAGGACGGTTTTTCGAAACAAGGCCCTCCTAGGGGCTGGGCTGAAGTCGTGCAAAGCTAGAAAAAAGCGTTCAATCAATGAGAAGCAAAAAAGAGCCAGGCTGAGGTTTGCTAAAAGACCATAAGGATTGGACCGTAGAGACTGGGGTAAGTCATCTTCCTCTCATGAGTGCAATTTCAGCTGTTTTTTTTGTATACTTGTCGAGGATCGCGTGTGAGAGCTAACACAAAACGCACAGCAGGGGGCATGAGACAAAGGGGTGGAGTGGGGAAGGACAAAAACTGGGAACAGAGACATTAGGAGACTGTGGAAGGGAGAAGGGATGGGAACGGGGAACATGGGGAATAGAAAGATGGACATACATCGGACTTTCAGGAAGGAAGCAGGGAATTTTGAAGGAGGTGGGCTTGGTTTGTAAATTATCGGGGGTAGAAAAGATCGAGGATTTGGATGGGGGATGAAAAGAGTGGTGGTGAATCAGCTGTTTTGAAGGGCCTGGGGGGAAGAATGTGATTGAATAGAGTGAGGGTGTTTATTCAAAGGCGGGGAAAAAGAGTATGAAAGAGTGAAGGTGAGGCAGTGATTCGTGATTTTTGGTAGTTTTACCAGAAGGGGTTTGTTGGCGACCTTGAGTGCCTGCGGAAATGTGGTGGGGACCAAATCGGCAGAGAGAGCACGGGGGAGGGCTGGAGAGGAGACGGTAGAAGACAAAAAGACACGACCAACCTTCGTGATTGAGTGAGAGGCCCCAAAGAACTCCAGCCTCATCGCGGGAAGATGCCAAAATGATCCGAAAAGCCTTGGTTTCAACAGCGTGAAGCCGGAAAAGGTGAGAGGCGGAGCACCAGCACAGAGGGGAGAGAGTATTCTCCATCAGGCTTGCGGACAAAGCTTGTAAGTGGTCAGGAGCTCAGGTGGGCGAGGAAGGACGTTTGCACAACGGAAGTCGGCAAAAGTCGGCGACTGGCTTTGGAGGCGAGGTTTGAAATGTGGCTTCCCAGGAAAGTCATGGCAGATAGTGAGACCTCAGAAGTTTTGAAAGAAAGGACTTCTTCCAGAGGATTGTTGAGAAAGTGGATGGGGGGGGGGGGTTCTAAACGGTCCTTTGGGAGGAATAGTGAGAGTGTGAGATTTTTTCGGATTGGAAACATGTCCACGTGTTGGACCCCAGTTTGTGGATTTTATCCAGATCTCAATGAGTGGAAAAAGTCTGCTGCTTGCCCGGTCTGAGGGATGACGATGTACGAGCAAAGGTGGAGTCATGAGCAAAGAGATATAGAGGATTTTTCGAGAGAGTCGGAGAGATCGGTTGAGGAAAACCAGAAAAGAATAGGGCCAAGAACACTAAACCTTGAGGAACTCCAACCTGGACAGGAAGAGGTATGAAAAGAACTCCATTTGGGGGCATCCGTTGACTGCCGAAGAGAGGAAGTCTGCGAGCCATGAGTGGAGATGGCCTTGGATACCAATAGGAAGAGAGTTTGGTGACAGGCAGGTGCCAGACTGTGTCAAAAGCACGTGAATGTCCGGATACGGTTGGATTTCCTGTCCTGGCATTGAGGACCTCCCCATCCATTGTTGGGAGAGCAGAAGCAGCATATCCCAGAGTAGAGTGACCTGGTTGAACCAATTTGCCCAACCCTGGTCATCTAATGGTTGACGGAGACCTGGTAGAGCCTACAAGCCACAGTGTCTCACACCCACTGTGAAATTTGGTGGAGGTCGTAATGATCTGGGGGTGCTTACAGCAAGGCTGGAATCGGGGCAGATTTGTCTTTGTGAAAGACTCATTGGAATCAAGGCCCACGTACAAGTTGTCCTGGAGAACACTTGCTTCCTTCTACTCTGACATGTTCCCCAACCTGAGGATTGGTTTTCCAGCAGGACAAATGCTCCATGACCACACAGCCAGGTCCAAATCAGGTGTGGATGGAGGACCATAGATCAAGACCCTGTCATGGCCAGGCCCAAACTCCAACCTGAACCCCATTTGAAACATCTGGAATGTTGATCAAGAGGAAGTTGGGATGGTCACAAGCCATCAAACAAAGCCGAGCTGCTTGAATTTGCGGCCAGGAGTGGCATAAATCACCCAACAGCAATGTGAAAGACTAGTGGAGAGCATGCCAAACGCATTGGAAAGCTGTATTTGAAATCAGGGTTATTCCACAAAATATTGATTTCTGAACTCCTTCCTGTTAAACATTAGTATTAGTGTTGTTTAAAAATGAATATGAAACTTGTTTTGTTTTATTATTTGCCGGTCTGAACACTGAATCTTTGGTTGTTATTTTGACAGTTGCAATTTTCCAAATAAAATGCTCCAAATGACAATATTTTTAATTCGGTTAATTTTTGGAGAAATATTGTCAGTAGTTTATAGAAATAAAACAAAAATGTTTCATTTTACTCAAACACATACCCTTTAAAAGTAACCAGAAAAAACTGATAATTTGCAGTGGTCTCTTAATTTTTTTCCATAAACTGTGTTTGTATATATATATATATATTATATATATTATGTGTGTGTATATATACATATATATATTGTGGTAATATGTATATATACATAATGTTTATGTTCGTCTTTCGGCTGCTCCCGTTAGGGTTGCACAGCGGATCACCGTAGATCCGCATACTGATTTGGCACAGGTTTATTCGGCCGGAATGCCCTTTCCTGACGCAACCCTGGTCGAACTCTTACACACAGGGATAAGGAATTGGGTTTCGCCATGATTCCGGGCTGCCCTACACCCTCTCATAGCGTGGCCCAGCAGAGCTACTGTCATCAAGCGAATCCTCCAACCCAAGCCTCCGAAGCCGGATTACAGGCGCACCCACTTACGCCCGGGTACATATATATATATATATAATATTTTTTTTTTTTGCGATTCACGCCCGCCGCGTGCGAACGGCCCGTAAAACTTAATCGCGGCACGTCGCCCACCGGACGGACATCTGTTCGTGCCCTCTTCGGACTAACGCCGTTAGCCAGTCACGGGTGGGCCTTTCGCCACACGATCGTGCCAAATCGCACCCGCGTGAGATAGGGTTGTTCGCAACTCGACCTACTAGTACCCAGCGGATGGTAAACCGGGCGATCGCACCTCGCCCAGGTCCGACTTCGGAACGACCGTTAACGGTAACCGTTCCCGTGTATCGGGATAACCGAGCGGTGTTATCGGGGTCGGCCTCGACGGTTCAGATTAATTATGGCGTATCACACCCACTCGAACTTAACGTGAAGCAAGATGGAGACCAACATAAGGAAAGGACCGCAGCGAAACGGGGAACAACATTCAACCACAAGCACTTTATTACACAAACGACACACGGAGAGCACACATATATACAGCATGAACAAAAGAAATAGTGATGCAGCTCTACAACCGACTACGCGCACACACGGCAACACTTAACAGTTTCTACTTTACAAGACAGGCGCCTCCACAGTCATTTGCCCAAAAGACCCCAAGAAAGAGAAGGGGACTTCCCTGGTGGGCCGTCGAGTCCTTTCCCACGACCTCAACTCCGAGCTCCGTCCTCCTCCGCCGTCCTCCACGACACTCCTCACAGCTCCACTCCACCAGTTCCACACGAAGGGAAAAAGACAGAAGAGCCTCCTTGCACCCGGCCGTGTCCGCTTTTTATAGGGGCTCCGCCCTCGCACTCCGCCCGCCGTTTTCGGCTCCACCCTCCTTCGAGGGGGTTTCCCGGAAAAGGGGTGTGCCTCTCGTTCCCCCTCCCCCGGGGGGGCGAGGAAAGTCAGTCTTGGGCTCAGGGCCATGGAATTTTCCCCCAAAAAGAGGCCCCACCTTTTCTCACCTTTGACCCCCGGCTCGGTCGCACACCTCCCCCACCCCGAGCGCGGAAATTAACGGGAGAACATGCGGGAAAACCTGCGCATACCCGTTGGCCTTATGTTCCCTCCGCGGAGAATCGTAACCGCACGGTGCTCGATGAATGGCGAGTGGTGAAGATGCAGTCGCGCAGATGGTGGAGGCGGCGCGGCCGCAGCGCGGTCGACGCTGTGGTGGGGATGGGCGTGGTGTGGTTGACATGTGTTGGTTCCGAAATAAAGAAAAGAACATAAAAAACGACTGACTCAAGTGTCGCAGCCCCGAATGAATCACATTAATTCCTCTAAACAACGGTTTGGGGATAACTATACACGTACTTCAGAAATAAACTCACCTACGGGAACCTGAATGGTGGTGCGAATTTCCAACACCCGTAACATATATTTACACTACATATACATATATATAATATTATTTAACACATACATAATATATTATATATATATATATTAATTACACCTACATATATATATTATTATATATATATATGTGATGTAAAATATATTTTATATATATATATATATGGCTTTGTACAATATTATATTATATATATATATATATATAAACATCCACCCACATCTATATATATAGTACTATATATATAATAAATTAGTATATATTTTTCGACCTCTTCCATGGTCTTCCAGCTGAAAAGCTACATAAAGCAACCATGAAAGGCAACCCAAGGTGAGTCTTTGCTGTTTGAATTTCCCAGTTTCCTCCCACAGACTATAAATTGTTCAATCGTACACCACATGAGAATCAATGCTCTACACCCCTCAGCTTGCCAACTTGACTGGGATATGTAAGCATTGGGACTTTCTCATCGTGTGTGAACTATTTTGAATGTCTTTATAGTGTGGAGGAAACTTGGGAACGGTTGAAACACACATATTATACTATATATATATATATATATAATTAAAATAGTTTGGGGTTTTTTTGGGGGAATTCTCGCGCCCGTTCAAGCGTGCGGACGACCGCCTCAGCCCAATTGCGGGCCCCCCCGGGCAACCAACGGCCCACCGAATGAGCAATCCAGTCGTAAGATTCCGGATCAACGTCGAAACCCAGCTACGGGTGTTTTAATAAGCACCAATAGATCAGCCAACTCTTCTGTCCACGCGCTACAGGGTCAATCGCACGAAATTATGCGATTATAACCTAATTATTCGGGCAGACAGAAATGCCGGGGAATCTACACCTCAATGGGACCTGCACGAAAAACGGCGCTTTACGCCGCCATCCCGTCGGACCCATTAATCTTATGTAGTGTTAAAACCAGCTAAACATTCCGAACCGCTCCATGGCAGTCAATTGAGAGGAAGGGGACGCAACGAGCAGGTGAACATTAACAATGGCGGCATTTATCTTGAACACAGGAAAATGCAATGAATTGGGGATGTGGAAAAAGACACGAGCAAAAATCCTTACAGCCGAGAACTATTTCCAAATGTGAAGCAATACAACACAGGCACTTAACAGTTTCTTACTTTATTAGCACGGGCCCACGGACACAACGTATGCAAACAACACACCACTACCCAAGAAATGGTGGCTGTATGCCTTTAATACGGACTCCAGCTCGGGAGGAACAGATGAAGCTGCAACCAGAACCTATCTCGAACCTCTCCCCTCGGTGTGGTCTTCAACTGTTCGGACCCAGGCTCCAGCGAGAGCGAAGCTGGATTCCAATCGCGTGGAGCCGCGATTTCCTTCCCGAGCTCCAGCGAAACGCTCTCGCGCTTCCGAAACTTGCTGGTGAACGAGGCGGCCGATCCTTTCCCGTCGAGGCGTCGCTATCTCGAAGAACCACCTCCAAAGATGAGGCCGATGAGTCGCACCCAGCGGGGAACCAAGCGGAGGAACAAAAGAGCTCCACGAACCAAGAAGAGCCACCGAGAACCAACTCAACTCTCTTCCGATGAACAAAGCCTCTCACCAACACGAACCAGAACTCCGAGCCGAGTAAAGCTCAGCTACTCTTCCGTGAACAAGCCTCTGCTACTTCGACGAACCAAGCCAGAGCCCAAAAAGCGAACCGAGCCAAGCAGAACCCGAAGGTCTGCTGAAAAAGCCAAGTTCGAAGCAAAAAGCTCTCCAAAAAGCCTCCACCTCGCCAAGCAGAACCGAAGCTCACTGAACCAAAATCTCAACCCTCGCCAAGCAGAACCCAAAAGGCCTGCTAAAAGCACAAAGCACAAAGCTTACTAAAGCCTCAAACCCTAAACCCGAGCCAAGCAGAAAGCCGAAGCTCGTATACTGCACAACCAACGAAACCAATCAGGATTTCTTCCTTTATTCTCCTCCGCCCTTCCTCACTCCGCGCGTGACTCATCCCCCCCATGTCCGCACAACCGCGGGTGGAGGGAGTGTTTTATGTCCCGTAGATTCAGGACTCGGAGGCGTCCTTTCTTGCCTCTTCGCAGAAGAGGGGAGAGGGGGTCGCCATTGTTTGTGATCGCTCCCTAACTATATAATTGAATCGCAGCGCCTTAATCGAATTCTGCCCATTAAACAATGGAAGGTGAAACTATCTAGGGAACAAGGCACTTATCGACCAATAACTGACTTAAAGGAACCTGAATTGTTGTGTGGATCGAATTCCCAAATTCGTAAAATATATACTTGTATACATTATACAACACACACACACACACACACACACACACATATATAGATAATATATGCATACAGGTACTCCTCACTTAACAACCAGGCTGTGTTAACCGACCGCGTGGACTTACGACCAGCTCTCCGACTAGTCGTGATTGTACGCTGTAAGAGAAACTTGGTTGTGGAATCGCAACGCGGCGTCTCAGCAGTGAGGACCCCGAACGACTCTACACTTTGAAGGATTCAATGAACTGAAATGTTAATCTGAATGTCTCTTTTTATAACTTTAATTTTTGACATCATTTTTTTATTTTGCTGATTGTATATTTGATGTTCTGTAATTTTTAAGAGTTATGCCAAATTAAAAAATAAGTTATCAAGTTGCGTTCCTTTCACCTTTTCTTTATTCAGAATAAATAAAAGCGATTACCTGTATATTTACAGTAATGCCAAACCTAAGTTAATGAATATTGGAGCTGATTTCCTCTATTCTGTTTATTCCAAGGACAACAGTATACTACTGTAAAACATTTAAATATACTAAAATGTTATAAATGGTGAAAGGTTACATTAAAAACATATCGAAAGAATGGTTGACACAAACCACTACCAGTACAGCATGCTTGAAAATATCGGTAGAGGTTGGCTCTCGCTTATCGACCAATTCGCTTAACGACCTAGTCGGAGGATACGGAAACCTAGTCGGTAAGTGTATGATATAGGTATATATAATAAAATATATATATATATATATATATATATATATATATATATATATATAGTATAACGAGGTGTGTTCAAATAGTATCCAACCTTATTTTCGTGCGTAAACAAATTGAGCTAGGGAGGCGTGGTTTGGTGCACGTATGTAGGCGATCCTTAATCCGTATGCGTGAATATTTTCCCAGGGCGTGCAGAGGCTGTCAGTCGCCACAGACCGCCGATCGAGTGGAGGAAAGTGTAAGTGAGAGCCGTCGGATTTTTCGTTTTGACAAAATAGACGGAAAACTTGAATAACGCTTACTGCATCAAATTTTGTGTAAAGCTTGGCGATTCCAAGTGGAAACGATTCGCAAGATTTCAACAGGCCTTCGGGCAAACGAAGCAATGGACCACACAGATAAAAGAGTGGTACAACCGCTTCAAAGATGGTTCCGCACATCATGAAAATGAAGACGGTTCTGGTAGGCCCTCAGCATCCCAATGGAACGTCATTGACCAAGTTGAGGACCGCTGATGCCAGATCGTCGAATCGCACGAATCAGAGACTTGCAGACGAGGCGAGTGTTCAGCATTTGGATCCGTTCATTCCATTTGTGACTGAGGATTTGGCTTAAGGAGAATCTCAGCGAAGTTCGCGCCAAAGCGCTAAGGATCGAGGCAGAGCAACTCCGTTTGGAAGATCGACAGGACATGCTGGAGACTGGACAAGCCGATCCCAACTTCTTTCAACACCAGTGATCACTGGCGATGACGACCACAGTGATCCGTCATTTTTGTCAAATAAAGAAAAATCCGACGGCGCTCAAACTTAACACCTTCCTCACTCATCGGTTTGTTCGGCAGACTGACAGCTTCTGCAGGCGGGAAAATATTCACGCATACGGATTAAGGATCGCCTACATACGTGCACCAACCAAGTCTCCCTAGCTTCATTTGTTTACGCACGAAAAATTAAGGTTGGATAACTTTTGAACACATTCCTCGTTGGTATATATATATACATTATGTATATATATATATATTATATATATATATATATGTACACACACACACATGTGTATATATATATATATATATAATATTATATATATATATACACACACACACACACACATCACCACACAACACATATATAAGGGTGTCCCAAAAAATATTCAACTTTCATCTGCAAGAGGATGGTCATAACATAATATTAAAAAAAAAAGATATATGGCTGGTAGAAGTGAAGGTTGAAGTTTATTGTACCAATGTCAAAATATTGCCCCAAAATTTAAATCTGTATAGAATCGTCGTTTTTTAGACCACATGTTCGACGTTAGGCTCCACGTTGTCTTCGATCCTTGCCTGCAAACGCTTGTCATGTTCTCCATCACTTTGGGGAACGTTTCCGGAGGAATGTTCTGGATTCTTCGGTGTGATGTTTTCCTTCAGAATGATCAAGAGCCTGAGGCCTAGTGTTTCCATAGATCCTGTCCTTGAGATACCCCCCAAAGAAGAAGTCTGGAGAGTAAAGGTCAGGGGATACGTGGCACTCAACGTCTTCGTAGAGGGAGATAAGGGCCCTTCAAAATGATGGTTGAGAAAACGCCTTGTTTCCCCTGGCTGTATGGGCAGGCCCCATCCTGCTGGAACACTGGGTTCTCTCTGGGGATCAGGTTGTTTTCTCCTACGGGCCTGGTATACGTAGCTCAGGCAGATAGAATTCCTGAATCATTTCGTGAAGTTCCTCTGGTTTACCGTGCAGTGCGTACCTGGTCATCTTCAAGAAGTATGGACCAATTATCCCATACAACCAACCGCCACCACATGGTGACTTTGAGAACAGATCGAGGCACCAGTATCAGTTGATGCATACCAGGATTTTCAGTTCCCCAGTACGAAAGTTTTCTTGTTTACCTCCCGGACAAAGTGAGCAGGCATTCGTCCGTCATGTGAAGTTTAGAGGAAAGTCTGCATCTTTCCTCCAACTTTCCTGAGAACCAATTTGCAAAGTCTATCGTTGTCGTTTCTGTGATCAGCATAGCACCGTTTCCGGTTTGATATTTTGTATGGAAGAGGCATGAATGTCTTGGCGAAGGATCCTCTGAACGGTGCTCTTATTATGAATGTTTGTATCGGCAAAAAGTCGTCGAATCGATTTTTTTTTTGGACTCTGAACGACGCCATGTCTCACCTTTTCCACATTTTCTTCACTGCAACCTGTCCTCTTTCCGACCACTGTGACCCTTGTGAAGGTTCACAGATGGTTCCCACATTGTAAACTTGCGATGGTGCACTTTTATGTTCGAAGTTTGGGCATGGCGGAAAGTGGATACCGAAATGTCCTCGAGTAAAGACGTTGCATCCTGTTTGACATTTTCGTCTGGTGCCCAAAGTTCACAATTTTTCGTCCGTTGTTGTATGGTCATCCTTGGCATTTTTTCTGGCGTTGCTGTATAAAATAAACTTCAGGGTCTCTGCCAACAGAAATGAAGCATTTAGTGACAAAAATACTGCTTTTTAGGATCAAACGGAGCATTTTAAAAGGTTGTATATTTTTTGGGGACACCATATATATATAAATTGTATTATACAGTCATGCGTCACTTAATGACGGGATACGTCTGAGAAATGCATCGTTAAGCAATGTCGTCTTGTGCGAATCATAGAGTGTACTTACAAAACCTCGATGGTATAGCCTTTGCTCCTCGGCTACAAACTTGTAGCAGAATGTTACTGTATCTGGAATAACTGTAGGCAATTGTAACACATCCAAGATAGACGGAAGACGCGTTAGTTTTACCTTTGTGCTGTTCATGAACGCCATGTGAGTTGTTTAGCGGCTTGTTTACAATCTCCTCTCGCATCGATTATAGAAAGTAAATATAGCCGTTTGGGATTTTATAAATACCATTGCATCGATGTTAATAATTTACAAATGAAGAAACGAGCACCTGTCAGTTGTTGATATATTTTCGGAAACAGTGTGCGATGTTTTAAACACATAAAAGCTTTATTTAAAAAGGAATTTGTGTTTTATTTTTGAGTGTAACAAAACGATTTATTCGGGGAATTCTTTATCCAAAGGTAATTTACTGCTCAAGGTAAACGTGCAAAAAAAATGGGTTCAAATAGGGCGAAAATAGGGGTGTTCGGATGTTAGGTCAACATTGGTCAGTTGAAACGATGATTTTCTTGAATCCCGTTTAGCGCGACCCGCTTTTTCGCGATGACATTTTTATGAGAGCTCAACAATGCGTTATAATGGGGCCACACTGTAGATAGTTATTTATCATTATCAATAATTATGTACTGTACATAATTGTATGTGCTATAACTGTACTTTTATACGACTTCAGTGCTAACGACGGCTACGACATCACTAGGCGATAGAATTTTTCAGCTCCATTATAATCTTATGGACCACCAGTCGTATATGCGGTCCATCGTTTGGTCCGAAACGTCGTAATGCGGCGCATGACTGTATATATACATACACACACACACAACACACACACACATATTATACTTCTTCTTTCGGCTGCCTCCCGATTAGGGGTCCCACAGCGGATCAATCCATATGAATCCGCATAGTTGATGGCTTAGTTTTTTACCCGATGCACTTCTGACGCAACCCTGGTCGCCTCTTACGACACAGGGAATGGTACACCTAACCGGGGCATACCGGCCCAGTACCATGGTAACTCCTTCGCGCCTCAGAAGGATGAAGGCTGTGTCAACCTACATATTATATATATAATATATAATATATATATATATATATTATATATATTAGCACACACACACACACACACACACAACACACAACACACACATGTATCAATTACATGCAAGTTTCGATTCGATATATTTTCCTGCAAACATGGGCATTAAAGTATTGTTAAATCTTGTGTGGGGGGTATTAGTACCTTTTGCAGTGGTGGAATGATCTTCCATATTTGCAAGAAACGGCCACACCCGGCATCAAATGTAGAGAAATCCCGAGTGGTATCAGTGCCCCATACCTTCGGTCTCATGCTGAGGCTTCCAGGAGCCCATGAAAATGCACATTGCTTATTGTGCAGGCCTAGCTTGTCGATGGCGACTTGCTCGTTGGAGCATCACCAACGTTGCACGCGTCCATGGCATTTCCTCTTAATGATTGTGTTCAGATATACCACCTTTAAGGACTCAAGATACCATAAGCAAACTCAAAACTCTCAACTCATCATTTCAAATTTAACGTCCTATGTGCAGCAAACACAATTTCATCGACCGAGCTTTTTATTGAAGAATAGGACCACTGCTTCCTCTCAACATGGAGCAACAGTCAGCTTGTCATTGTACGTGTGAATCTGTCAAATCGGAAAATTGAATAAGAGATGCTTTCCGTGAGGCTATAGCATCGACAACTTTGCAGCTTCGTGTCAACATTCTTCGAACCTCAAGCAACATTTAATAGATATACTTTTGAGCCAATGACAACGAAAAAGTTAAATCCCTGAAAAATATGAGTCATGTCATCAATTATTACGAGATGGCTTATAAGAATTGCCATTGAGATATGAGAGGTTTAGTTATTGAAGATCTTTCCACTGCAGAGTCAAAATGAGAATCGATCCATTTGAATGAGAACATAGCAGAGCTCTGCAGCAAAGTATTCGCTGTGGACCAAAAATTGGTTATGTCAAGACTTTTGTCACCAGTTTGACCAGAACATACAAATACCACAATGGGGTCATAATGGCATTTAATGGCAGAATAAAAGGGAGAGAAGGCAATGGGTGAAAAAATTTGCGCATAACATAACTCCTTTTGATATGCCAGATGTCATCTTACAAAAAGATTTTTAGTCTAGGGGCCACCGGAAATTGCATTCCCGTATGGTGGCCATCTTGGATTTCAAAATGGCCGCCAATGTGACTGTTTTGTTTAATATCCTTAACTAGTATAGATATTGAGACAGTTGAAACGCCTATAACTAACATTTTAGGGCTCTAGGAATGCAATGGCGACATTAAATGTTTGAAATGTGTGGCTGCCATCTTGAAATCCACCATCCACAGCTATTTTTGCTCTTAAGGTCTTGCTCACATTTCAGGAGACAAAGAGAATTTTTATGCTTTAAAATATTGATCAAACTATGAAATGGTAGTATTTAATGCATCTACTCATTTCAGGGACATCATCCATTGTTATGGGACTGCACAAGTGATATCAACCCTACATGAGGCCCGTTCATCTGCAACTGGAGATGCAAAGCGCATCAAAACTGTGGATCTATCAAGCCAGACGCAGAATGCGTCGAGTTACTCAGTGGGAACTCTGCATTCTTTGTCAACAGAAACACCACTGAAAAGTTTCAGTTTCCCAGTCAACGAATAGGTAACAAGGTGAGCCAAAACACCCGCAGGGTACAAAACATTGGCTTGATAATCTCCTCGAGTTTAATAACCTCGGTCTGCTGCCTAGAAACGATAAACATTGACACAATTGGACGAATGTCATGGTGTCGAGGCGCTTTCCATTGCTCATAAATGCACATTGGGCATAGTCGTGCCAGGCTAACGTACAACATTACAAAACTGGACGTGCAAGGAAGCATTCTAAAGATATGTATACTGGCTGATTGATGCAGGTGATAGGTAATCTGGTGTTTCTAAAGCGCACTCGGTCAAGTTCGTCATCAATCAATTTCTCAAGATCTCTGCTTTTCTGTGGCGGTCATCTGGAAAGAGAAACTTCATGAGGTTTCTAACTTTCAAAAACAGAACAAACGTGTTCGAGAGTGTGCTGCACTTTAGAAGAGACGATGACTTGCTGAGACATCTCAGTGGCGGAGATATGGTTTGTCTAAAGCAAAATACATGCGAAGTGCTTAGCCTCTCTCTATTTATCATGCATCCATGGTCCAAACGGAGCAAGAAGGCACTGAAATCTCGATAACATGCTCTGTAGCATAGGCATTTGCAGACTTGTGAACAATATTTGAGGAAACCCGTTTGAGGAGCCACCATTGCTCCGTATTTAAGCTGCTGATCTATCAAACTAATAGTCCTCCAGCTGACCACTAGGAATCAAGCAGGAAACCGCATACAATCTAAGGCTCAAGCAGCGAATTCTTGCCCATTTTCCTGACATGAGAGGCAAATAAAAGGGCAAAGACATTTTGCTAATGTTTGATGAGGATATGGACATGCCTTAGCAAAGGTGTGTCAACCAGGACAGTGACAGTGATGCAGTGCAACCTTTGCACGGCAGCTCAGTAGTCCATGGACATCTGTTTGATAAATCCAAGCATTTGATGGTTCATATTAATGCAACATGTCAGGAGAAATCTGTGCCATTCACTTATATATAGTAACAATGATACTGGAGGTCCCTAGCATTAAAAGAACAAGCGTACCAACCTTCTAACCCAGGCCTGCACTAAGCTGGCACAGCTTCTTAAGTTCAATGCAGTCAGCTGCCCGAAGCAAAAGGCAAACCCACTTATTTGAGAACACATCTGGAACGGGAAACCCACTGGGCAATTATATGGTGAAACTCATGCAGAAACCAGGAAGAGAGAATTGGGTGGAAGCTCTCCCAGCTGGTATCAGCATCACGTATGATAGAGTTATTCAGATTTCCTGCTGATATGGGAAATATGTGTGCTACTCTACGATTGGAACAGGTTGTATGTCCACAAAACCTGAAGAGAACGTGTTTACTCATCCGCGCTTGACAATATTGATGTTAACCGATTCTACAACAGCTAAAGACTCTTTCCAATGGAACCGGCCATCTCATTATTCCAGCACCTCAAGACAACCTGATGACGGCACTGATTGTGGTCGAATCATTCTTGTGTGCAGCTGGCATGAAGAACTTCGATGCTTTGGCCAAATTACTACACCAATGTACCACCTGTTAAGGCAGCATAAAGGGGTTCACCGTTCCAGAAATATGCTTAAGTATCTGGCCGGAGAAAGACATCCCGGTGACGATAGATGCTCGAGCATGTAGAGAGCAACATAGAAAACAAAGACCACAACTCTCATGCTGAATAACATTTCTGGGCAGCTTACCATGCTCACAACCTGTCTCATCAGCTCGCCAATGTCCGTAACGGCTTCTACTTACCACTGTTTTTCACGAGAGTGCTCACACTGCTGGCCTTGATAAAACCTCAATGGATGTTCATTCTGAGTGCTGTGCACATATAATCCTGGGCAAACTACTGTCATCGCCCTGTCAGCCATTTATTCGCAATGCAAAAGAAATTCCAGTGGGAATGGCGACCGAGAAATATGAGAGGATAAATTTTGTTATTCCTGTTTGGAGGGATGCACATTGAACTGGCTGCACTGAAGACAGCAGGTGACTGGTTAGCAGGAAGTGGCTGGGTAGAAGCCTTGGTGCAAGCTGACATTGCTTCAGCTGGAACAGCAGATTCCTTCCTGCAAGCTGCGCATGTTGCACGTACACGTCACGCACATCAGGTTACAGCCAGGGCCGGATTAACCACTAGGCCCGTGAGGCCCGGGCCTTGGCCTACGAAAAAGATTTGGCCTACGAAAATTTCCGACGTTTTTATTTTTTTATTTTTTTCAGTCTTAATTATGTGACTCGACATGTGCAGGAAGGCTGT
>CM068955.1:51751828-51766379 GCA_035128595.1 Eptatretus atami
GTGTTGTAAAACTTCATCGTAAGATATCTCGGTCAGTTCGTGACGGACCACCATGTATGAAACAGCATTGTGAAGCTTATTTTATGGGCTTTCAAATAAACCCAATAACTCAATATTGAATTTTTGCGACTTCCGACCTTCCGAATGGTTTTGTACTGGAGGGTCACAAATACAATGTATCAAGGACACAAAAGACAAGTTTCAATCAATCTCTTCATTGTAAAAATACTGAGAAATATGTCAAGGATGTAAATTGAACAAAGATTATATAACAACTATTGGATAAAAACAATTATGGTGAATAAATGAGTTCTTCAATTTCCTTCAGTGGAAGGGCTTTTTAGTATATCTGGAAGAACAATCAATTAAATATCTCCAACAAAAGTTTCTCCTCTCCTTCTGGTAATATATTCAAAACGAGAAAAAGCAATGAAACAAGAAAAAGTATCAAAAAATAAAACCTTATGGATGAAGCTTTAGAAAGAAAGATAAGACCATCTGTAATATGCAAGGAGAAATTTGTATTTTTTCAACAACCCCAAAGATGTAAATTCCTGATGAAAAAAGGATGTTAAATATATCACATGAAATGACATTTCATTCAATAAGTAGTTAAGGATCATTTTAACATTACCTTTATATAAAAAATGTAGATAGTTGAATCTGTTAATGAAAAAATATTATGATATTGATGGCAATGTTTTTTCTACGAATAAATATGAGTCATTATTCAACTGAAGATTTTCGAAGATTATGAGAGTGATGACAGTTATGATACGAGGTTTGTGTTCAAAACGATAGTTATGAAAGTAGATATTATAGATGATTGTGAAAGTACCGAAGATGATACGAAGATGAATTTTAGTTTAAGTAAAGTTTTACTTTATAAATATGCTAGATTTTGAGCCTCTTGAATCCCGATTCTCCGTATGACAAATTGAAGATTGTCCTGCATGTGAAAGTGGGATTAAACAAGAGTCAAAAGCCTATAAACAATTAAATGTATATTCTGCGATTATTTCTAATTAATGATAATAAAAAATAATAAAAAGGAAAATAATTATTTTAGATGTACATCAAAAATAAATTACTTACACCATTGATAGAGAAATGAATGTAAAGTATGAGGGTGATAACAACCTTTCCTTACAATGGAAGAAACTGAACGTATAAGAGAAATGTTCAAAGGATTGTTGTTATATATCTATTCACGATTGTCATTTTCAGGGAAATATCAACACAAGATATTGTATAAATAAATAATGGATCATCTTGAAATTAAACCCGAACTTAGGATAAAAATATAGATTTTCGAAAAAAGGCAATAATAAATTACATAACCTATATATATTAAATGAATGATTTTTCCCTATTTGGGAAAATAAGATAAAATTTAAACAACCATAATCTCCAAATTCGTTTAATTTCTCATAGTTGGTTCAAGTGGATGTGGAAAACCTGCTTACTTTTAAAGATGCTCCCTTCTCCAACTTTTTAGATTATGATAATTTAATGTTTCACAAAGTCGAGTTTATCAACCTGAGTATCAACTACTCTCACAAGGTAATGCTGTCTTCAAAAAGAAGATATAATCGGTTTATTTAAACTTCAAAACAAAATAAATGGATTATCAAATTGAATATGTAATACAACTATTTTGTGATACACAGATATATAAAATAAATCAAAACCGATAACTTGGATTCTTAGTGATAATACGGATGATATACTCTCCCAAGATTTCGATAATCAAAAAAGAACCTCGTTATCTTGATGATTGTGTTAATGAGAGAAACCAAACATGTAATGGACAGCTACTACACAAGAGGGAGACATTCTTCTTGTAATTGTATTTATCTTAGTCAATCATACTTTCGAATCCCTCGTCGTTCCATCAGAAACAATGCTAATACTTTATTTTTATTCAAGTTTAAATTCAATAGATATAAACAATTTTTGGAGAGACAATTGTTCTACATTATGCAGTAAAAAGGAATTTGGGATATATGAAACACACGACTGAAAAATATAAATATATTGTTGTGAAACAAGACGAGATTAAGGGATATATTTTTTATTTATAAACAATTACATATATAAATGATAACTATTATTATAAATCTTGTGGGTAAATCTGCTTCTGGAAAAAAACTTTCATAAATCAAGATTCTTGTATAGCACAAATGAGAATATTGTAAATTTACTTTAAAAACACCCCGTGATACGCATTGTATCAACAACAACAAGAAGCAATAGAGACGCTGAGAAGTAAAAAGTGAAGATTATCACTATATTTCAGTGGAGAACATATACGATGAGGAATGAACGTCAAATATTTGAGGAGTTTCCTCTTGTAACAACAAAATATCACATTGTAAGAGTGAGTTAAAGAAACTAAAATCTGGTGGTCTTGGGATATTAGAAAACTAATCAGAAGGAATGAGACAAATTATTAAACATTCTGAGCGGGTGAAGATTTTATCATTCGGTTTTGTTGATGAGAAACTCACGCAAACGTATGAAAAGCAGAGATACAAGTATTAGTGAAGAAGAAATTACAACTCGTATTAATGTTAATAAAGAATTTGATTAAATATTAAAGAAAATAATTTATTTGAAAACATCTACTTTAATGTTGAAGAAAAGGAAAATTCCCTGTGATCTTACAATTCATTAATGATATTTTCCAATAAATAAAATGGATGCGAAGAAAGAGCAAGAAGATTTAAGGAACATCAAGAGTTGGTTTCAAAAGTTGTAAACAACAGAGACATAAAGAAGAAACGCAGAAGAAACTAACGGGTGAAGAAGCATTTGGAACGACAAGAGAAATTTTAACCACTTTTAAAAAACTTCCGAAGAAAAAATTATAGATGTTTCCACAGTTCCCACATTAGAATATACTCCGAAAAAACTTCAAATGTTGAAAGATTTCAGTCAAATGACGGGAGGAAGAATTAGGGCATATAGAGCTTTTGATGATGAGGATTATTTCAACAACTGGAAGAGATTAATCAACCCCCTGATTATATTGTGAATACTCTTTAAAACAATGAATATTCAGGGGATCAAAAACCAAAGCAGGACTCAATCCAACAGAACAACCAGCAATTTGCATCTTGTTCAAGAAAAAGGTATTGATATTGAATGATGAATTAAGTCTTGATTCTGCTCACACCCCTGTTAAATTAACCCCCAGATAATGTTTCCTCTCACAAAAGATGAAGACAAGGTTCAACTGTGAGGAATGAATCAAGTATTTTGATAAACCATTGGACATGGAAAATAATGATGATGGAGTATATATTGATCTGCTGGACTCTCTTAATTATAGGGTTAGTCTTTCTGGTAAAAGTAGGAAGAATGAGAGGAGAAACACATTATCAGGCTTTAAGTATCTTGGTTCAGGTGTTAGTTTTCTTCCAAATGACCCATCACAATTAAGGTAATAGACTGTTATGTTGTTAATAGTAAGAAGGCTGGAAATAGCAATTGTTAATGAAGCATCAGCCATTTAGACCAAATGATGAACATGAAAATAATTATAAATGCCAATACAAAGACATTTTATCTCATATTAAATAAGATGAGAAGCACAATCGTTAGTTTTTAATTCACAACAAGCGACCACACATCTTCATTCCCATACCACTACAACTTGACGCAACAAAAAATATGAGGCATCTTTATTGTCCATGGAAACTTATAATACATTATTTAATATAACTGATAAAAATGACAAGTTTAGTTGTAATCCGGAAGTGGATAACAAAACGATAGTTTCACCCGGAGCATATGAGATTCTCAAATATCTTCCGAAATTGTTCATCTTATGAAAGACAGGGTGATGAACAAAAAATATTGTTATAGATATTCAAAAAACATACTTTCAAATCAACGATTAAACTTAAAAATAACTACAAGGTTGATTTCACAATTGATAACACTGAACACAATTTCAAAAAATTTTTTACTGGAGATGTTAAAGTGATTAAGACTAACTTGGGTACGCTGATTTCAAAATCATAACCGTTTTGCTGTATCACGTCAGGATTTTTCAGGAACAGAAATATTCCCATTGCCTAGAAGTCAGGATTTCAATGAAATTTACATATGTCTTTAACATGTCTATTTCGTACAATTGTTGTTCTTGTGTTATATTTCTTTCTTTCAGATAAGATGAGTAGCGTTCCTGTACCAATCATCCTGACAACTTCTGTTATGTCTGTGGTCGGATAACACAAAAAGATCAACACGAAGTATATCTACAGCAGTGAAAATGAAGGCCGCCTACTTTCACTTACTTCGGGTGTAAGTGGGGACCCAAGAACAGAGCTGGGCACCACACATCTGCTGCGCAAGCTGTCACACAACGTTGACTCAGTGGTTGGTGGGCAAGCGCGCGAGCATGCCATTTGCGGTGCCCATGATATGGCGTGACCGCAGAATCATCATGATGATTGTATTTCTGCTGCACAAGCATCGCCGGCTTCAACAAGAAGAATAAAGGTCACATCAAGTACGCTGACTGCGTCTCTGCTCGTAAACCTGTGCCTCATGATACGAGAACCCGTCCAAACACCTCCAGCTGATCAGAACATAGCTGTAAGCAGTGGTGAAGAGATTGGTGATGATGAACCTTTGAACCCGACACTCAAGAATCACATCTTCTGAACCAGGGAGACTTAAATGATCTTGTAAGAGATCTTCGCTGTCAAAGCGAAGCAGAGCTGCTTGGATCAAGGCTGCAGCAGTGGAATCTACTTGAACCTAACACCAAGATATCCTTGTCAGAGCACGTCACAGGAACATGGCTGAGTTCTTTGAGATGGAAGACACGATGACATTCTGCAGTGACATCAACGGTCTGTGAAAGAACTTGGTGTGATCACGATCCTGCAGACTGGCGCCTCTTCATCGACTCGGGGAAGAACAGCTTGAAGGCTGTTTTGCTCCACAATGGCAACGAGAACATCAGTCCCACTGGCTCACGCGTTCGGATGACAGAGACCTATGAGACTATGCGGCAGCTGCTTGATTCCATCAAGTACAATGACTTCAACTGCACATCTGGAGACTTGAAGTGGTGGCGCTGTTGTTAGGGCTGCAGTCAGGCTACACGAAAACATGTGCTTCCTTTGTCTCTGGGATAGCAGAGACGACAAGAATCACTGACGAAGAAAGATTGAGAAGCGAAAGAGCATGTACCTGGTCGCCACACGTGAAGCATGTCGCCCTGTCGACCCAGCCAAGGTTTTCCTTCCACCACTCCACATAAAGCTCGCTTGATGAAAGTTTGTACGGGCAATGATCTGAATGGCGTGGGTTTTTATACCTCAAAGAAAAGTTTGGCAACACCTTGTCGGAGGCCAAGATCAAGGCTGGTGTCTTTGTTGGACCGCAAATCCGACAGATATAGAAGGACGAAACTTTTCCGACAACTCTAAACCCCAAAGAGCTGCAGCGTGAGGAGCTTCAAAGCTGTGGACGGACAACCTTATGGGAAGAGCCGGGGACAACTATGAAGAAATTAGTGCAGCAGCTCTGCTGGGTCCTTCAGGAAACTTGGCTCCAGGATGTCCCTGAAAATCCATTTCCTAACACCAGCAAACTGAACTTCTTCCCTGACAACTTGGAGCAGGGTTTTTTCTTTCGGACCAAAGCCACGGGCGAGCGATTCCACCAAGAGATTTCACTCATGGAGACACCAATTTTGCGTACCAAGGGCGGCACAACACCGAACATGATGGGCGATTTCTGCTTGGTTTCCTGCATCGTTGAAACTGACCACAGAGCAGCACAAAAACGCAAAGCCCAAATGCCTAAAGCATTTTTAATTACATTCAGTGGAGTTTTTCTGTAATTTCTATAATTTTGAAGCATTCATGAATGAAAATAAATGAATAAATGCAATTTTTGTTAAATTTCATTGAAATTTCCTGACTTCTAGGCAATAGGAATATTTCTGTTTTACTGAAAATCCTGACGTGATACAGCAAAACGGTTTTATGATTTTTTTTGAAAATCTAGCGTACCACAAATAGTCTAATCACTTTACACATCTCCAGTAAAAAAAATTTTGTTTGTTCAGTGTAAATTCATGTTAGAGAGTTATTGGGTTTTCTCCTCAAAAAAGATTGGAAATTATGGGATGTTTTAAAGTGATATATCATTTCAAATATCCCAGGATAAATTCGGTATTATTCACTGTGATTTGATTGATGGTGCTTAGAATGATTGAATAAGCAACAAATAACAATATTTTCATTCAGCGCATACTCTACACCCAATTGGTTATTAAATTTCAATTGGAACCCAAAATCTGGGTTATCACCTGTGTCAGGAAAACCATATACAGAGTAAATTTTACGATTAACCAACCAAGATAATTCACCATGATTTTCTTTTAATGGAGAAAATTAATATCCATCAGCATTCACCTTGTGAAGTTTTCCAATAATAAATACGATGGTTATTGTGAGAAACACGAGTTTGGGAAATATATAAATAATTTACAGGGGAATGGGATTTCCTGTTCCCCATACTACAAGGGGTGAAGTATTGTATCTTTGGTAGAGCATTACTATAAACCTAGACAAATGGGTGTGGGACATCAATTTAAAGGAGATGGGATAATTGATACTCTAATGGGTATCGGTTCAACTGTCTTAACATTAAAGCCTAAATTGGTTCAACTGCTTCTGCTGTGGGAAATGTATTGGGGCTATATAAAGAGTATAAAAGATGGCCCAAGGGAATCTCATAAATTACAAGCATAAAAGAATTAAGAAAGGCAAAACTCAGTTGTCTCCCCAAGAACGACAGAAAATAATTCAAATATTTTGGTCAGGGTCTCCAAAAAGTTTTACACTTTTTCCTAATAAATACAAGTATGGAAGCAATTGATAGTTAATCTATGATTGGGATATACCATTGTCATCTCAAACTTCACGAAAAAAGAAGATTACTTCAATAAATACAACAACTGGAACAGACTGGAAATGCATTGGTAAAAAATTTTTGAAAATAAATAATCAACAAATTATTTTGAATCTATCTGAAAAGTTTCTTATTGTCTAAATTTACCATTCACTAAGGCTGGGAATAACAACAAACGCTACACTCGTAAAATGATTTCTTCTGAAAATGTTTTGATTAGTTGTTCATTTGTACATGGAACAACAAGAAGTTGAAGCGGTTATTATGTGCTCTGCTGCATCTGAAATGATGAAATTTACACTATATTCATTCGGTGATAGAATGGGGAAAGGGGGCTGTCGAAGGTTTTATTCCTGATATGTGCAATGGGAAACAACACAGACCCTCGGATATAGTCAAAGGAAAGAATGTATATATGATATTCCAAAAGCAGGTCATAGTTTTAACTGTGGGCAGTTTCTCTAAAGGTATATTTGGTTTTGTGATCATGATAAAGTTCTGTATGGTCTTAAAAATTAGATTTCACTACAAAGTAATGATATGAAAATAAGATTACTTTTGTGGTTGTATGCTTTTGGTGATCAGAATAAATTTGTAATTGATGAAATGAGTTTGGTATATTAGTGAATATACCCTAATCTAAACAGAAGGATGTTGAATAGGAAGACTTATCAAAGAAACGCACTTTCAATGTAACATACTTAAAAGATGTCAACACGTTAAACGTGAACGAGACCACTTACACGGAATTTGTTGTGTTCTGGAAGGAAAGCCACGGTATCTGTGGATCATTTTTTAAAAACCAATGAACCAAATGATGTGTTTGTATTTTTAATTTTATTAAATACACAAGAGGGAGCCATTCTTCTGTAATTGTATTTTCTTAGTCAATCATGGGTTGACCTAAGGAAACACATGCAATGACTAAAGGAAAACACATCTTATACTGCAACTGATAAGAAATAATGCATTGAGTGATAATGCTAAGGTGAAACAACTTCGTTTTCTCTATGATGGACATTTTATGCGAAGAAGATAGATGGAAAATTAATTGGAAAAAAAGTGATTATGGCTGAAGCATACAAAGTCTTACCAAAAGGTGGTGTGAAAGCAATGGAAATTAAAGAACGTATTTTGGATATGACAGCATTAAAAGTTTGTATACAATCTATGCGTTTGGACTGAGTGCTCAAAAGGAAACCTATAAAGTCTAATCGAGTGGATACTTCCTCTACATATGAAAGAGGAGAGATGAAGAAAGTTGGATACATTTTGTTTGCTTTTGGAAGAAACAGAATTACAGATTAAATACAGATATATGGTGTTATGATTAGTCTCACATAATTTTTTGTTAAATAAATGAGTGGCAAAGACAACTGGGTATTAATCTTAATCAAATCAAATCTCAATAACTATCATCTTGTGTTCAAAAATCAAAAGGCATTGCACGATTAAAGTTAATACAATTCATTAGAAAGGAGCAGTCAGAATTGATGTTTTTGCTCAGAAAAAAAAAAAATTAAGGAGAACAGTGAAAATCTTGAACATACTGGCTCACTTAAAATTATAATGTCAAAACCAATGTTTGAAACGAAATATTCACATAAGAGAACGAGTGGAGAATTTTCTCCCATTTCTAATTCCTTTATTTGCCTGGTTAAGTGCGGCTGGAGCCATTGAAACGGGTGGATTTCAGCAGCGGTGAAAACTTCCAACGAAAGGAAAGGCTCAACTCTCGGGCTCAAAAAGAATAGGAAAGACAAAACAAAGAGTTGGAGAAACAATCAGTGGAAGTGGTGTAATTGTAGATTTGCTGAAAACTTGAAAGTCTGCTGTAAGTGAGATTGTTAGTTGGAGATATGCTTTCTTCTATTTCGCAACAAGCAGGTGTAAAATAACTAAAAGAGGTTAAATGGATTATAATCTTTCTAATAATAAATGAGCTGATGAGTGGTTTAAAGAATTTGGAAAGAATACAACATTCAAATTAGAACTTGTCAAATATTTGAAGAAATTAAAATTCTAATATGGTTATTTGTGTGAGAGATGAAATTAACAAACGTGTTCTAAACATACAAAGATATTAATATGAACTTAGAATAGATAATAATGGGAACGGTTCTCATTGGGCTTTGTATTTTTAATAGTCAAGACAAATTTATTTGGTAAAGTTTTTCGGTCTCCACCACCTGTTGAAATTATAAAATTCTTACAGAATGGTGTTTTATCAAACATTTCCAGTCCAAGAATTAAATTCCAAGTTGTTGTGGTCAATTATGTCTATATGTGTTTTTCAACTCAACAAAAATAAATTTTTAAATGACATTATTTTCATCTCATATAAATGACTTATGTTGGTAAAGATGGTTCTATCTTTGGTGTGTATCCCAAGAACTGGATATTGATTTATCAAATTATTACACCACAAGGCACAGGTGAACGCAGAATATAGTCTATACAAAAAAATATAATATGAAAAATGCCTTATAAATTAATAAATTATCCAAGCCCCTGACTGATGCAATGACTTGGGTGAGATTAAGTTGATTTATCACAATATTTTATCCTTAAATAAAACAGCTGTGTATTTCCAAAGAATACAGAAAGTGGTTTGATTTTATCTCCAGGTCATACAGAATTCACAGTTCCAATTAAATAAATTTTATAAAGAAGGGCGTATCGTTGTATGAGAATAGAAACAATGGGGGGTAATGATATGAATATTTAGGGTTATTAAATTGGTCATTTAAAAATTAACCTAGAAATACCTGGAACAATTAAACATTCAGTCTCGTAAGGAAGATTAATTATCCACTTGGGTGCGAGAAGAGTTTTGTGACACAATTCGTAAACACAAATAAAAGAATTTAATAAAGAAAAATTTTATAATGTGTTTTTGCCCTAGTTTTATCACATGACGACACAAGAACAGGATTATATAAATAGTTAAGAATCAAAATGATTTTAACTATGGGAAGATGGTGGGGGTTTCCTGTTCATAATATTAATCTGTCAATAATTTCTAATACATAAATGACAGCAAGAAGGCTTCAAGAAAATTATATTTCTGTGTTCAAGCATACCTTCAAGAAAAGGGTATTCGGTATTTTAATAAAATATGTTCTGCAACATTAAGAATGAGTATTTTTCATAAAAGATTGGTTGTATATCTGATGTTAATGAACCAAAATTTGGATTTAATTAACATGTAAATAATGGAAAAATTATAGTTAAGAAAACGCAAAGCTCTTTAGAAAATCAGAAGAATTTTTATTGGTTTCCTGTTGTAAGAAAAAAATATTTGGATACAGGAAATAACTAAGAAATCCTGATGAATAGTATGTATGATATTCTATCGGTGTAAGTGATTGAGGATAGTAAGGACGAAGAAGGAGTTGAAAAACTGAGACAAATGGAGGAAAAGGAGAAGAGAGAGGAGGAAAAGGAGAGAGAGAGGAGGAAAGAGAGAAGAGATGAGAAAAGGAGGAGAGAGAGAGAAGTAGAGAGGAGGAAAGAGAAGATGTGAGAGAAGGAGGAGAGGGAGAAGAGAGAAGAGGAAAGAGAGAAGAGAGAGAGAGGAGGAGAAGAGAGGAAGGAAAGAGAGAGAATAAATAATATAAAATATGGAAACAGTGAGATTAAAAAAAGATTGGGGGTTTACAGAAAATAAATTAAATCTAACACCACCGGAGGAGGAACAACAAAGATATGTTGACAAGTCTATTAGAAATATTTTCCTCAAGACTAATTTTACAATCGTTTTCAGGGAGAAAATATAAATCGAGATAAGTGGAGATAAAGATTATATTTAATTGATGATGTGGGTGATTGACTTTTGATAAAAGTTTTTCATTTTTTTTCTTAAATAAATGGCTGTGAGGAGTGAAGATACATTTCTGAGGATCCTTTATGTTTTAAAAATTAGATTCAAATGTCATGTTGGAAACAAAAAGGTTTTCGACTCTTGTAGGAATTTTTCCACATATAATAAATTGAGTTATTGTCTCAAATTGTAAAAAAAACTAATACTAAAATATCTCATTTTTAAGTTAAAAAATAATGGGTTATTTACAAAAGGTATATTATAATCTATATATTAATTAATTTGAATTCATAATATATACTCAAATTCAAAATTGTGTGCTCAAAAAGAATCAATCCCAAAACACAAACTGGAAGGAGATATACAAAAGTTTTTAATCAGGAAGTAATTACAACGACTGGATACCAGGGGAATTGCATCTCCCTGGGTATTCTTTTCTGTGGTCCAGGAATCAAACTTGGATAAAGATTAGATGAAGCAGACAATCCTAAACCATGGAGTAAACCATCAATAGGGTTGATGAAGTGTTGCATCAGGCACGATATTGATTATGGGAATTCCACAACTTTGGAAGAAAGCATGAAGCCGATAGAGAAATGGGTTGTAATAATTTTGTCTCTGATAACAAAATCCAACCAACCTTGAGAAGAAAAAGTTTGATAGGTCATCGTGAAGATGATCAGTACTAAATTGAAACTTTGGGCTTGGAAATTCCAAAAAAACTTATAGGCTCTAATGAATGTCATTAAGACTGAAACAATTAGCTGAATGAATTACAATAAAACCAATAATCACAAAGTTTCATAGAAGAAGGTTTATTCCAAGGAAGTTGAATTATATCTGTCCGCTGATTTGATTGAACTCAATAAATGATAAGGGGTACAAGTATGCTTTAACTGTTATTGATTTGAGGAGTAGATATGCGTGGGTTGTCCCTTTAAAAAACAAAACAGGTAATGACCTTATATTAGCCTTTCAACAGATATTTAAATAAAAGTAAGAGAAAACCTAAAAAATTGTGAACTGATGAGGGTAAGAAGTTCTATAACAGACATTTACGAATTTTCTTAAAAATAACAGCATTACAATATACAAAGTACCTTTAATGAAGGAAAAGCGGTGTATTGAGCGCTTCAATACGCACTTTAACAGAGAGACTATTAAAAAATTCATCAACTTGATTCCTCAAACAATGGTCATTTTATTCAGGATATTGTTAGATAAGTTATATGATACGATTCACACTCAATGAATACCAAACACAGAAAACATTTACAAAATTAGAATATAAAAAGAGATAATGTCAAAAAGCCGAAGTTCAAAGTTGGTGATAGAATAGGAATAATAGGTGGAAATCCTCATTTTGAAAAAGGTATACAAAGCGATGGACAAATGAAGCTTTAAAATCATTGATGTGAAGATACAAGTTCCTTGGACTTATAAGGTATATGATTTAAAGGGGGAAGAGATTTTAGTTCATATTCCCACAGGAATTACAAAAAGCAAGATAAGTATGAATTTGTTTGACTCCGCCCCTTTTTTAAACTCCATCCCTTTTTTGACCCGCCGAACACAAACCCCAACACACAATCCCAGCCCACACAAAGCCCACCCACACAAGCCCACCATCCACACACGCCCACACACGATAAACCCCACCCACAGCAAGCTCCACCCACAAAAACCACATTCATCATATTCAATAAGTTAGTGCTTAGTTATTGAAGGTTCCCACACACAAGCATGTTTATTTAATTTAAAATTTTTGCTCCACCATCCAACAAGTCCACCACACATCCAACATCCAACATCCAACAATCCACCCATCCACACAAACACACCCACACAACCCACCCACACAACCCCACACACATAAACCCCACCCACACAATCCCCGCCCACACAAACCCCGCCCACACAAACCTCACCCACAAACCACCCACAAGAAGCCCCAACCCACACAACCCCACCGCACAGAAGCCCCGCCCACAACAAACCCCACCCCAGAAGCCCCGCCCACACAAACCCGCGCCACACAAAACACCCACCCCTCCATTCCCCCCTGTGCGCCCCACCTTTGACCACCACCCTCATCCCACCACCCTTCCCACACACACACACACTGGGAGGGAGGGGGTGGGAATGAGGGGGTGATAGGTCATTGGGGGAGCACATCTACCCCCCTCCCACCCCTCTTTTACATCTCCCCTTTATTCTTTCTTGTAATTCAAAATCAGATAATTTCATAAAGGAAGCCATTTATAATTAAACAAAATTGAAATATTGAACATTCAGTTATACACAATATGATGACTTTTTTCCAGCATTCGCTTCAGATGTCTTGAGTGTCAGGTCAGATTCCGCCAGACGGATAGCTTGTTGTCGCTTGGTTTCAACCAGACAGGTGTTTTAAACTGAAAAATAAAGTTTAACTAACATACCCGCGCTCTGCACGACAATGTTGGGGTGGGTGTGTTGAGAAAGGAACTGATGCAGATATCAGTAAGTAATTTTAACTTTAATGCGTAAGTTGAATACGATTCACTGTTTCAGAACCATTTTATTTACTTTTTTTTTGTACCATGGCACCTCATATGGTTCTTTGAAGTTTAATGTAAGCCGAATATCACGTTACTCGCAGCGCAGAACACAGCTCGAAGATCGCGCGACACGAAATCACAAACTCAGAAATAATATATAAAGATATGAGTAACACTCAAGGGAGATATGGACAGGGGATAGACAGACAGAACAGAGACAAGCAGAGAGATGACGATAGACAGAACAGAGAGACAAATGGACAGAGAGACAATATAGACAGAACAGATGAGAGACAGACACAAACAGAGAGAGACAGATGATAGACAGAGACAACAGATAGAATCGACAGATAGACAAACAGACAGAACAGAGAAGAGACAAATGGAACAAGAGACATATAGACAGACAGATAATAGACAGAGACAAAGAAGAGACAGAGACAAACACACAAGTCATACACTCACACACCACTCACAGCATACAACACAAATACACACACTGCCGGTGTGTTTCTCAAACCTGAAGTGAGGTCTTTTTCAAGAATTTACAGGACATGACAGTAATTCTTTCATTTCTTTCTGAAATTTGAATCTCTGCAACAAAGCATTCATTGTATCCATTCGTATGTAAATCAAGATAATTCGTCTCGCACAGCTGTGAATCAACATGTTTTTATTGGTAAAGCTGTTTAGAAAAAGACATACAATATTATTGTCGTACCATGATTTAATTCTGTTTACACAACAAATAAAAATTGGGTTGAAGAATCTCACTCTGCATCTTGTGAAATGATTGAATGCCGTCAGTTGTCGTAAGAATCTGTAAATCTTATTTGTGCATGCCGCACTCGGCACATCAAGTTGGTTAAATAAACCCGTGGTATGAATGTCATGGGAAGATTTCCCACATGGTTTTTCCAGGGTGTTATCCAGAATCGAAATGACTTCGAAATTTTTGGCTTCGGTGAGACAGCTTCAAGCCAGCCTGAATTTATTTAAAACCGAAATGAAAATCTTTAAATGATTTGATAAAACTGTTTAAAAGCCGTTAGTGTATGCTGATTTAAAATATAACCACGAGGCCTTGTCTTCAACAGGAATAACTTCTCATCTTTCACGGCACGAACTGAAACATTTAAAAACAAAACTTCCCCATTCACTCTTTGAGTGGATGAAGTGCTTTTAAATCAGTAAGTTCCTCGATTTAACATGTGCTCAATGGGGTCGAGATCAGTAAATCCTCTTTTGA
>CM068955.1:51766404-51776968 GCA_035128595.1 Eptatretus atami
CTGAGAAAAGAAAAAAAAAATCTGCTTTTTTGAAAAGGCAATGCCCGTCAAAAGTGTTCGGGCAAAAACATAGAGCAAGGTAAAAAGTTCCAGAATTTTGCGCACGTGGAGGCGAAGAAACAACATCATAACGGCCACCTGCCAGCTTTCCAATGGCCACACAATAATCACGTGATACTCTAGTGGTTGTCGAGTTCCTTGGTCTCGCTAATGGGGTAGGTACACAAGCAGCCAAGTTCTTGCGAGCAGAAAACCGAAGTAATATCTGTAGGAAAGAGAACGCAGAGCCCACTATGCGGCGTATATGGCGCCGGTCTAGTTTTGAGGTCACCATTGTAGAATTGACAAGTCGAAAACTTTGGATTGAATTCTGTCCAGAGCCTTATGAGAGCCAGCTACTCTATGCAAGGACGAATCAATCCTTTATATAGTGGAGCAACTGTTTCAGTGCGAGAGAATCTTGGACATTCTGAACAGACTCATACTAATTTCTTCGAGGCCAGACTTCGCCATTCGCCAGTAATGTGTGGATTTTCCAGGGATAAATTGATGGCTTGCAGTGATACCTTGTAGCTTTATTGTATCACATGGGTGTAATTGCTGAGCTTTCATTGGAGAGTGAGAGGAGATTTTAGAGCTAGCAGAGAGAGCAGAGAGAGAGCAGAGAGAGAGAGACGAGAGAGAGCATTTAGAGAGAGCAAAGAGCAGAGAGAGAGGAGAGAGAGAGCATGAGAAGAATTTGAGCTTTTTGAAGCATTTAAACTTATTTGTTACATTTGCCCCCCACTGGGATATCTTGCTCAAATCCGAATGTTAAAGATGGTGGCCTGTGATAAACGAGATGTAGATCGGTGCAGGCAAGACCGGGGCAGATCGAAAGACGTGGAGGAATGTAATGTGTGAGTCATCAGCCCGTACGCAGCGCATGTTGGTTTATTTGTGGAAGAACGAAGGTCATGCATAAAAAGAGGAAGAGTTTGGGGACAGAACGGAACCTGAGGTACACCACTGTTGATAGCGGAGCGGGAGAGAGTGTTGATACCGCTCACCAATTACGAGAAGAGCCCGGTCGCGAGAGAAAGCTCGCATATGAGAGAGCGGAGTGAAGGAGGAAAGACGAAAGAGGAAAGCTTGGATATCAACCCCAATGCCAAACTCGGCTCAAAAGCCTTTTTGAAGATATCAGCCTACAACAAATTCCCAAAGTCTCTCAAAGAAGAGCAGCCCCAGACATTCGTAATGTAAAAAGGCAATATCACCTGTAGATCTTGCCTTGTGAAAAGCATATTGCCGTGGTCAGATAGAAGACTTGAGATCAAGATGCTTCAGAAAATCGGCGAATTGAGAAGGCATTCAAAGACTTGAAACAGTAGAAGTCAGAGCAATTGAGGACGGTGTTAGAAGCGGTTTGAAACGATCAGGCCTATCTTTAAAATAGGCTGCACTAAGGCATGTTTCCAGGTAGAGGAAAGTTTGGGTTTTCAAACAAAACGAAACAAACGAGCCAAGCACGGATGCAAGTTCTGAAGCCACATTACCATTCAAGACCATGAGCGAGGAATGCCATTTGCCGCGCGCCTTGCTTATAATGTCCAGGAGAGAGAGTATTATTTTGACTGCCCATGAAAACAGATATCGGGAGGGACGTAGATGGTGAGCGAGCGATCAGAGGAGCATGGAATGTTAGAGTCGCTCCAATGTGCGAGTTAGAGGAGCAAGAGAACCAAAAGATTGCCTTTATCGGTCGCGAGAGACAGCCAATAGTATCTTGAACGAAAAGCGAAGAAGCTAGAGCGACAAACTTGTTGGAGATACTTTATTAGCAAGGACCAGAAAGATCTATTAGTGGAAGAAGCGATGACAGATTGTCACATTTTCTTTTTGAAAAAGGAATGCCTTCGCCCCTTCACAAATAACATGTTTGCAATGATTTCTGGCAGCATCGAAAGCGAATGCGAGTCGGACGCCGAAGAAGAGTTTTTCCATGCTCCGATATGCGGCATCCCTTAGCACGAATGGCCGCAGAGCAAGGGAATTATTGCTTTGACAAGAATTGGAGCCGAGAGACAATATATTGAAAGAGAGGGGATATAAGCCTCCATTCCTGCCAGCAATAACCTCAGCGATACGCTTTGAGAGAGCATAGAGCATCGCCTGAGGAGCAGCCCAGTAGTCTTTACCAGAAAAGCAGAGAAGAAGTTTCGTAACCTCAGTCCAGTCACTATTATTAAAATGCCAATACTGCGCTTTCGTTGAGCAGTCGGCATGAGAAAAGTGGTGTAAGTAAAGTTGGTTTCCAGGATTGCTGTTAAAATAGCCGGTGCGGATTAAGCGGTTAGCATTTCTTGCTACGTAAGCGTTGAAAAAATTTCCCTTTTTCCGTCGCGCTTCTCCACCACGAATGATGAAATAGCGGACCAGCAATCGCGTTGGCGTGCAAATGGATGGTTAACGGCGACCGCCGCGCTTGAACTGCTGGACCCGCTTCATACGAACTGGAGAAAGGTGTGCACGGCTCCTTCAGCAGGAGCATGAACGATCTGCGCTGATTCTTCACGTTGGAAGAACCATGTCTGTAGTCAGAGCATTTCACGTTGAGCTGCGAACGATTGAGCGGTGTGGAGGTGTATGGCATTCACTGTTAAACCTTTTCGCTCTGCGAGTTTTTCATTTGATGGTTGGCCATTTATCTGCCAACGGCAAAACGCATGATTCAAGAAATCCACAACATGTACCATGTGCCGTAAACTATACTTACCATATTTTAACTTTAAAAAAGAAAGGAAGCGCCCAATACCCCTGGGTGCTCGCCTGGAAGAATAATGCATACTGAGAGGAGTCAACATAGCGATGCCGAATCAGCAAAATGACCAGTGCAACCAATGGTGTCGCAAATACCTATTTCGGGCCAACACCCCCCCCCCCCCCACATAAACCCTTAGCACCCAGATTTTTTTTAATTGGTGTGAAACAAACATTGGTACATCACGCTGGTGATGACAGGTTGTCGTCAAGTTTCATCAGAATTGTTGTAGTAGTTTCTGAGACTAAAGAAAATACAATGTTGGGCCGCCACCAAAGAAAGGATATCTGCCATATCCTTATAATCAGTCCCCCCCCCCCCCCAAGTCCCCTTTAGGCGCCCGATTTTTTTTAGCATGCAACAAACTTTGGTACAACACTGGGTGATGAAGCGTTGTGTCAAGTTTTCATTGAATCGTATGTGTAGTTTCTAGCAGAAGTTGACAAGTGTTGCTGCCGACAAATGGACGGGGGACGAGCGCCGCCATCCCATAAAGCTCCCCAAACTACGTTACAGCGTGAGCTAAAAAGAGCGACACTTCAGAAGGCGGACACTCCGAAAAAAGAGGACAACTCTAGAGAGGGACTCTGAAAAAAGAGGCACCATTCCGGAAGGCGCACTGAAAAAGAGGACACTGTGCGAGAGTACACTCTGCATAAAGAGGACACTGTAGCAGTACACTCTGAAAAAGCAGGACATTGTGAGAGCGAACACGTGAAATGGAGGACACTGTGGAGAAGTACACTCCTGAAAAAGCAGGCACACTCAGAGCAGCCGAACATACTGAAAACAGGACACTCCGCCAAAAAGAGGACACTCCGTGGAGGACACTGAAAAACAGGACACTGCAGAGAGGTAACACTGAAAACGAGGATACTCTGAAAAGAAGACCACCAAAAAGAGGACACTCCGAGATGGACACTGTTGAGACGTACACTTGAAAAAGAGCTACACTCCAGCAGACTCCAGAGACCACACACTGAAAAACAGGACACCTCTGCGAGAGGGACACTCCGAAAACAGACGTTTCCTTTACGTATGAAACAATTGCTATCGGCAGCTTTATTAGGTGTGATTCAGGACCTTGATTAATTTTGCACTGCCAACTGCTGTTCTTTCCAGTCAAATACGGAATTATTACTTAAAATTGCACTTGTCCGAGTCCACGTGATACCTATATGTCAATAACACCTACATTTTCCACAGAGATAGGCTACCACTCTAATACCAACACCGGCTTCCCATTCTTCTCGACCACTTCGAAAACATGCGGAATTTTGTCTTGTAGTTTTGCCCAGTTACTTACACTTTCGTTATGGCCAGTATAAAACAGTTCTGAAGAAAAATCAAACAAGTGTGTATGCCGTAGGACTCATAAAAGCCCACGGAATCACAGACTGCCAGCATGCCACTGGACTCTCTACTTCTCACTGGAGCCGTTGGACAGTATGGACGCATGAGCTGTCGATGTTCGAATACTGCTCCATTATATCCAGCCAAAATAAAGTTTGACTTAGAACAAATTGCCCAACAGAATTTTTTTACACATTGCATTTCTCTGGGTCCCAAACACCAAACTAAAGTCGAAGAAATCTCTGTTGCGCGAAATTGCCTATAGATTTTGCATAAATCCAATGATGGCCCACCAATATCAATGTTCACCATGTCAGGCGCCTCTGATGTATATTAAGTGATTTAATATTCTAGAATGTGCTCCAAAACTCCAGCCAGCATTTGGAACACGTTAACACTTGATTGGGCTGAATAACTCATTAGCATAAATCTAATTATGGCTGCGAAATATCAATATTTCACCATATCTTTTGCCTCGCAGTGATGTTCTGCCTTGACAGCAATCAAAACAAGCACTTGTATTCGTTTCTAAATATTTTAACTATGAAAATATCAGACACTGCCCTCAAGCATGCTGAAAGTCATTTCCAATGCCCATGGATATTGCATGCTTACTGCCCTGTTATTTTAGCCGCTTCAATATTTTGACGATCGCTATATCGTCCTTCCATCCGCTAAAAATGAAGAGAAGAAAACTCTCTAAACACAAGAGTGTTTTTCAAAAATATGGATACTTTTGACCCTTTAGTCTTCCGGAGACCAAAGAACCTGTCGACCCTTAAAGACTGCTATAAATGGATGTAGGTGTGTGTGATTTTTTGTTGGTGGTTCTACTGGAGCATTCTGATTGGATTGTGATAACATATACCAAATTGATCATCATAATCTCTTGAGGTTGAATACACTAACTCCAAAGAACCAGAAGAATGCCCCATGAGTAGAGGATAAATGGTCGTTGTCTAAGGCATCCATGCAAATGAATTGGGGAAAAGGGGGAAAACTCTCTGAATTAACCCCAAAAAACCAAAAACAGGAGACTGATCCTCCCCTCCATTACCAAAATGCAATGGAAAAACCTTCTAGACTCGAGGCTCATAAGGTTAAAATAGAGACTGAATTTTCTCCCCCGCATACAAGCTCTATGTTAATTGCAGACTGAATTCCCTTCCCCCCTCCCCCCCCCCCGCCCCCCCCCCCATACAAATAATGTTAAATTGAACTGTCTCAGAGACCAAAAAACCCAAAATAGCCGAGCAATGATTGTCTCCCCCCCCCACCCCCCCCCCGCCCCCTCCGACTCTCGGCCCATCAGGAACAAAACAGGATACTGATCTCTGCCCCATTACACACATGCTTAAATGTGAGACTTACTGGATTTTTTTTATATTTCATTCCACTCAAAGAGTGATATGCAATCATGTGTTCATGTTCTATCTCAGGGTAATAAGATTTATTTTCGATTACATTCATCGACCATCGATATATACAAATATTATTTTAGAACTAGTTTGGTTTATGTGTCCTTTGTTAGGCAAATAAAGTAACTTCTCTCATGTTCTTGTTTGCCCATCATGCATCACAATTCATTGTTGAGATTTAATGTAATTGTTTTTCCATTGTCAATTGATAACGATAAAGTTTTCAGGTCCATATCAGGATATTATTTTTTTTTGACATCCTCCAACTTATTTGCTAATTAATTTATCCGCTTATTTGTTTAATTTAATTTGTACCCGCGTATATTTCATAAGACTTATTTGCCATATTTCTCAATTCCGTTATGTTTCCATTTAAATACCAAGGTTGATAATCTCACCACACAACCACACTTGGTTTTAGGTATTGCTTGGTTTATCATTTATAAATCAGTAAAAGAAGACGCGTTGAACATACTTAGTAGCTCGTAAGGCTGACTAACTTGATTTCCATTCTTAATATATATTTTGATCATCAAAACTTCCTATAGCTTTCTTTTCTATTCTTTGTATATAATTGATGTTTATAAACTTTTGATTGTATTCATTTTTCTGTACTTTCTTCTTTAAGGTTAAACAGTTGATAAAGTTAAAGTTTATGTTTCCTGATTATATTGTTTCTTTATTCCTTTAGCTTTATAACTTCATGTTATTATTATCAATATACGTAAAAGCCATAAGACTTTGATCTCAAACCACAATTCACTCATGACTTTCCACCCAAACTCATCCTTAAAACTTACAATAACCTTTTTATCTTTAATTGAAAAACAACATACTATCAGACTTTATAATTACTTGTAATCATATATATCAATATTATCAATCATATCCTCATATACATCACTTGTCTTAAATATTAAATATAAACTATCTGTATCCATATATAACAATGACACTACCTTATACTTTAATTTTAAAATTATAGTAATAGTCATACTAAGACTTGACAAGCTCAAGAATTGATGTGCCTATAATAATAGTGTTATCCATTCATATCTCTTTTTTCAAATGAATAGCACAAAATTTCCTGAAACACCTCCGCTCTTCAAAATGTCTATTAATAACTTTGAAGCCTGTTTCCAAGATGTAGAAAGTCTATTTTTGTCGATCCAACATTTCCATCGTCTTCCAAATACAGCATTATTCATTAATTTAAAAAGTCCTTCTCAAAATCTGTTTTTGCTTCTGTTCTCCTTTTTGTATTAAAATCAATATAGTTTCTAACCAATGACTTTGTTTAGATTTAAAATTGATGAATGTTTCTCACTCTCAACCCAGCAGATAAATATTGTCTCAAGTTCTTTGATGTAAAACATAACTTTCTTTATCATTAATGTTTTAAGTAGTTTTTCTGGAGATTTTCCTTTTATATTAAATGACTGTGGTAATCACTTTAACCATTCTTTCTCTGGACTTTCTTTATCAGCGGGCCCATCAAGATAGGTAGGTCGTTATGTTTGTTATGCCAATTCTTCTGGATATTTTAAATCAACCTCAAATAATATCCAACTTCAGCCCTTCATCAATTCTTTTGAGAGGAGATAACAATGTCAAGGAAAACTTTTTCATAATGTTTTCTTTAACCCATTTAAGTTTTCATAAGCGTAAGATTGAGACATAGCCCACCCTGCAAATTGTTAGCCATCATAATACATCAGGCTAAGAGTTGTCCTCATTCTTCATTATTAATCAGGAATATTTGTTATTTGCCTTTAGCCATATCTCTTGGAACACACTTGAGAATTCCTCCTCTTTTAGCCTTCCTCTATCATTAAAAGCATATCTATATCACTGATTAATTCAAATTTTGTGTTTGTCATTTTAATCATAGCACTCAAGCAAACCCGGGGGCCTGTGTAAAATAGGAGCGGGTCGAATCCATAGAATTGTATTATGACAGACTGTTCTAAAGTTTCAAACACATCAACCAATAAGAAGTACATCAGTTTTAAGATACAAATCATGATATTCTCCAGATTCTTATATATTAAACTTCTCCAAACTTTTTAGTTGCTGTATAAATCTCTATTGGAAATATGAGTTGTATTAACTTTCCATAGAAACTTTCCTTGAAGGAAGTTGCTTGCTTCTTTTAAAGGATCTCAACATGAATCATATAGTCATACGGATATATTCCCTTTTGTGATAAGAGATCAATCTACTTCTTGGATTTGAGAAATGTGATTAAGTATTCGGAAGTTTTTAATATTTGATAACTAAGTGATTAGATAATGCGACTTGACATAAACTTGTATGCTGTCAATAAATCTGATATGCCGGTTATGGGGGATGTATGAATTGTTTTGTGAATGAGAGTATTTTTGATCTGTGTTAGGAATGCAGAAATATCTTCAGATGTCTTGAAAGTTCATTTATTAAATAGATGTGTGTTCTAGGTGAGCGTTGTTTGTTTTTTTTTTTTTTTTTTTTTTTTTTTTTTTTTTTCTGCAAGAAAACAGGAATAAAAGTTTGAGGCTTGCCTAATTAAGCATTACAACGGATGAGCTGCGACCTCTATATTACCAGTAGATGACAGTGCATCCCAACCTTGATGTCTCTCCTCAATTTTCTCCTCACAAATATGACAAATACTGCTTCTTTCTAAATTCCTTTTTCTCTCCCTTTTAAATGACATTGTTTAGTTTTAACCATTATTTCTCTTCGTCTTACACAGTCTTTCCAATCGTCTTAACAAACTCCTCTGCAGCATCTTCCCTACTTATAAAGTTCTACCTTATTGTATCCATCACAAAGCTGATTGATAAAATAACAGAAACCACAAGGAGTATGTTTTGATATATTATTATGTGTCATGATTTATTTGGATTGGAGAAACACGTATCTATCTTTCGAGGATACTTTCAAAATCAGAATATATCACAGACGGATGCTTTTTACTAGATTTGTTAAATCTTTGCAGATGATATGTTTGAAACCTGCTTTGGTATAGATTTGATTACGTTGATTTATGATTACTACAATATTTTGAATGTTGATTTAATCGTTCTTTTGTGTGAAAGGATTGAGACATCTCCATCAAGGATACGTTTTACATTTTCTCTTATATAGTTGTGATTTGGCTTATCTCAGAATTTTTTGGATGAAAGCATAAATGCTGATTTTTCCTTGAAGTAAGTGGAGAAGCGTCAATGTGTGTTTCATAATTTTTATAGTGTTTGAATTTTAAATCTGAACTTTGTTTGTATACCGTTAGTCCATTACTTACATTAACAGATAGATTATTCATTTTCTCAAATTTAGCGAATATCTTCAATGACGATTGGAAACTTTAAATTCCTTTAACATTTAAGTATTCTCGTATTTCTTATTGATGTTCAAACCCTTTCAGATCCATTGTGCGAGGATGTAATGAGCAAGAACAGACCATAGAAAACATTTATTTTCTTGTTTTGATATAACAACCGCTTCTTAAGTTTTTATCTCTTTGTTAATCTATATAAAAGAAGCTTGAACAGGCATCTGCATTTTAAGATAGTGCTATCATCTAAAAGATTATTTTGTAAGCGTAAATCCACTACCTTAACTACAGTGTTATCAACATCTTGTTCTTGATCTCTGCGAACTTCATGCGTAAACGTCACCATCTACATATCTTGAAATAGATAAAGTGAGGGTTTGTCCTCATATAGGAGTTAGTTTTCATCGTCTTTTCTTACCATTTTCAATGTACTCCATATAAAACTTAAAAGTTTTCATTTCACTTAATGTGTTTTAATTATAGTTTCAATAACTTTGTTTAACCATATCAACAGCCCTTCCATGATTGAAGATGTCCAGGGTATGAAATGAAACAATCTTATTTTTATATGCCTTTAAATGCCCCATTCCCAGACGTTTCAATGGAGAATTTAGCCTTCCCTTTCTTCATTGTTTTGTTTGTGTGATTGAAGGTGTTTATTATAAAAAAAAATTAAGAATATAATTATCACATCTTTATCACAATGTTTTGCTTCGTGGGTCAAGTGAGATATTTGCTCTCAAAGATTGAATCGGGTGTTGTTGGTTGAAGCGCTGTTTTTTTTATAACATTTATATTCATAAATACAAACATGCAGCTACGTTGTATTCACCATAGTTTATATAATAAAACTTGCTTAAAAATAAAATGTTCATTTATTTGATGAAAATTCGGTTTAATTATAGTGAATCGTGCTGCTTAAACCATTTTATCCCCCAACTTGTTTCACTTAATAGAATAGCAATGTATCAAACACAAAGACAAGTTTTCAATCAATTCTCTTCATTTTAAAAGATACTGAAAATATGTCAAGGATGTAAAATTGAACAAGATAAATATAAAAACTATTGCGATAAAATACAATTATAGTGAATACATATGAGTTTCTTCATATTTCCTTCATTGTGTAAGGGCTTTAGATTATATCGTTTGGGAGAGACACAATCAATTAAGTATCTCAACAAAAGTTTCTTCCTCTCCTTCTAGGTTAATATATTCCAAACGAGAAAACAGCAATGAAACAAGAAAAGTTATCAAAAATAAAAACCTATGGATGAGCTTTGGAAAGAAAAAGATTAAGACCATCTGTAATATGCAAGGAGAAATTTGTATTTTTTTCAACAACCCCAAAGATGTAAATCCTGATGAAATAAAGGATGTTAATATATCACATGAAATGACATTTCATTCAATAGTAGTTAAGGATCATTTTAACATTACCTTTAATATAAAAAATGTAGTAGTTGAATCTGTTAATGAAAAAATATATATAGATATTGATGGCAATGTTTTTTCTACGAATTAAATATGAGTCATTATTCAACTGAAGATTTCGAAGATTATGAGAGTGATGACAGTTATGATACTGAGAGTTTGTGTTCAAACGATAGTTATGAAAGTAGATTTATAGATGATTGTGAAAGTACCGAAGATGATACTGAAGATGAATTT
>CM068955.1:51808722-51819358 GCA_035128595.1 Eptatretus atami
AAAAGAGAGAGATTTGTGGCCCTCCACCCAAAAAGGTTGCGATCCCTGAGTAGACATCTAGAAGTGCCAAACAAAGTCCGGCCTCAACCAACGAGAAGCTTGGAGGGAGCTCAACGACCGGAGTGATGGCAAGGAAGCCTTCAACCTCAATATCTGGAGACTTGGCGCGAAGGAGGAGTGGCATAAATCCCTGTAGAGACATTGCAAAAACTTGTGAGCAAGTATAAAAATTTGGAGGCTGTCATCACAAACAGAGGCTTTTCCAATGATTACCGGATGGATGTTGATCTGAATCTTAAGCAAGGTAGAATAATCTGGACATGAATTATCTTGTAAATCTTCATAAATACCCCCAGAAACAATGTATTTCTGAATTCTCTTGAGTGATTCTTCTCTCTGTTTGTCACATCTTTATGTACGTTAAGCTCAGAAGAAACTCATTCCCAAAATAACGATTCAAATACTCCAATTTGAAAGGGTGATAATTTTGGGCTGAACTGAATATTATAGACACACATATTAAATGGATATCTTTTTTTCTTTTCGGCCTGCTCCCATTAGGGGTCCCACAGGCGGATCATCCTCGTTATGATCCGCAATCTGATTTCGGATAGTTTACCGCGGATGCCTTCCTGACGGCAACCTGGTCGCCTCTTAGACCACAGGGATAGAGGATTGGGTCGCCATGATTCCGGGCTCTACCCCCTCATGAGCGTGGCCCAGCACAGAGGTCACCGTCCTCAAAATACGGATCCTCCACCAAGACTCCGAGTAGCCGGATGACAGGCGCAGGCATAGAGCCGGTAATATGTATTTGGATATAATATATGATATATATTTATATAATTATGTATGTATGTAATGTGGATATATATATATATATATACACACAGACACAGTATATATATATATACATTATACATATATCAATATATTTATTTATTTATATATCAGATTACCCCGCTTATGCGCCCACTCATTATCCGCCACCTCTCGCTTCCCCGTGATTTGCTCCAGGAGCCGAAATCTGAGCTAAAAGCTTAGCAAATTCATCCGCTCACTACACCGCTATCCGCCATCGCCAGGTCTGCCTGACTCATTATGGAAATCCCTGCAAATTCCCGCTATTTTTCCGCCGGAATTCGCCAGTGATTGAGTCATGCCAGAATTTTCTCCGCTCCATGGAGAAATGTCAATGAGCCTGTGGGCAGTACACATGCCGGTAAGATATTGTGAAATCTAATTTGTTTATGCTTTTGTGGCATTTGCAGCGCTATCGCCAGTGGTATTGTGGATCTAACAGTGCTTAGTGGATTAGGTGGTTCTAGAAAAAGTTGAAACAGCATGGCTCGCTGATAGAAGAGAAACGGGACCGTCAGTGGTTTGACGGTGAAGCGAAGATGAATCTGTGAGTACTCTAAGAGTTTTCCATCAAAATCTAACAGGTAAGTTGCAATTTCTCGCAGCGAAATGGGGAAAGCCCCGTCGAAGAGGAAGGATAATCGTGACGTGATAATAACAGTCAGACGATGCTGAACAATTCGCTGGCCGCGTCTATGATCGCGTCCAAGTTGGTGGGACAAACATTTCAATTGGAACAAGCACTCTTCTTGTTAGCTCACACGTTCTAAACAATTCCCGACCTAAAGCTATACTGAGTGACGAAAGCCATGTTTTTTGGAGGTAAGCTGGAAATGTCCCACTTACATTCTCGAATAGTCTGGATGAATCGCTTCAAAAAAATGCGCTATGGTGATAATCAGTCGGAATTATCGGTGCAAAGTGGCTAGTGTGTCCCAGGAAATTTTGTGAGTGCTGGTAGAAACACAGGCAAAGGCGTGTGCTGAAAGATTACCAGCCTCGTTTTGATGTCTACAACATGGATGAATCGGGCCTGTTCTAACAATGCTGCTGACCGATCTCTTTCTATACGGGGTGAGTATTTCGAGGCGGACTAAGAAAGCAAAAGCTGCGAATATCGCTATGCTTGTCTTGCAGCAACGCTATGGTAAAGTGATAAGTCCGTTTACTAGTCATCGGGAAGTGCTAATCCCGGTGCTCAAGTTCAAGCATGACTTGTATTGCGATTAGCCGAACAACAAAAAGTCTGTGGCTGGACAGCTTAGTGTCCACGACTGGCTGCGGGATTTTCGATAAGAAAATGCCGAATAGGCGAAGCCGCCATGTGCCGAGTTGCTGAATTATGCGCTATCTCAATTCTGCCGAGAACGAAGGAGGGCCAAGTCAGTCCTCACCATACTAAGTGCATTTTCCTGCCGCCTCAACACGACGTCGCATCTCCAGCCCTGGCATGCCGGTGTCATATACCAATTTTTCAAGCAGCATTATGGAAGATAGTCAACTACAGCATTGCTGGATTGCGATGACGAAAATCAGAAATCCGAGCTGGAACTGAGCGACGCTATTCGCTCTCCAAGAGTCTTGGGATGAAGTGAAACCTCGAACAGCAAGACCTGTTCAAACAACTGGATACACCTCCGGACAATGTTCCGATCCGTGACATACGTCCTCTTCGTCGACCGCGCCACCAGCACTTACATATCGCGAGGAACATTTTCGAACAGATGGAACCATTTCAACAATGATATGCGTGCTGATCGACACAGAAGAATTCTATCAATGTGATGATCAATCTAAACCGACCGAGTTCTTACAGATATGAAAATCGTCGATCTTGTGATCACATTCATGAACGAGGATACCGTAGGAAACCGAGCACCTGTAGAAGTAGCCACAGTGTCTAAGCGCCTTGCGAAGTGAGGTGCACCTGGAACCAAATCACTGAGGTACATAGAAGAGCACCGCTAATACGAAACGAGCGAGATATGCTGCCATTTCAAAACTCAGGAGGGGTGCACCTGACATGAACTTTGTAATCTCTGCGCTGAACAAAGGCAAATACTGATTTCTCCATCCTGTTGGGTCTGTACATGGCCCCGTAACACCCATGTACTGTATGTGCGGAATAAAAACCGTGAATCATTTATACAAAAAATATGGTGTATGTTGTTACGTTGTTTGTCGTTCTAGGCAGTAGGGAATGAGATTCTAGGCCCTACGAGCCTACTGACACCCCTTGCACCCTCCAGATCATCTCGCCGTGTACCGCTCGCTTATCCGCCACCCCTGCTTAGCCGCCCAAAATGACCTTGCCCCAACTCTGGCGGACATAAGCGGGACGTATAGGCTATATATACATACAGGGTTGCCTTAAAGTACAGACCCCTTCCCGTGAGCATTGTTCTCTGAACTCTTTTTAATATACAGGTTTATTTACAGATCCTACAATAATTAATTTGTCATTGTTAATTCTGTATGGCTCATATCATTCTTCTGAGTCATGTTTCCGCCATACCATAGTGGGTGAAGGGCAGGGCAGAGGGGAAGGGACGGAGGGAAGTGCGAGGAAATTTAATCAGGGGGTAAAGTAAACTTGTCGGCTACCCTGTATATAATTATATTGTATAGTATGCTATATACTATGTTCTATATATAATAATATATTATATATATATATATATATAATATACAGTAGACAGGCGTAAGTCGGCAGCGTGTAACTGTCCTTCCGCCTAATCGGCAGCGTCAAAAAGTCCCGAATTCTATCTAATGTTAAATCGACTTACAGACTTTGAATAAGTTCTTGTAATCGCTCATCTTAAGTCGTCACTTCGTCTAAGTCGCAGATTTTCCGTGTCCCCGCGTAATGCAAACTCAAGTAAATTATCCTCACGCCTAACTTCGTCACCGGAACTTTAAACCTCGTGAAAGCCAAATTCATGGAATCGTGTATTGCGTCGCTCATGGTTACACACAGCCAGTGATAGGCTATTTTATAATACTGCGCGCGTCACTCGTCAGCGCGCCGTCCCACATGCATCTGAAGAGGTAGCCAGGCTGCTGCATATGCAGTCTCTGGCGCAATAGTAAAGGATCGATCGGAGCTTCGTGTTGAAGTCCGATCATGGTTCTATATTGCGTTGTTTTGTACATCACCACACTCACTTTCACATTAGGTATTGAGTGGTAGTCATCAATCACGATGACTGTTGTGTCATGTAATTTGTCGATGGTGTATGAGTTTTTCATTCCATATGAAACACTCATTCTACATTAATTCCCAATGAAATGAATTGCTAAAGCCTTCATTCCAACATTTGTCGATGGTCATATTCCATCACCGATGTATACTGAGTTTGTCTTAACAGTTTGTCATTATCTTACTTTGATAAGGTATTCATGAATTCCATCTTTGCTCTGATCCACTTCCAACTCACCAATGAACCCCCAACTATGCCCCGAGATTGTGTTTCCCTTTGTGGTACAATAGCCCGCTAGAGATGTTGCCACCCTCTCACAGTAACGTGTCCAGCGCAGCGCAACTTCATCCTTCACGCCCACAGTCATCATGATGTTCGCATACGCGTAAGTAGTCCCACATTGTCTAAGTCGTCACTTTTTTCTCCGTCCCGATGCGTGACGACTTACGCCTAGTCTCTATATAGTATACATATATACATATTATATTTTTATATATACTAATATACAAAAACATATATATGTAATTATATATACATCTATACAATATACTATGCACTATAAACATATAATACATCTATACATAAACATATATGCACATATATACACTATATACATATATATACATATAGCATATATATCATATAATACATATACGTTATATATACATATAATATGCATATATGGTATATATATACAGTATATACACTATATACCTATATATATACTATGTATATTATATACATATATAAATAATACATTATATACATATACATACATATACAAACATATATATACAATATACATATACATATATATATAATATATATATCATACATAACATATATCTCATTATATACATATACATAATATATATATAATATATATATATAATTATAAATATATATATATATGGATATCGAACACAAACACTAAGAGGAATGCCATGGGACGCTTGCTCAAAGTTGGTGGATGCTACCAACAGCAAGTCGCCATCGAGCTAAGCTAGCCGTGCGCCCCCAATAAGCATTGGCATTTCGATGGGCTCCTTGAAGCCCTCAGCAATGAGACCACAGGTAGGGGCACTGCAGACCCACTCGGCGATTTCTTCTCGACATTTGATGCGGTGGTTGCCGTTTCTTGCAAAATACTTGGAAATCATTCACCACTTGCAATACTATACCCCCCCCCCCACCCCACAACAAACAGTTACAATACTTAATGCCATGTTGCAGGAAAAATATCGAATCCAAACGCATGTGAATTGAATTCATACATTAATATACAACGGTAGGCACGAGGATTCGCTAGGGTCGCAAGCGTGGATACGATGCTTTCATTCTGCCGATGCCACGAGAAGATTCATTGCCAAGACGTTTCATTGCAAATTCATTGCCAAGACTTTTCACTTGCGTCAATACGTTTGGATCGATGGAGTAGATCGGAAGGTGGAATGATGGTTGTAGTTTCTTACAAACACTGTATACAACACCTAAATGACTGGTAAATAGACACCGATTTGAAGACTACATTTGAAAAATAAAACCTCATAAAATCGGCGCTCGAGTAAAATTTTCGAATATCTCGAAGTGTTTAATTGACGAATCGTTTCTCTCATTCAAACTAAAGGACAGAGTATGAAAATAATGTACAGCGGTTTTCGGCCGCTGCACAGCAACGGGTGGTTGCCTAGGCACTGACGAAACAAACGCGCACCATCCCAGTTCATTATTCACTTTTGGCAAAGTTTCATCGAAAATTCCAGTTCGCTGGTTCCGCATGCTGTGGAGCCTCGCGTTGCAGAACAACACCACACTACAGACAGAACAGCCGGAAACCCGAAATAAGGGATATCTCAATATATAGCGAATCCAATATATACATATATATATCATATAATATATATGTATAATATTGTATATATATATATGGATGTTATATATGTGTGTGTGTGTGCTGTGTGTGTGTGCGCGCAGCTTTAACTTGAAAATTGCAAGTAAAACGCTTGCGTACAGTTCACGTAATATTTTTTCCTTGATAAATGGTTAATAAACATGTGTCCATTCATTATTTCTACCTTCTTGTACACTGTAATACAAATGGCAAACCAAATCAATCAACTGACAGACATCAGGCCTACTTTGACTCACGCCTGTATATATACCGTATGCTATGTATACATATATGTATGTGCTATATATACAGTATAACATATATATATATATAATATATATGTACATATGTAGTTATACATAAGATGCCACTGTATTTTATAAATATATATTTTTTCACATCCATAATATAATAAATATAATAATTAATATTATATATTATATTATATAGTAATATATACCAATTGTATATTATATTACTGTGTGTATATGGTATATATAAATGATATGTGTACGTATATATGTATATGTATATGAATGTATATGTATATATATGTCTATGTATATGTCTATATATATGTATATGTATTTATATATGTATATATGTATATATGTATATGTATATGAGGCCCCGCGAGGAGGAGTGATGTAAGCGACATTTTTTAATGATATGATGATCAGGATGTAGTATCACCACCCAAGGGATTGCGTGGTATGAAATAGAATTGTGAGTGCACCACACTCGGGACCCAGTTTGCTTGCTTGTGAGAAGCCCTTTGATGTATCCAGATACACGTGTGTTTATTTTGTGCTTCGTTCTCTTGGCTCTCAGGTTGAAGAGAAAGGTCATGTGACTCTGGAGTTGTGTTATGGTAGATAAGTCGATGCCTATGAGCAGAATCTGGTAATTTCATCACTCGTATGAGCACATGTGTTTGTTGTGGATTGATATGACCTACCACTGCTCTTCTGTGCATCCGTTATTGAGGAGATCACCGCGCACGCCTGAGCATGAGACGTCTTGACCAGCTTCTCTTCTGCAGTTGGCCACTGAGCATGTTGATGACACTGTCTTGCTTGTTTTGTGTTGTTTGCCGAGGAACTCGTTTTCTATCATTCGTACTACAGCATTGTCACCTCATCAAAAGTCACAGTCTGCCTCCAGATCCTCCTACGCTGCTCGTACTCTGAGTGTCGTACCATAGCATGTCTTGGTGGATGTACCTCCATAACCATTGCATAAACGACAATTGCCTCCCCATTACTTTCCTTGTCGACTGTCATATACTCGCGATGACAGACACTGCATGATGTTCATTCGGTATATGTGCGACATTCGCATCGTGGTCCATGGAAGGGGGAGATCCACATACATAAACATCCTGTTCAGGCTTATGGTTTTAGCGCATCCAGATCTGATAAGTGCTCCATCCCCCAATATCACAGGCATCCGTAAGTTGAACTGGGGCCTGTAGATCCCTGGCGAAGTTCATTGGCTACAGGCTGTTGATGGAAGGGCCCAGATGGACACATGCTTACTACCGCACTAGGCAAGTTCTCAAAAACTTACAGAACAAATGGCAAATCTTACAACTCTTTTTGTCTCTATGTGGCCGACCCAGTTTTGTTTTCTTTTACTCAGTTTCCTTGCTTGGTGTGATGAGCTGCTGCATTTGCTACTTGGTACGGAAATTTACGGCTGCACACTTTCGTGATGCTGCACTGCATCGCGTGCAGCATTGCAGGTCATGTCAACATCGCAACACACGAACCTTTCATCATGACTGCCCAGGCATCTCCTCTTTCATTGCAAGATTCAAGAGCATTTATCCTTCAACTCAAAACTGTCCTCACTGGAATACTAGGTCCAATCAGAAACTTCTTCCTCTTCGTCCCAACAGATTGCGCGACCTCCCAACAGAACAGAGCAGTCTCGTGTCTAATGGAACTCCTCCTTCATCAGCTGAGTGTAGTCGCACATGGCCTGCTCGACTGCTCTTGTTCTTCTCCTTCTTAGTGCTTTTCACCTATTTGTGTTGGCTGGTATATTTCTTGCGGCATAGCTTGTATCCGAACCAGTTCTCCCAGGTGAATGTATTGAATGTCATCCATTTTCTGGATTTGCTTGCTCTGTTCGATGGCGATTCACTCCCCTTTTGTTCAGTAAGTGTGACGATCGGTGGCTGTCCGCCCTCCCCCTCCCACTCTGCCAGCCGCGCGGTCCTTAGTAAATGGCACATCTTGTGAGGCCACTCAGTGTTCAGGATTGTGATATGGCACTCGACAATACATGTAAAAAAAAAACAATGTGTATTCATTTTTTTACACTGAAGTACAGGTAACTGTGCCAAATAACCCACACTGTGAATTTCACCGATGGCACATTTTACAAAACTTTCAACTTGACTGTTTTTCACAATGCAAAATCTCTCAATGTTTTGTGAATTCCTTTTTGAACATGCATGTTTACTGCCTAGACCGCTAATATCACTAGTCTCATGTAAAACAAAGTTTCTGGCATAGTATTGTGGAATAGTACTGAAACCCTTTGTACGTCCGACATCAGACAAGCAGACTTGCAATAAATCCATTATTTTAAACTAATGGCCGGCAATGCTGAGAAATAATTGCCCATCACGATTTCAGTATTTTCAATCGTTTCCACCACTTGGGATTTCCCTTAGACTTTTGATATGTTATACAAGGACAAGTAAGTTCGATGAGAATAAACGCAGTTGAAAGAGTCTTTCTGTTGCAATTTGTGTGAGTTCATGTTCATATAATGCCCTGTACTAGATATTTTCCTTTCAATTTATCTTTTTAATGTACTTTCCATCACTGCTGCTACGGTGTAAGATAACTAAAATAAGTTATAATTTCTGACAACCACGTCACAACCTACCTTATTCAGTATTAATTTTTAATTTTTATTACTTATTATACCGGTATACATATGTTATAATAATCTTATGTTTGAAGGCTTTGGGCTGAGTTGGATTATAGATATAATCTGGTAGAGTACTGGTAGTTACCTCGTTTACATAAAATATTATTAAACCGAGAAGATGTGTGGTGTCAGAAGCCATGCCGCAATGGCTCGTCTGTTGTATAGACTAATTAGTCGTTTTTTTAAAAAGGGACTAGTTCTAATAAGTATTTTTATAGAAAGCATTGCCATGAAGTCTTTGATCCAAATAATTTTAAAGCAATCATATGTTATTTGGTAGGATTGTAATCAGTTAACGAATGAGGTCCACCTACGAAGGAATGTTCAAAACTCACAGAGGGCGCAACACTTTTCTTCGCTGCAAAACTCAACAAAGGCTCTGCTGAGGTAGGAAATGCCGATTGGTTGCGCCGAACTGGCGGAGGGGAAGCAAACGTTGAAGACTGGCGTTAACACACAGACAGTGGACCTGGTGGTATGTTTCCACTGTTCAGATTAGACTCAAAGCAAGAGCTCGATCACTTTTTGTGGCTAATTTTCGGGACGTTTTGCGCTTTGGTTCTGTTATTTTGTGCAACACTTTGCCGGCAGCTTATAAACCAGTGCGGTCTTGTGATGTGTTTTAAATTCCAGTTATTTTTTTTATTAGGGGATGCCGCTTATATAACGATGCGCTCAATGCGTACCGAACTTTATTCTATGGCTTACTGTGCCTTGTCCATGAGAAATGACACTAAAAAAAACAGTAACATGTCAGTGTTGGAGTCAGAGTGCGGACAGGAACGGATGGGGAAAAACAGCATCTCTGTTGCCATCTAGGCAACCACTTTAGATGCTAACGAATCGTATGTCGCGAACACCTGCTGCCACAGTCTGTGCCTATTACCAAATATGAACAGTGAAAGTTTGAAATACTTTTGGAGTTTAGAGTGCGAACAGAAGCCGGATGGAAACAGCACATCCTGCGTTGCCATGCAACCATCTTCTAGATGTTACGAACGAGTTCACCGGACACACCGTCTCATACAGTCTGTACCATATTGTACCAAATATGAAAACGTGAAAGTGAAACTTTGGGAGTTAAGTGACAGGACAAGAGAAGAACGTAGGATCACGGAACGACGAGACAGACGGCACGGACGACACGGACAGCGACTGACGAGTATCACATAATACGCCCCGTTATACTATATCGGGCGTTACAAAGAAATAGCTGTGCGCCGAGAAAAAACATGTAGAAAGGGAAAAAATGAAGCTTGCACCCAAAAACTTACTTTTCTACGCTACGCTGACGCTGACGCTCTACGCTCAGCGCCGGCGGTATCGCGTATATGCTCTCGTGCTCTTCAACAGCGGAGGCTAAAAAATGTGTCAAACTTTATTCATATTTTCTATAGTTTTCCCGGCGGATAAACGTTAATATTACTTGGGATGTTCAAACAATATTTTGTTCGGATCATTAAAAAATAATAATATGGCACACAATAGGCTACGGTCCGAGCTGGACACATTGGAAAAAAAACTTGCCGGGTCCGGCCACATCAAGTAGTTTGAGAAGCACTGCCTTACATCACTTCCCTCGCGCGCGCCTCATATGCAGATATACAATATATTGACCATAACATATACAGTATGGGCGCCGCGAGACGAGTTGATTGTAAGGACCACATCGGCCCACTTTGCAGTTATGCCATATAGCACTATTTTACGCCTTAACCGCTATGCATCGAGCCTATTC
>CM068955.1:51843463-51858514 GCA_035128595.1 Eptatretus atami
AGTAGAGAGATTCGTCACTTTTTCTCGGTCCCGATGCTGACGACTTACGCCTAGTCTACTGTATATATGTAATATGTATATATGTATATATGTATATATATATATGTTATATATATATATGTATATGTATATATAATATATATATATACTATATATGTATATATATATATAATATATGTATATATGTATATATATGTTTGTATATATGTATATATATATTGTATATATGTATATATATATGTATTATGTATATATATTGTATATATGTATATATATATGTGTATACTATATATATATATAATATATATATATATATATATATATATGTATACCGGGCGTAGTGGCGTGCGCCTGTGATCCGGCTACTCGGAGGCTTGGGTTGGAGGATCGCTTGGGACGGGAGCTCTGCGCTGGGCCGCGCTATGAGAGGTGTAGGGCAGCCCGGAATCATGGCGAAACCCAATCCTTATCCCTGTGTCGTAAGAGGCGACCAGGGTTGCGTCAGGAAGGGCATCCGGCGTAAAACCTATGCCAAATCAGTATGCGGATCATAACGGATATCCGCTGTGGCGACCCCTAACGGGAGCAGCCGAAAGAAGAGATATATGTATGTATGTATATATATATATATATACAGTGGTGCCCCAGAATCCGAATTTAATTCATTCCAGGAGGCTGTTCGGATTGCAAAAAGTTCGGATTCCAAAACTATTTTCCCAATAAGAAATAATGGAAGTGAATTAATCCATTCCTAGTCCCCAAGAAAACCCACTTTCAACTGAAATTACCCATGTTTAAGGTAAAATAAGATGAGGAGATGACCTTTTCTGGGTCATGAATCTTCTTCCAAGCCTGGGGGATGAGCAGGAGCATTGTTGCTTCTTCCATCAGGTCTGGATGCAGCTCCGGCCTATCAGTGGCCATTGGGATCCAAAACGTAAACTGTTCAGCCTGGTGGAGGTATGTAATTAACCATGAAGCACCAAATGGTGTTTTATATCCAGTACACTCTGTGGAGACACATACGTGCCGTTTTCACTGCACAGTTCCACGGGAGAGAATCAAGAGTGAAGCGATTGTGTGACGCAGCATGACGTCACTACCATGCTCGCGAAAAAAACGTTGAGTTCATTAAAGCCGATTCGTCAGAGGGTTCATTGAATGAGTTCGCTTCACGACGGGTTTTCGCATTTTGTCGCTTCTTTATTTTCAGAATCGTACACACGGTCGATTTCGGCAGCTCGAACATGGCAGCGAGATCAGACACATGCGTACCGCTCTCATGCTTAGCGATATGTTCTTTCTTCAACTCAATTGTCATTCTCACGGACTTCCTCTTACTCCTATTTGCTTCACTGCTCTTCTTGGTTGCCATGGTGAATGCACAAGGGTGATAATTGAAAAAAAAAAACAGCACAATCAAGGTGGAAACACGAGGTAAAGTAGCGATCGACACACGAGAGATGCTTTCATGAGGACTTCCACCGACGAACTGAATGAACAAAGCGCGAAGATGCGGGTCGAACAGGCGGGGAGATGCACGTGAACAAACATGAACGCCACGTTGTGTTCGGTTTTGAAAATGTGTTCGGTTTTTAGGGCAGATTTTCTCTAAAAAATTGTTCGGATTCCAATTTGTTCAAACAATGGGGCGTTCGGATTCTGGGGGCACCACGGTATATATATATATATATATATATATATATATATATATATATATATATGTATGTATGTATGTATTTGAGAATGGCCTAGAGGTATTCACACTTGCTTCTGAGTTGTCAAGCCTGGGTTTGAATCCCATCCCCAGTTATAAATTGATATCCCAATGTTTCACAGGCAGTGTGATTCATCATTGTTTGTGCCGTCCCTTGGATGGACGTTATAAACGTGTGTCGCATCTGCCAGCATTCGTTAATGGATGTTAAAGATTCAACTGTCCACGAAGAGTTAGCGGGTTATTGGCGGCACCCTGAACAAATTCCAAATTCTTTCCCTAACTACTGCTGGGGAAGGCAATGACAAACCACCCAGTTATAACCAAGGCCAAGAAACTGCTTTGGCAAGCTATAACTGCTCAAAGTATTGCTTTTAAGGAACCGTCTTGTGTTATCCGTGTTCATTTGTTTTCACACCAACTCATCATTTGGCACTGACTGTGCGATTATGTGTTGTGACTTCAACAACAATGCTTACATAATGCCCTTCCCAAAAGCTGATCGGTTGATTTAAAAGACCATTTCATTTGCCATGGCCTGTCGCCTCATGCTTCGTAAAGTGTAAGTTTTTTCAAATGACTGCATGGAGTCAAAAATTTCTGCTGAACGTTGAAACAAGAGAACTATTGTTGCACGCCCACCGTATATTTGTTCATATTAAAATTGCAAGATGTTTTATGCTGTAGCATGTCGGTTTGGAATGTTTATTGTGTAAACAAATATGGTATAATCATGATGCCACTCCCCTCCCCCCTCACCTCCACTTAACTTAGCCCTTATGCTCAGTACATGCCACTTATCCCCCCTCTTACTCTTATTTCCTCCCAAACTGATCTCTCCCCCCCCCATTCCTCTCACATCCGCCTAACCTCATGTCTCCAATCATCCTTTTTTTCATTTTTATTTCCTTCAATTTAGTTTCACCCCTTATTTTTGTGATAAATATATGGTCCTTAACAATGAAAAGCTTTTATAACATCAACTGGTTCATTTGGGTTTTCATTATTTTGATAATCTTACGCAATTTTTAAAAATAATCTGAAATCATTATAATATGTATTCAGTTTACGTTCAACAAATACCCAAACCCATTGGAGTATTATATAAATAATTATTCCGAGGATCACTGAAAAATCAAAGATGGTGCCTCCCTCCTCCCCATCCCCTCAAAAAAGTAAGATATAAACAAGGTTTGTTTGTTGGCGGATGCATATTGGACCGGGAGTCAATGATGAGACGATCAGCTTGCACGCATGTCCCATTTTCTGAAAGCTTTGGTTATACTACTGATGTCGTGTCTCCTGTAGGTTAGGGCAGGCATTTGGAATTTGACCACGGTGATAGGAGAAGGTGATAACTTGCCTACTCTTCATCAAAAGACACCATGGGATCTTTAACATCCGCAAACTAATCGTCACCTTCAAATCAAAAGGTTCTATCTGACAATTTAACCTATGTTCGTTAGAACCTTTTGATTCTAAGGTGACGTAATGCTAGGACAATGGGATGCCCGACTTAAAGTCCATCCGATGGACGGCACATTCAGTAATGAAACACTTTGCCTGCGAAGTACCAATCCGACAGTTTACAATCGGGCCAATAATCTAACTCGGACTAGATAGTTCAAAGGTCAGTGTGCTACCTCTGCACCATTGTAATATAAACAAGCATGGTTAACCTTGAGGGTTTTTACAAAGCACTGTCGTTTGTGATTGGATTGACTGGCACAAGGGATCTAGGCACATCTTCACCAACACCTTAAATAAATTCCAAATTTCTGCCCAAACAAGCTCTTCTCAAACATAAGACCTGGCCACCTTGTTCATTAAAGACTTGGGCCAATCTACCTCCTGTGGGCTGACCCTCAAGGAAGGTGGGACTAATTGGGGCCTTCATCATAATTTATAAACCAGATACTTATCTTAATTAGTTCTCTAGCTTATATTAACTTAAAGAAGACATTTGTGCAAAGCAGGCACACAGCCACTTTAACTGAAATTCTTCATGTACTCGAAAAGTACTTCATGTACTTCATGTACCAGAAAAGTACTCGGCCACGGCATCTCTCACTCAGCACCAAGAGATGGAACAATTATACAAGGTCACGTAGACATGTATATGGCACATTCAAAATGTTCTTCGAATGAGATACTCACAATAGTGCAGGACATGCCAAAGAAACGTTAAATGAGGTGTATGTGTAAGTTAGAAATTACATTTTTTACAAATTACATACATTCTTTGAATAATTATATGCACTCTTATATTGAATAATATAAACCAGTGGTGTCTTGCACTCTTGTAAGTCTCATTTGCAGAACCTTTTGACCACCATTCCTTCACCATCCAATCACCGCCATACCACTTCAGCTGTAAGCTGGCCGATGTTCGATTGGTGGTTGATTTTACATGCAAACAACATTCCTTGCTGAGCTAATCTCAAATTATCAACCTCTAGGAAATTTGTTTATATGATATATAAAAAATATGAACTATATACCATTTACATATTTAGAACTGTATACATAGCAATTTCTGGGAAAAGGTGATAAAGATGGAGGAAAGTCAGTTTCTGTCAGGATTAGGTGTGCCGTAGGTGTATGAAGGCTATTAGCCAGCCAAATAACAGAACGCGGAGTGCCGTTGGGTGCAGGTATGTCCATGTGCATTGTTGCAGAACATTTTTGGTTTGGTGCAGCTGCAGCGACGTCACATCACAATTGGTGCCACGAATGCCCATGGCACCCTATATTAGTCATCTCTGTGCGCCAAAGATGTACTCCAGCAACCCATGAATGACGTCATAATGCACCGGCTGTTGTTTTATTTACCCAGCTATAAATACAGTGGCTGATTGCTATTCTGGGCTGCGTGCAAGAAAGCTTGCTGTTGTGGCTCAGAACACAAAATGTTGTAATGTGCTCCAACACACTCGCAGCAGCTGGCAGAGCAATGGGAACGTCTCTTTTTCATGGATATGCAAATGTTGCTTCAACATTAATGGTGGTGCTGACGCATGATTGCAGTGAGGTGTAGTATGAGAATATGCAACTACCATGAGAACATCGTGCAAAGGCCTGACCAGGTGGTGATGTTGAAATATGGGAAGGAATTTATCATGATCACAAGACTCATGATATGTTACTGTGAAGGCATACTGCTGCCACTGGTGTTCTATGGATCACCATCTTGTCCTGTTTCAATGGGATAATGTCCAGCCTCATACATATGTACACGCACATCAGCATCGGATTATCATGCTTTTCTGGCCAGCTTGGTTTCCCGACATATTCTAAAGTGAGGTCAAGAAACGTTTCACAAGGAACTCACCTTGACGTTGCAAACAGCGATAAAATTATTCAAGCATTGCAAGTACATGAAATCTAGAGAATGTTAGAAAAGGGCAATCTACATATTACACACACTAAGATGGTGGTGGCCCTCCTTCCTAATACCTAAAACTCTTTCTTTAATATCCCATTCTCTCCCCCTCTCCTTCCTTTTCTCAAAATTCCTCTTGCCTACGTAATATGTAGATGGTGCTAAAGTGTGCATTATCATACTCATGATAACTGTACATCAGATTTAAGGACTTTCTTCAATTTCCAATTTATTGCCCTTTGAGCCCGTGTTGGGGTTAGATCTTTGAGCCCATGATCGTTTATTGATATGCAATAAAATTAACATTGACCGAATGTGTGAGAAAAAACGAAACTGATAAGTGTGATGTTCAGAAATTAAATCATCTGGCAATTGCAAAACATTACTTTGATTTAGTATGTAAATAAGTTCAAATAAAAGCAAAATTCAGGCAGGTATAATGTACATCTTGCCAATTAAGTCATTAGTTTGTCATGTTCAGATAAATGACTTTTTATGGAGGTCACACGTAAAGTTGTTTTGCCATTACATCTTTCTTGATAACCAAGAGCAGTTCACTGTACACCTGATGTCAAGAACTACAATTACTCGAGAGGTCATGGAAAACCTTACCCCACATAGTCTTTAGAAACAGTGATATGGGTGGGGTCTGCGAGCGGCAAATTTCATTGGTGGAGATGACGTAAAATGCCGCAATATTTTGTCCAAGTACTGCTAAACAGAAGGGTTTTGAAAGTGCCAAGAAGGTGATTTGTGTTCTACAGTGTTCAGGAATATAATTAAATTGAAATAAAATAAATATTTTAAAGGTTGTAAAAAATTTTTTCACAGGTTTACCACCGTCTTATACACCACCTTACTTAACACATTACATTAGTTATTCATGCTTGTTGTTTGTGTCCTTTATGACATCGTTAAAAACACTAAGTTAACTGTTTGAGATGATTTTTAATTTTGTTTTGCAGACAGGCAGACAGAGTAAAATAATTCACACTCCTCTCTTTGCATGCGTGATCGGGACAAATTCAAAGCCATTGAATTACTGCGAAACTACAGGTTCATTTTCCGATTCGTTTTCAAAATATAAATTCAATTGAAATTAAGTTGTTCCTCAATCATAAACTGACATTTGTTGACAGACAGAGACAAAAGTGAACCAATTGCTTCAACTCGCTTTTGGCTTCATGTGTGTGGGGTAAAAAGACATCAGATGAGGACTCATTGAAATTAAAGATTTTGTTGATTGCTAGGAAACATAAATAGTGCATAAGGTTAAAAAGAAAATGCAGAGAAAACGTGAACAAAGTATTTTATATATATATATATATGCAATTTATAACCAAACTTTATGTTTTTCAGGTTTTGCATGTGGGGGTGAGGATACAACCAGACTGAGACTCATCTACAGAGTAGAAACAGAAGCTCCACAATCCATCACATCCGTTGATATTCAAGATGGTGGCGAATGAGCATGGATACCATATGCAGGAACCGATGAAACACTTCATAGCTGAAGCGACAATCAAGGCTGAAGTGACAACCATTGCTGCCATTGATCGATTCCATCAACTGCATTCGACGAACAATTTCTGGGACGTTCTTGAGAATACGTATGAACGGTGTCACCTGTGTCGGAGAACCTCATACGGATCGTACACTTTTAACTGAAATTCTTCATGTACTCTCACCAGCAAACCACTAGGCCACGGCATCTCTCACTCAACACCAACAGATGGAACAATTATACAAGGCCACATGGACATGTAGAAGGCACGCTCAAAATGTTCTTAGAATGAGATACTCATTCTAAAAACATTTGGCTGTGCAATAAGCATTGCCTGCACAATAAAAAAATGCACATGGCATGCCTGCTACAACTGTACTCAAAGGAACCTGTACGTGTTGGTGAACCTGAAGCCTACGAATCACTGCTGCAATATCATATTTGCTTCCTTAATGGCAAAAATAAATTTTCACCATATCGCACCTCCTGCTTCACAACATTCTCAAACAACAAACATGTATGCAGCTATTCATGAAGTAACACAGTTATGATCATCGTGTGGGACATGAATGGTTTGGTGTATTCAGTTAACATCGAGCAATATACACAAAAAGTAAATGTTGATTCATCTCAATACCTTCAGTTGTATGTGTCACTGAAACACAATAAATGACCTCGATTAACTACCAAGTAATATATTATTCTGCAGCAGTGTAATATGAACTCGTAGATCATCGTACTTTACAGAGATGTTACTGGCTTCATTATGAGGTGGTTGAGAAATGTATGACCTTTGCATCCCTGAAGTTAATTTAAGAGTAGAGGCATGCTGGGTATTGTTACAATCCACAGGGAGTGAACTGATATCGTTAAGGTATCCAAGAGTATCCATGGATCCTATTTGTTTTAATTTTAAGGCGTTGTCCTGTTAGTCTTTGCATCTTATTTAAATACACTGAGGAATGAAATCATGACCATTTGACAGACCATTACATTCTAAATTTTAAGTTGAAGTCCATTTTAATTATGTGGAAGAGTGGGGTTAGGAAAGGGGGGAGGGGGGCATTGGAGGTTGTGGGATAGTATGAGTCCATAGCTATGAACTATGTTCAATACCAGCAGGCTTTGGTGAATGCTATGACATAACAGCTCTATTTGTGGCCTAACAAGTCCCAGGAGATGAAATACATCGAATGAGTCCTTGGTTGCTTGCTTTGAAACTACTTGTGAGACCCAATCTGCTTCCACGAAGAATGTGCACTCTATGATAAATTTACTTTAAAGTTTAGACATGTATCATCGATATTATAGGCATATGATCTCCATTTTGATGTACTAAGCTGAATTAAAACCCAAAATAAATGTTATTGCTATAAACGTTCTTCTTGTTGTAAATTTCAGGGATCTGGAGATGTCACCATAAACCTGAATGTTCACAGTAGCTGGAGGTAACTACTTCCTTCCGAAATGAATGAAAGAATAAACTTGCTTCTAGTACTCAACCCTACTGGTATCCTCCACAACTTGTTCATTTGTTCAAGAGCTATAAAGCAAATAAATATATCGGCCAAAATGAATCATCCATAATTTGAAGACACAACAGAAGATATGAGTTACAGTCAGAATCACGGAACGTTGTTCATAACGGAACTTCATGAAGACCCCATAATTGTACAGATTGACTTTGCATTAGCTTTGGACTTTCTTGTGGAAAATAGAGAAATTTCCATTCTTTAAATATATAGTTTTATGTGGACCTTATATAAAGGTAAAAATTACTGATATGTGTTGTGCCTTAATACCAACCACATTCGCGAAAGAATAAGAAGTAACAGATAATCTATTTTATTTATTATCGAGATATTAATGGATAACGTCAACTTTTTTGTTTTATACAACACAAGCTTAACTTCCAGTTCCATTCTTTCATTCCTTCTTCTCTTACTGGTGGAACCGTCTTCCTGAGTCTTATTATCTCGTGCTGTTCTTTCCAGGCCTCAAAGTCTGTTGCCCACCTCCACTTTTTGGTCTCTCCCATTTGCATCCCCACCTGCTGAGGCCCTTTCACTTTCTACCTGCAATTCGTCTCCTCGTGCTTTGATGAATCGTTGCATTCTTGTCCAACTTTCTCATTCACTCCACTTTGTCTGTTGGTCCTTTGCTCAATGTTGCTCTACTCATCCATGATGCTTGAACACCTATATTAATGAAAACACTGGAAATTGAGTGAGACAAACAGATGGAAAAGGGGCAGGATAACACTTTATAACTACAAAGTCTAATAATAAGACATAGGTCTTTATAGGTCTGAAACAAGGCAAATAAGCAAAGGGCAGACAGACCGGCAAGCCAACAAATGGGGGACACAGACAGAAAAGTAACAATAGTTCAGAAAACAACAGAGAGATAAGGGGCAATCAAATAAACAGGGCAGTTGCTAACAAGGAAATTGTAGATAACTAAAGGCATAAGTGGTCGTCAGGGAAAGATCAGTACGGTTTGAAAAGAGACTCGGTATGGAGAAACTTCATGAATCAGATGCCTGTGGGTTGCCACCTTCAAGGACTAGAGGGAAAAGCAAAACTGAACAGACTCAGGGAGGTAATTCCACAGACGTGGAGATAGGTGGGGACAAAGAAGAATGGGTGAGAAAATATTTGTTTCTGCACTAGCACCTGTGACCTCACATTGCTTGGGAAGATTGAAGAGATGTAGCAAACCCTGTGTTTCAGCCTCCTGCTGAGATATACCAATTACCATCAAAGCCAAACTTCACTACCTCTAGGAGTGCAAGAAGAGATGTAGTAGCACCAGATCGCAGAGCGTAGATGGTTCCACGGCACAATTGATGTTACAAACTCATGGCGTCCAAGGAAGGCCTTAATTTTGTAAATTCTAAGGCAACGCACATTCCTAAAGGCCAACTTAGAGAATTGGCCCAAAGCAGGCTAAGGAAGATTTTTTTCAGGCTAAACTGCTTTCACAAACGCACCTCTGCCAGAAGTCAATTGAGGGTATGCGGTAACTATCTGTAGTACTTGCTAATTCAAGCACAGAACGAATAGTATGAGTGGGTGTCACAGAAGAGGGAAAAGAAGAAGAAAACAAGGATCAATTTATCCACTGTGAAAGAATAAAAAGGTGCTGATGTTTTGGGCCTTACACTTTGTCAAAACAAAATAAACAGGATGTCTGCTCCTTTCCTTTTTCTTTTGCTTCGACGAAGGGTAAGGCCCAAAACGTCAGCACCTTTTCATCTTCCATGGTGGATCAATCAACCATTTTCTTCCTGAGGAAATGAACGTATGGCCATTCATCGAGACTGTGAGAACTTTACCATGTGCATCACTACCTTGCAACCACAAACACCAGAATATCTGAGGCCACTAGGATTTTTATATTGAAAACGCCTGAAATACTCTCAATTACAATAGATTCACCGTGCTGTTTTAAGGAGATAATTTCCAGTATTTAGGAGTGCCATTAACTCCTGGCTTGGAAAAGTAAACATGTAAACTTAGCAGGAATCAATTGCTGCCTTCTCTCCATTATTTTTGTGTACCTGTCATATATAATACCTGCAGATCAACTTGGGATATGATGCAAACTTTGTGCCAAATTCAGTTTTACATCAGATATAATAGATGTTAGGGTACTTCATTGTGGTAGAATTTGTTCTGGCCATTCTAGATGAGTGGCTTATCAAGCAAAATCAAAATTATATGAGGCAAACATGTCAGACTATGAAAACGTCATTGTTCAGCTCACGTACATAAATGTATACAAATAATATTGCAACTTCAGCTATATGACACTTATTTAACGTTTATTTTAAATATATAATTATTGTGCAATGAAATTCTGGTTTGGCCATTCAGACGAAGGACTTCCAGTGTAAATATAGTTAATCAAATCCCAAATGCAGAAGTTTTCATGTAAACACGTCTTTTGGGGTTCCCTTCTGTTACTCCAGAAAATTTGGGGTTTATAAACGTGGCCAAACAATTGTATTTGTCAGCTATTTATGGAAAATAACATTTCCGATTCTATCCCTTCTGACAATATTTCAGCAATTGCTGTTCCATTCATTCGAGGACTGTTCCGACTAAAGACCCGTTTTTTGAAATGTCGGAGAGATCTACTACTGACCCCATTGAGACTTTGCATAATGTAGGGTTAATTGTATATGATGGTCTGCATTTGTACCCTTGGAAGCTGTTTGGTAATAGGGTGTCCAAGCTATTTTGTGAATGACCTCAGAAGACAAATCATTATAAAGATGGAACCCATGACTGATCTGGGATTTTCTTTATATATTGATTTTGGCTGAAGTGAGTTGGGCATACAACACTTCACAGGGCTGACTAGACCAAAGAAATATTATTATTATTATTATTATTATTATTGAGTTTATTGTCATATATATATATATGCGATTATAGCCTTTAGATGATGTCATAATGATTCATCAATATACTTTTGTGGTTTATCAAAAATCATGTAGTACAGTCTGCAGTGCATCAACTTCTCAGAAGTGAGATTTCAGTGGTGGTTATCACTGAGCTTTGAGGATAATGGGATGTTTGAACTTAAAGGATAGGGCTCCAGATTAGTTACTCTGTTTTGGGTTGCATGTAAGGCAATTCCAATATTTTTTTTATAGATATAATCAATATAAAAAGGAGTTAGTCTTGAAATTTTAGATGTCCAAAAGCAAATGTGGAAGAGAACCCAGAAATGTACAACTTGTAAGAATGCCAGGACTTCATACTCGACCCGAGTCTGAGCTGCAGTGTTCTTGGTTCAATGCCGTGTTAATGTCTGGAAGCAGAATCCTGGCTTGATGGCTGGAGGAGCTATTGCTGACTAGAGTCCTGGTAAGCAGCACGGCTGAGGTCGCGGCCAGAGTAGACACAAAAGGGATGATGTGGGGAGGGAGAAGGAAGGTTCGGGCTGAGCCGTGAGAGCGCCGATTGTCCACCCGCCGCCGCCACAGCAGCTGCGACGCACGGCCATTCACTGAGACTGTGGGAACTCGACCCCCTGAGTAGGTCATGGGTCAAGGTCACGCACCACCGTTTCAGCCGTGGATTCTCCAAGCCCGCGGGGACTGGCCTTCGCTTTAACGCGGCTCCTTTCTGTTAATGCCCCCGCCATCCCTCTTTGAGTAGGCCGGGGTAAGGATGTCGTCTGAGAGAAGTTGTTGGAAAGATGATGAAGTGGAATTATAAAACTTGTCTGGTGGTGTAATCGATAGATCGGCAGAAGTTCTTCGAAGTTAGATGGAATGTGTTATTCGATTAATTATCTGTTGCATCACCATATTTTACAAGACCCTGCATTGAATGAAGTGGTATTCTGATCAAGTGATGTTATAATTTTATTAGTTCTATTTTCCAGTCCTCACCAGGTGAGTTGATTCAACGAGTTTTCCTTCCGAGGTCAGAAAATGAGTACGAGCTCCGGGAAAAATGAGCCATTCGAGTATCCTGCATCGGAGTGGTGATTCACTCATCCAGGATTGTGATACCTAACCTCTGAACCTGCCTCAGCATATGCACCTGACAGCAATAATGGAATGGTTATTATTTTTATTATTATTATTTTATTCCAGTACTGGACCTTATTATAAAGGCGTTGGATGAGCTACATTTGCAAGCAAGAACCCATTCTTTGTCCTTGTTCTGTGGCCAACACATTTCTTCATATAACTCATGGATGAAAAGTCACTTACATCTCTTGAGGGCCTTTGCAAGGCTGGTCCATATTCTGGAAGTTAAAATGTTGTTTGTTTGTGTGACATAACAATGTATATCTCTAATGACAGGTGGATTCAAAAATAGATTTAACACAATGTGTGGGTGTGCCTTGGTTGTTATCTCCATATGCGGGTTTTAGAAGGTGGAGTGCAGTCCTAGTTCTCGAAGTATCCACCTTCATTTCGGTAAGGGTCACGATTCATGGACCAAGCTGTGAAGTTTTCTTGTCAAAGTTTTATGCTGAGGGCTCTTTTCAGGTTCGTCACTGAGCCCCGGACAGCTTCCAACTGTAGCTTGTTTGCAGTAATATTTCCAGGGATGGTTTTTAATATCTCTCTGAGGTTCTTCTTTATCATGTGTGCATGTGTGTGTGCATATACATATATGGATTCTTTTTTTCCTCAAATCCATTTTGGGTTCTCCATGCTTGTGTTCTGGTTTAGAAGAAGAACCAGAGCAACCTGCAACTCAAAGTGATATATACAATATGATCTATCAAATCTGCCTGATTGGCATTTGAAAATCCAAATTTTGAAAAATTTGGATTTTCAAATGGCCAATTGGGCAGATTTGATGAGAAAGCCCTGCAGAACAGAAATGCCAAATTTGATGCTTGTATCATAATTTGCACGATTTTTCTACTATCTACTACACTATGAGGAAGGTGAGAGGGCAGGCTTATTAAACAGGATTTTGCTTCAACATTTACACAAGAAAAGTCAGGAGAATTGCCAATAGCTGAGAGTATTTTGGGGTCAAATGTTGTGTGGGGTTCTTCTCAGTCAAGTTGTGTGGGGGTGTGTTGATAGACATCAATTTTGAAGTCATGCCACAGATTTCTGATTGGATTTAGGTCGGGGCTCTGACTGTGCCACTCAAGGACATTTATCTTTTTGTTCCTTAGCCACTCCAGTGTAGCTTTGGCTGTGTGCGTCGAGTCGTCATGCTGAAAGGTGAACTTCCGTCCCAATTTCAGCTTTCTTGCAGAGGGCAGTAGGTTTTCCTCAAGGATTTTTTTGTCTTTTGCTCCATACATTTTCCTTCTATACTGACAAGTGCCCCAGTCCCTGCTGATGAGAGACATCCCCCAAACATGATGCTGCCACCACCATGCTTCACAGTCGGGGTGGTGTTCTTTGGGTGATGTGATGTGCTGTGTTGGGTTTCTGCCAAACGTAAAGTTTTGCATTTAGGCCAAATATTCCATCTTGGTTTCGTCAGACCACAAAACTTTTTGCCACATGGCTTCAGAATCTCCAGAGTGCTTTTTGCATTCCTCAAATGGACTCAAGGTGTGATTTTTGATAATGGCTTCCTTCTTGCTACCTTACCATACAGGCCAGACTTGTGGAGTGCTTGGGATATTGTTGTCCTTGCACATGGTGACCAGTCTTTGCCATAAAGGCCTGTAGCTCTCTCAAAGTTGCCATTGGCTTCTTGATGGCCTCTCTAATCAGTCTCCTCCTTGCTTGGTCAATAATTTTGGAGGACGGCCTGATCTGGGCAGGGTCTTGGTGGTATCAAACACCTTCCATTTATTAATGATTGTTTTTACTGTGCTTCAAGGGGTACTCAAGGCCTTTGAAATATTTTTATACCATCCCTTGATCTGTGCCTTTCCACAACTTTATCCCGAAAGTCTTTTGAAAGCTCCTTGGTGATCATGGTTGAGTCTTTGCTGTGAAATGCACGACCAGCAGAGGAAACCTACAGGAACAGCTGATTTTATTCTGAAATAATCAGAATCTCTACAATTTAACACAGGTGGAGGCCAATTAACTTGGTGTGTGATTTTGAAGGTGATTGTTACACCTGAGCTAATTTATAATTGCTATTATAAGGGGGTGGACACTTATCCAACCAAGATATTCTAGTTTTGTATTTTTAATTAATTTTCTGAAATTTGTAGAATTTGTTTTTCACTTGGAAGTTTTAGATTATGATGTGTAAAGGTGGAAAAAGTCTGATTTAATGTAAGTTAATTCCAGGCTATAAGTCAAAAAAGTGAAAATTTTGAAAGGGGGTGTAGACTTTCTATAGGCACAGCATACACCATTGCTACGACAACCTCATGTTGGTAACAAGAATGTCTATTTTTCACAAAAAAAGGTCTTCCACACAAAGTTCTTTCACAAGGACTCATAAAGAATATCGACACAGGACGAGGCCATTGAGCCCAAAGTGCCTGCGCCACATCAACACCAGCCAGACCAATTTACATAAAAAAGAAAATGCAAAATGTTTTTTGTTTTTTCTTTTGAATTTTTTTTCTTTCTTTGGGAGAGTATGTATATGTGTGTATGTGTATGTATACATATTTTAAAAAATGACCGTTTTTACAGCCATTTTTCCCTGCTGTGCAGGGTTGGGCTTTTTCTTGAGGCAATGTTTTATGGCCGGATGCCCCTTCCTGACGCCAACCCTGGTCGCCTCTTACGACACACAGGGATATGGTACACCTATTCTAACCGGGCATACACTGGGACCAGTACACTGGTACTCATTTCGCTGACCTCGGAAGGATGACAGGCTGAGTCAACCCCCGTTGTTAATTCAGCAGCCAACAGGGCTTGAACTCAGGACCCTGGGATCCCAAGCCACCACCCTAACCACGAAGCCAACACCAGGCTTGTATGTATATATATATATATAATAATTATATATATATTATATATATATATATATATAT
>CM068955.1:51858539-51869048 GCA_035128595.1 Eptatretus atami
TATGTATACATACACATACACACATATACATACTCTCCCAAAGAAAGAAAAAAAATTCAAAGAAAAAACAAAAAAACATTTTGCATTTTCTTTTTTATGTAAATTGGTCTGGCTGGTGTTGATGTGGCGCAGGCACTTTGGGCTCAATGGCCTCGTCCTGTGTCGATATTCTTTATGAGTCCTTGTGAAGAACTTTGTGTGGAAGAACCTTTTTTTGTGAAAAATAGACATTCTTGTTACCAACATGAGGTTGTCGTAGCAATGGTGTATGCTGTGCCTATAGAAAGTCTACACCCCCTTTCAAAATTTTCACTTTTTTGACTTATAGCCTGGAATTAACTTACATTAAATCAGACTTTTTCCACCTTTACACATCATAATCTAAAACTTCCAAGTGAAAAACAAATTCTACAAATTTCAGAAAATTAATTAAAAATACAAAACTAGAATATCTTGGTTGGATAAGTGTCCACCCCCTTATAATAGCAATTATAAATTAGCTCAGGTGTAACAATCACCTTCAAAATCACACACCAAGTTAATTGGCCTCCACCTGTGTTAAATTGTAGAGATTCTGATTATTTCAGAATAAAATCAGCTGTTCCTGTAGGTTTCCTCTGCTGGGTCGTGCATTTCACAGCAAAGACTCAACCATGATCACCAAGGAGCTTTCAAAAGACTTTCGGGATAAAGTTGTGGAAAGGCACAGATCAAGGGATGGGTATAAAAATATTTCAAAGGCCTTGAGTACCCCTTGAAGCACAGTAAAAACAATCATTAATAAATGGAAGGTGTTTGATACCACCAAGACCCTGCCCAGATCAGGCCGTCCCTCCAAAATTATTGACCAAGCAAGGAGGAGACTGATTAGAGAGGCCATCAAGAAGCCAATGGCAACTTTGAGAGAGCTACAGGCCTTTATGGCAAAGACTGGTCACCATGTGCAAGGACAACAATATCCCAAGCACTCCACAAGTCTGGCCTGTATGGTAAGGTAGCAAGAAGGAAGCCATTACTCAAAAATCACACCTTGAGTCCCATTTGAGGAATGCAAAAAGCACTCTGGAGATTCTGAAGCCATGTGGCAAAAAGTTTTGTGGTCTGACGAAACCAAGATGGAACATTTTGGCCTAAATGCAAAACTTTACGTTTGGCAGAAACCCAACACAGCACATCACATCACCCAAAGAACACCACCCCGACTGTGAAGCATGGTGGTGGCAGCATCATGTTTGGGGGATGTCTCTCATCAGCAGGGACTGGGGCACTTGTCAGTATAGAAGGGAAAATGTATGGAGCAAAAGACAAAAAAATCCTTGAGGAAAACCTACTGCCCTCTGCAAGAAAGCTGAAATTGGGACGGAAGTTCACCTTTCAGCATGACGACTCGACGCACACAGCCAAAGCTACACTGGAGTGGCTAAGGAACAAAAAGATAAATGTCCTTGAGTGGCACTGTCAGAGCCCCGACCTAAATCCAATCAGAAATCTGTGGCATGACTTCAAAATTGATGTCTATCAACACCACCCCACACAACTTGACTGAAAAACCCCACACAACTTGACCCAAAAATACTCTCAGCTATTGGCAATTCTCCTGACTTTTCTTGTGTAAATGTTGAAGCAAAATACCTGTTTAATAAGCCTGCCCTCTCACCTTCCTCATAGTGTAGTAGATAGTAGAAAAATCGTGCAAATTGATGTACAAGCATCAAATTTGGCATTTCTGTTCTGGCAGGGCTTTCTCATCAAATCTGCCCAATTGGCCATTTGAAAATCCAAATTTTTCAAAATTTGGATTTTTCAAATGGCCAATCAGGCAGATTTGATTAGAATCCCCTGGAGAACAAAGTGTGCCAAATTTGATGCTTGTATCATCATTTGCACGATTCCTCTCAAAAATTGCGTTATCTGCCCACTATATAACCACTCTCCCGGTGCTATTCTCAATGGCCCACACTGATCCTAACTGTTCTTTTCCACTTATACTAAAAAAACGCTGTTATTTTAAATTCTTAGCCATGTCCTTCTCATACTATATTTTGGCTTGCCAAGTTATTTCTTAACTGCCTCTGTTTACTCCAATAGTGATATAAATCCAACTATCTTTCTTAATAGCTTCCCACCCTTGCTGACCGAAAAAAAGCTGAACACTTTCCTCATTCCCACCAACATTGCAGCCCCCTTTCTATTTAGCAGATGACTATCATCAACAGGTTTCTACATCAACTCCAGTCTTGTTATTTTACACCTTGTGAATGCCGTCTGCTTCTCCTTAATAGCATTCCTTATTCACTCCTCAACCACCCTGGCTCTTTCTGTTTCGTTTAGCACCTCATTGGAATGTACTTACTCTGCACTCTACACATTTGGTCCTTAAAGGTTTCCCATTTCTTCTGATGGTGATTGTTCCTATTGTTAGTTTCTCCCAATCTACATCACCAACTCTCTCTTCATCCCCTCAAAGTTTCCTCCTGAAATCTAAGTCTCACTCGACTATCCTGAACTCCAACCCTTAACAGAATCCTTGCACACACATGATGTTCTGGTCACTTGATGCTAAATGCTCCCATACCTCCACCTCCTCCACCAATTGGGATCGTTACTGAAATGGAGGTCTAACACTGCACTCCTCCTCGTGGGCTTATCGACAAACCAAGTTAAAAAGCAATCCTGGACTAAAACTAGGAAATCCTCATCTGCTCTGCCCTTTCCCTGTTCCTGGACCCAATCTATCCCTGGCAAGTTAAAATCCCCCATAATCAATACCCTTCCCTTACCACATGCCCTTATGAATTATTTGTGTACTTTCCTTGCTCCTCTTCCTTCACACCTGGAGCCCTATAAGAGCATCCTATCAGTACCTTACTGTTTTTACAATCTTCTAATCTCTACCCGTGGCAGAATCCTCCACATTGATTCCCTCCTTTATAGTGTTACGGTTGTGGAAATTCACAAAACACACCATTCAGGTTCCCCGAAGATCAGTTATGTCGATAAGTGTGTGTCCAGATTAGATTTCCCACCGATGTCTAACGGATATTTTGTGAACCGGGTGTGCATCTTTGAGTTAGCCGTTATTCCTTTTGCTATCTTTATTTTAAAACGAACAACATCTCCTCACCACCTTCGCCACAACTGCCAACATCTCCTCACCACCTTCGCCACAACGCCAACATCTCCTCACCACCTTCGCCACAACCGCCAACATCTCCTCACCACCATCTCCACGACGCCGCCATCTTTTCGCCAGCAACGGCATCCGCAAACGAACAACATCTCCACCGACAAACATGAAGACTCCCTCGTTGGAGCGAAAGCCGGTGATTCCTACCACATCCGCGTTTTACGCAAGATCGGATCAGAATGACAAAAGGGGCGGAGCCGAGCGGGGGGTGAAGGGTCGGAGGTGAAAGACCAAAACACCACCCCGAACCCGATAAAAGGCCGGGCTGAAACGCCGAGAAACGAGTTGAGGAGTCTGGAGTCGGCAGTTCGGAGTGAGCTCTGGAGTTCGAGTACGGAGTGGAGCTTGGTCGTTGGAGTCCGGTGGAGTTTGGAGCCTGGAGTCCAGTCAGCCTGCAGTGCCATGCAGAGTTGTGGGTCGGTGGAGGCGGCAGCGAAGTCGCCAGCCGGAGAGAGGTCGCCAGCCGGAGAGAAGTTGCCAGCTAGCGACATAACGTCCAAAGTGATCGCGCGAACGGTCCGAGCGACGCTGAGGAGTGAGCGGGCTCTTAAAGAGCATCAACTCCAAAAGAGCAAGGCCCGTTCACTCCTCAGAAGTCGTCGGCCAGGCCCGATCGAACAGGCCGCACGGCTAGCCTGGACCAACCGAGCCGCGATACACCAGCTGCCGTGTTGACGACGAGACATCGAGGTCGCCCAGCGAGTCACCAGAGGGTGGCAGGTAACCTGCACGGTCTCTCCGAGCTCCTTCGGTCTCCAAGCTCCGAGGAACATTAAAGGCTTACGGGCCCTGTTCTCCCTTTTCTTCTGGGTTTTTGCATGGAAGTCTGTGGCGCCTTGTCCAATCAGTAGAATTGTGTTTTAAGTGCATGTACATAATAAATAGACAACGGCTGTAGGTCTTTTGCTCTGTCTTGTTCCCTTACCCCCATTCATTGCATACGTGCCTGCATTGGAAATAAATGTCCGCATTCTTGAATATTCACCTGCTCGTTGCGTCCCTTCCTCCATTGAACTGCCATAATTGCGTTCGGAATAACAGCTGGTTATTAATAGCCGATAAGATAATGGGTCCAACGGGGCTTGGCGATAATAAACCGCTCGGTAATCGCAAACGGAACGGGCTGCTTAAAAGCGGCTCGTTTCCGGACAGGTCCCATTGAGTACAACCTCTCAGTAGTCTGACCGCGTGAATAATTAGGTAAATCGACAATTCGGCGATCGACCCTGTAGCGCGGGCAGAGCATTGACAATTGTGTGTGGTTAAAAAACACCCGTAGTGGATTTCGGATTGATCCTGAAAGCTGCAACTGGATTGCCACGGTCGGTGGGCCGCCGCAATTAGCTAAAAGCGGTCGCCCGCACGCCGGAGTGGCGAAAACCCACAACAATATCATCCCTTTCTCTCAATGCAATTCTGGTTTTTCCCAGTGGGGAGGTTTGGGAGGGAAGAAATAGGGCCTCTGGCTCGATTTTGCAGATAATTTTGATTTCTCTGTTGATTTGGGTATGTGAGGGTGTGTGGAATACAGAATTGAACGCAGTCCAATTTACAAATGACATTTTGGTACTTTAATTTGGAATTTCATGTAATATAACATTACCCGATAGAGGGAATGCCGTATAACTTCTGAAGTAATGGACATAGAAGGATGAATTTGGTGTCTAAAAGTAGGCTTTTGGTATGAGAATTGATTGGACTAATAATCTTACGGTTTGGAATACTCCTTATTCACATAAATCCAAGATGGCCGCCCGCAAACCCCCTGATACAGGAGATTTCTTATAACTACCAACTTGGTAGAAATGGAATGATGACTTGTGTGTCCCAATATCGGTTTTCAGGTCTGGGAAATTAAATTATGCAATACTTTTACGGTTGAAGCATCCTTGATTAAGATAAATCCAATATGGCTGCTGTACAATTCACCTGATGAAGAATTCACCAAAATTCACCGATACTGGTAATCTGTTATAACTTTTGAAGTAAAGGATATATAAATACGGTTTTGGTCTCTCATCATTGGTTTCCAGGTATGTGGAATTGATTAAAGATAAGACTGTATTGATTGGGGCATTTAATATTGTCATAAATCCAATTATAGCTAACATAAAAACATGATCAATTAATGGGTTACAGCGAACCCATTTTCCTTTTTATCCCATTAAACTTTTTTTTTTCAGTGACCCTTTGCAGATTGTTATCTCCATACCGAGTAAAAAGGTCTGAAGAGAAGAAGAGAGACAGAGACAAAGACAGAGACAGAGACCAATGACTGAAATTTTTGGAATAAGTGAACCTAGATGGATTGCATTGGGGCAGTTTCAATCAGACGGTGACAAAATGTTATTTTCTGGTCATGAAACATGTAAAAGAAATTGAGCAGTAGTGATTAGTAAAAAGAAGACAACAGAGTCAGTACCGGGATATAACCAAGTCAACGATAGGTTAATGTCAATAGGTTAATGTCAATGAGATTGAAAGGACATCCAGTGAACACCACCATCATTCATTCAGATGTATGGTCCAACTTCTGCAGCAGATGAAGAAAATGTGGAGGAGCTTTCTGGAAAGTTGCAGGAACTGGGTGAACATGTGCTGAAGGGGATATTTTATGGCTGGCTGGAATGCCAATTTGGAGAAGCAGGAGCACCAGGAATTGCAGGAAAGAATTAAATGGACTTGGTATCCAAGTCCAAGTGAATGCTGGAGTTCTGTGCGGAGAAGGACTTCGTAATTGCCAGCACATGGTTCAAACAACCCCAGCTCAGACTGTACACATGGTGGGCAACACAGAAGTCAGATCGACTACATTCAAAATCAATAGAAAATGAAGAGCTGCTGTGCAATCTGCCAATACTCTGCCAGGCACAGACTGTGGGAAAGACCATTAACTCCTTGTTGCAAAAACTAAGAATTAAATTGAGAAAGGTGGCTAAAAGATAAATTAAAACTCTGTCCAGACTTGACCTTGAAGACATATTATCTAAACTACAGTCAGTTCATGGAGCACCTTACCCCACGCAGTGTTCAAGTATATCATTTAATATAATAAATAAATGTCATTGTGTGTGTGTGTGTCTGTGTGTGTGTGTCTGTGTGTGTGTGTAGTGTGTGGTGTGTGTTGTGTGTATGTGTGTGTGTGTGTGTGTCTGTATGTGTTGTGTCTGTGTGTGTATCTGTTGTGTGTATGTGTATTGTGTGTGTGTGTGTGTCTGTGTGTGTGTGTGTCTTGTGTGTCTGTGTGTGTGTGTGTCTGTGTGTGTGTGTGTGACTGTACGTGTGATGTGTCTGTGTGTGTGTCTGTGTGTGTGTGTATGTGTGTGTCTGTGTGTGTGTGTGTGTGTGTGGGTGTGTGTGCGTGTCTGTGTGTTCTGTGTGTGTGTGTTTGTGTGTGTAACACCAATCATGCCAAAACTACTGGGCCAATTGCCACCAGACTTGGCACATGGACCATGTTTGACCTCATGGTGAACAGAGGCTACTTGGTTGTTTTTTTTTAATGACCATTAATAATGATGATATCACTAAATCATATTTTGCAAATTTGTGGGTGTGGCCTCGATGTCTCAGGTTCTCATCGGTTTTTAAACTTTCATGTTCCATTGCGCCTTCCGCCGTCCGAGCCATCGCCGTGACGTCACACAATCCGGAAGTTGTTAGCGGGTGGCATTCCGACTTCCGGTACACCTGCGCACAAGGAAGGCTTTGTGGGCGAGTTTCTCTCGAAATGTGTCGATACTCGAAGACAGAAAGGTAAGAATAAGATGTTATTGGAATGCACAGAATATTATGCTCGAGAATATGCTTTCCTCAGATTAACTGCTTAAGCATTTTACTCTTGCATCACTGTGGTAATTCGCCACTTTGTTGAATGAATATCAACAAACAAAAGGAGGCGCGTCTGGAATACGTTGTACTTTCTATTTTTCTAATATGTTGCATTCTGTCGCTTCATTTACCCGCTATACTCTCGATAACGTGAGTGACTGCTGCCGGATACACGGCGTCCGCACCGCAATCACCACAGCTGCATCACTGGGAGCGGCGTCCGCATCACCGTCCGATTTACAACATGCTGCGGCCTCCGGACACCCGTCCTTCAGAAAGTCGAGTTGCTGCTCCACTTCCTCTGCTGTTAATTCGGGGACCCTTTCTCTTAGTCGACGTTTTTTTTACGTGATGTAAAACCGTGACGCGGATGACTGAGATCCAGATCTTCAGCCCTGGATGGAACTACGTCCTTTTTATAGTACTTGCTCCATATGCACTTCACACTCGTACAGGCTTCATCAGAATTAACCCCACTACACGTGAGGGCTTCGATTGCGAAAAGGATTGCAGCCGCGTGGCTGCGGCACTCGCCCAAACCTGCCGTACAATTGCAATGGGCCGGTATGACATAGCCATGTGTTTTATCTCGGCAAAGCCATGGTTCCTATGGTTTGTCGGTCACGCGCTGTCCGGGTACAACCAATCCCTGAATGAAAACAACAGCACTAACTGCGGTATTTCATGCGCTGGAGCACCTCTGAACTCACTAAATGGCCCGAAATGAAATAATTATAGGCATCCAGTGATTTATAGGCCTGTAGCGCTTCTCCCGTGAATGGTCCTGGTGTTCGAATGAGTAATTATGTATGCTGGAGTACTGGAGAGGGGGCAGCTGCCCTGGATTACATATCCACCTACTGGTCGGAATGGAATAAGGATCAGGCAGAACAATCTCCACTTCACCCACGCAAACTTTCAACTTTTCCTCATATCTCGCCCCGATCGGTGGTAGACGGGGATAGAAAATATATGAGGAGTGCCCATATGGAATGATCAGGTTCGAAATCGATCAAATTTGAAGGAAACAATATTCAAATATACCGCCACACTTTAGCTCCACGCAAAGCGTATGTAAACCGGAAGTTGGACTGCCACCCGATAGTTCGCGCATGCGCACAAACGCGCAAATGTTTACATTACAGCGATCGCGCGTATTACATTCTGTCTAACCCTAATTCTAGCTTCCCGTAAGTTTACTTATTAGGCCCGTTGACTTAGCGAAACAGGGGCTGATGGATTGGGTCTCATCCATCCGTGTGTCTGTCCGTCCGCAGTCATATATCGGATATCTTTGGACTGATTTTGTTCAAACTTGGTAAAAGACAACATATGATGATATACATATGCGCATCATTTTGTTTCGCAATTTGATCAAAGAAGTCTGACTGGCGGCCATTTTAGTTGGAAAGACCCGATGTTGAACACGTCCTCAACCATTTATCGGACATGCATTTACCAATCTTGTTCAAACTTGGCACACAAATAGTGAACGATGGCTTGCATATGCACGTGATTATTTTTTGAGATCAGATCCAAGATGTCTGACTGGTGGCCATTTTGTTGCTTAAACCGTTTCTTAAACGTGTATTGTCCAATTTTGTTCCAACTTGGCACAATCATTTCCAATCGAAAATATCACACATGTGAGGTGACCAACTATCTTACACAATATAACTACGTGACCAACATCATTAATATTCATGGACGAATAACCCAATTGTATGCAATCTTCCATGTCACTTGACCAATCACGTCAGTTGTGCTGACACATAAATCTTGTAAATATGGGCTAACCCTTTAACTTTGTACAGCAAAATTACTAAACCCATGGGGGCTCAGACATTTAATGTCTTTTTCTCCTTGTTGTCATTGTAATTCCTTGAATATAATTTATGCATAATAATAATTCGCTACTTTGATGCGTACAGTAACTTCCCCGAACCGAACTTACTGAAAATAAATATGAGGGAACGTTTTAACGAGTGGGTAGAGCGAATATGAGTAGCCTACAGTACTGTACAGCAAGTAAAACTGTACAACATAGTTATTAACGTTTGCACGTATTCATAGCGCAAACGACTCAAGGTTATGATGTATAAATTATTTTAAGGGAATTACAGTAAGAAGAGCTGGACTTATCGAAAATTTTGGTGAGTTATGTCCTTTTCAAGAGTTTCCTTTACGTATTGAGCAATCATATCCACTATTAATTTTGATTTCAAATTGCTGGGGTGGTTGTGTTCAGGTGGAAAGGATCTATGGCTGGAGATTGAGTCCTGTTTGCCACCCCCTCAGGATTGTGGAGTGTGGGGTTAAACAGTTGTTGATCTTATCCAACCGCGCCACCCTCCCTGCCTCTTTGGCCAAGCTACTACCCCAACCCCCCCCCCCGATCTTATCCAACCGCGCCCCCCTCCCTGCCTCTTTGGCCAAGCCACTACCCCAACCCCCCCCCCCACATTGGTGCTTCTCCTGCCCGCCCACCCCCAGCCCTCAGGCCACTGGATCTCCTGCCCCCCCACCCCGGGTCCCTCAGTTCTCCTACCCCATTCCATCCTTTGAGACCATACTCTGTACAAAGCGCCGGTGCTGCTGAAGTAGTCTCCCCGCTGGCCCTCAAACTCTCCTACTCATGCCCCCTCTCATTTTTTCTCCTGAGCAATGCCATGTACCCCTGCTAGTTGAAAATATAATAATGATTTTAAAGGTCGTATTAAAAATATAATTCTGGAATTTTACCACCATTGATGCAGTGTCTTCACAACACCTTAATTAACTTGTCTAGGTACTGCAAAACTCGAGGTTTGTGGAAGCGGTAAAAAGGTGATTTGCGTTCTACAGTGTTCAAGTATATAATTAAATTGAAATAAAATAAAGATTTTAAAGGTCGGAGAAAAATATTTAATTCCGGAAGTTTACTGCCATTGATGTAGTATATTTTACACCTCCTTATTTAACACGTCACATTAGTCATTCATGCCTGTTGTTTGTGTCCTTTATGACATCCTTAACCAGAGAGGTGGTGTCAAAGCCACCCAATGCTCGCCTGTTTATACATTTATCGTTTTTTTAAAAGACTAGTCTAAATAATATTTTTTATAAAGCATTGCAGTGGTCTAATCCAAATAATTTTAAAGCAACATATGTATTTGTATATTGTAATCAGTAAAAAATAGTGTGGTAGATTAAAACATTAGAAAGGAAATAACTTGCACCAAAAACTTTAACATTTTCACGCTGATGCTGATGCTGACGTCACGCTTCACGCCGGGGGTATCGCTATAGCTCTCTGTTCTTCGAACAGGCGAGCTAAAAACAGTAAGTTTCCTGTTTAAAATGAATTTAAACTTTGTTTGGCTGCCAGACAGGCAAATAGAGTATAAACGAGAGAGTTGGTGTCAAAGCCACCCGATGCTCACCTGTTTATACATTTATCGTTTTTAAAAGACTAGTCTAATAATATTTTTTATAAAGCATTGCACTGAAGT
>CM068955.1:51917409-51936633 GCA_035128595.1 Eptatretus atami
CCAGGAATAAACTAATAGACACAAAGAGAACAACAAAATAAAATGTACAGAGACTCGGAGATAGAAAAAAAAGTAGAGGAGAGGACTGCCACGATAAAGACGGGGTTAAAGGAACAGAACACACACACACGGAGGTAGTGGAGGACCATGAGGGGAGCTGGCGACTGTTTAGTGGACCCGGTGCGAGCAGCTGGATAGCCTCCTCGGGAACGAGGGAGAACTTCTATTCTCCCTTGAAGCTGATCGCGACCAGGTGGTTCGGTCTGTCAAGCGAGTTTGAAAGGGGCGAGTGCTGCGAACGGTGCCAAGAGCTTGGTGGTATATAGGCCCCGGAACCCCTTGTGGTGGGCACTAACCCCAGTGCGATGGCCCGGGTGTGTGGTGAAAGGTGTGAGTATGGACCCCCTGTGCGAGTTGGAAGGCCGTGTTGAGTAGGAACCACGTGTTGCACGCGGAAAATGGCATGCGTGAGTGAACGGAGAGTCTGCAAGGAAGACCGTGTGTTAAGGGAGATGACGGTGGGCATGCGCGAACATGCAGCCGCGTCTCCCGGTGTGAGTGTAATGGCGCGTGGTGAGTCTCGTGAAACACACAGGAGAGCGTGTGTGGAAAATGGAGCTTGAGCGCGAGAGTGCGACGAGACGACGGCGACAGAGAGACAAGGCCGAGTAGCGGCCGTAGCTGTTTTTGGGGACCGCGCCGGGTTTCACGCAGCGCGTGCGGGGTCCGTGCTGTGCAACGACGCAGGCCGCCAACGTGCGTTGCTTGCGGAGTGAAACCGGTCCGAAAAACGCCAGCAGTTGGATGTTGCCGATCCGCGGACGGGACAAAGGGTAGGCTAGGATAAACGGATTTTGGACCGGATGGGTTCTCCACGGCGAGCGTGTGTGTGAAGCTCCGATGGGCCAGAGCACATGTGTATCGTGTGGGGAACCCCTCGAAATGCGAGGCTTGTTTTTTTTTGATGCGGCAGGGTGACGTCATGGCTGCATGTAGGGTTGGAATCGGCAGGAGGGAAGTTCCTGCCGGAATGGTACCGTCAAGAGGGACGAGTACGTTGAACAGCTGCCATGACGTGCCACGGGCAAGGCGCAGGTTGCGAGTTGGCCGCGCTGGTGCGTGCGCATAAAAAAAAGGAAAAAAAAGCAAGGCCTCGCTTCGGGTGAACAGGATTCCCTGGGCAAGGTGGTGGAAGATCCCCTTGGCTAGGCACAGGTTAACACTAGATTAGGGGGAAGGGTAGTGTTAGTTAGGACCGCGCTTCTGGGGCATGGGGTAAGTTCCTCATGGAGCCCGTGGAATGGATTTAGGTAGAGGTTTTAGTTTCAGATTTAGGATGGAAGGATGGGAAATGACATTTTGAAGACAGAGACAGATTTGTGGATGTGTAGTGGGGACGTAGCTTAAGCTACGTAGCTATTAAATGGGAAGTGTGCTATATTTTAAGGAATGGCGAGGGTAGCACGAGATAGGTAGGGATGTAGTGAGCAGGGATGGCAGAATTCAGCGGTGTGTGTTGAAGAGTTGTGAGGTGGAGGCTGATGAGTGAGTGAGGCCAGCGCGGTTTGAGTGAAGGAAGTGTTGGGGAATGGCATGGTGCCGATGAGTGATTGGGAGGAGTGATTCCCGCCAAGGACCCGGTGTCCAGTGTAGAGTGAGTTAGCTGGGTTAGTTAAATTGACAAAAATGGAGTATTTTGCTGTTGGTGGGAAAGTAGGCTCGATTAACCTTTTGGAGGGGTGCATTAAAACCCCTGGTTGACGGGCTGGAGCGTGCTGCGAAAGGTGAGTATCGCTGAGTGGGTACCCCGGCACCGGGCTAGTCGGCCGTTGGTTAGGGCCAGGGCCCAGGGGGCCGGGGATGGTAGTGGGCACGGGTGCCGCCCGCATGATGCGGGGGCCGGGGCGAATTGGCCGCATCGTGGGCAGTGTCGTGGGCACGGGTGACCCTCGGAAAGGGGGCCCGGGAGGCAGCCTGGCCACGTGAGCGTTTCAGGGGAGTCACCATGCAGGGCACTCCCCGGTGTTTAGGGAGCTGCGTAGGCTCGGAGGCAGTGTTAGTGCCCGGGGGTCCATCGGTTTGGGAATCCGGGCAGAGGGTAGTTCCTGCCAAGGGAGCCACGCGTCCCAGCCACGAAGCCGTGGGAGGCACGGAAGAAAATTGGGGGGCGAGGCCCGAAAATTGCGAGGACACCAAACACAAGGCGACGGGAATCTGCGGTTGTTAGAACTAATAGTTTAGCGAGAGGCGCTGTTGAAAGCCCGGGGGTACTAACAGTTAAATGGTTTAGGGTGATAGGAAGTTACCCTTCCGCCACCATCCATCCCTTCGGCTCGTTGTGCCGCCGCTGGACTCACCGTGGTAAAGTAGATCGCTGAAACTCTGAGGAGGCCTCTTGAGGCATTGAGGGGCCTCGGACACAGGACGCTAGCTCTCCCTTATCCCCTCCAGGAGGGAACGTAGGGGTTGGGAGTAGGCTAGAGACGATAGGTTAGTCGAAACAAGGACGATAAAGGGGTTAGGAGACGAATTCATAGTGGGGGAAATAAAAGTGCAAAATATAAACAACAAAAAAAATAAGTGGGGGCTAAATTGGGTTTTTACAAATTAAGGGGTGGGTAGGACAGAGACAGGCAAAGGGCCGGATAGGTTGGGAGGGAGACAGTAGTAGGTTCAGCCCGCCTTCCGAGTGGCCACACCACCGCACTCCCTCCACCAACCTCCACTGAAAGGCAAAGGCTGCCACACTTCATCGGGCTGGGTGTTTTGCTTCAAGGCCTGTGCCGGTTCGGATCGTCTGCCGGCTGTGTTTGCGTGCAGCGGCCCTGTTGCCGATGCCTTGGCTGCACCACCTTTGCCAATTCCATGCCTTTCTGCCCTCGTCAATCTTTTGCCCCCGTTTCTTTTTGCATTTTACCCCCCCTTTTTCATTGACATGTGCGCCAGGATCCGTCGCGCAGTTTGCGAGGACTTCCCTGTTGGCAAGCTACAACACGGGCCTGCCAGTGGTGGCCCGATGCACCGTGGTTTGCGTCCATCCATCCATCCATTCAAATCCATCCATTCCATCCATCCGTTGTGTTCATTGCGTGTGGCACTTGAGCTGGCACGGAGACTGTTTTTGCCGCCAGCTCATGCGCCGTTATGTTCACTGGTCCATGTTAAAAGGGGAGGGTCCTGGACTGGTTTTGAAGCAAGCCAGACCACGTTCCCTTGTCACCCTGCATCATGAGCCAGAGACTGCGTGGCTAGCAGCCTGGCTCCTGCTTGACTTTTGTTTTTCTCTTTGCAGAGTCATTGATCCTGGGCCATGGAAATAGTGTAAATTATAAAGGTTAAGGTGTTAAGTTGTGTATTGTATATGAGTGCGCCCCCGCATGTAAGTCTTAGCGTCGGCAATTTATTTTAAGTTGTCGTATGAGTGGTTTGTTTAGTTAAGATTACTCAGCCCGTAGGTTATTTATTTTTGGGGACACGAATACACTGAATGTCGCACTCAGGGATCCGAAGGTAAAACGTACTAGGGGAGAACTACACATGATGGCACACGAAAAATTCGACGACTCGGGACGAGTCTGTAAAAAAGGGGAGGGGGTAGTGTTATGGCGTGGAAATTTGCAATCACACCAGAAAGGTACTCAGGTTAGATATATCGATCAGTTCATGTGAAAAGTTAGTCCACCACCCGTTGTTTAGAGGGAATATGTGTGATCATCCGGGCTGCGACGCTTTGAGGGCATCTTTTCTTTCTACTAATCGTTATTTTGGAGCTATTAAGCCACCAACAACTCAAACACCACACCTTCGCCTCTTTACCTCCACAACTCCATCCCGGCAAACATCTCTTCCCGCCATTCCCAAACGACGCCCTGCCAACAACCAAACCACAAAGCAAACCCTCCACCACCTTCGCCTTTCTCCTTCCAAACCAACAAACCACACCAACCTTGTTCACACCGAACGTCGTGCTGTCCAGGGCCGTCGGTGATTCTTGCCGAAACGCGTCAAGCCACGAGTGCACATGGATCCTTTTCGGGAGAGGAGAAGCGGATCAGGAAGGCTTCACGGCCCTTTCTTCCCATCCAATGCACTGAGCATCGGGTGACATGGCCCCGCCTCCGAACCCGCTGTGAATGCGTTCCTTTTAGGGAGGGGAAATCGGATCAGAGGAGGCTCACGCCCCTTTTTCCTCCGTCCAATGGCGAGCGTCGGGCGAGGTGTGGTTCCGCCTCAAGCGCGTTTGATCGCGAATCTGCATACAAGCTCCTCCCCCGGTCTATAAAGACACGAGCACAACGCAGCTCGGGTGTGCAGAAAGGGGTTGCAGAAAGTGGCGCTAGTCGGAAAGCGTGGAGTACGTGTCATGTGTTTGCGGGAATAATAATTTGGATGGCGAAGGGGCGGAGCTCGGTGTCGAGGTCGAGGGACGAGTCGGCGGAGTGAGCAGGGACGCAGAGAGGACTTAGGGCGAGAGTCGCTGGAGTCGTGCGGTCCCGAGACCCCGCTAGCGGGACGGAGCGTCTGCCATTTCCCCTCTTCCCACCCCGAGCATCAAACAATTTCCCCCATCCGCGCTGAGATAGCGCCGGTAACCCATAGTCCGCTCCCCGCCCCAACCGTGGTGTCGAATGACAACACGTGCCTGCGCAAATGCACGCCAAAGGAAGCTCACCGACCATACCAGGGGCACGGAGTCAGGCGCGTTACGCGAACATTGCGGGTAAGACCCCTTACGTCTCGTGGCGGACCTGGCCGATCAACCCAGGTCCCCGTTCATTTGTCCACGGACCTGTCTGCCTCCTTGCCTTGAGGGTGGCTTGTATTTTCGTTTGCTTTTGGTGTAAATGTGTGTGTGTTGGCGCCAGTCTATTAAGTAAACCCGTATAAGTGCTTTGTACATTGCTTATTCGGTAGTAGCTCTGCGTTGCTTTTATGCTTTGACTGTTTATATGTGCATTTTTGTATTGGCTGTGGAATACGTGCTTGCCGGTGTGTGTGTGTGCTGTGTGTGTGGTGTGTTGGTGTGTGTTGTGTGTGTGTGTGTGTATGTGGTGTGTGTGTGTGTGCGTGTGAGAAATTAAAATTGCTTGTTGAACTGTTTTCCCGTTTCGTTGCGTCCTTTCCTTCTTTTGAAAGTTCCATCTTGCAATCACGTAAGGATTCGGTAGTGGGTGTAGACACCAATAAATAATCTGAACCGCGAGGTCGGCGATAACTCCTCTCGGTTATCCCTGCAGCCACGGAACGAGCCGCTTAAGCGGTCGTGTCCGGAGTCGACCTGCGGCGTGGTACAACTCCTTCGGTACGCTACCCACGCGGGTACTAGGTATATCGACATCGGCGATCACCCCATTTCCGCGCGGGTAGAATGCGGACTGGGTTGTGGTGAGGTTAACAACCCCAACCCGTGACTGGCTCCTGGCGTAGTTCAAGAGGCGTCATGACTGAATTGTCCGTTCCGGTGGGAGACGCGTCGCGATTTTGAGTTACGTGGCGATCGCACGGTCCGGCGGGCGAAATTCGTAACAATGTTTTATCTTTAGGTGGCGCTTTTATAAGTAAAATAAATAAAAATTCAAATTCAGGTACCCAGGACTACAGAACCAGCAGCTTGGACCCTGCAGAGGAATGAGAACGCGACCTTGTTCCAGGAAGCATAGGCGAGAGGACATCACTTGGAAGGATACACAGACAGCTACGAGCCACAACACGCCTCCAAAGGACGGAAAGAAAACGAGGGAATCTCCTCAAGCACTGCGTTAACTCCCCAGCTGGGCAGTTCCGTGGCAAGATAGGAAATTTAGATATTTGTATTTTACTGCATTGTTCAGGCAATGAAAAGGACCTCAGAGGCAGTAACATTTCCTCTTGAAAATGAACATCGTTTCATTCATTTACAAAGGATAAAGATATAAGTGATAAGGCCATAATTTATTGGCTGCTTTTAGAGCATCCTTATTGTGGACTGTACCAAAAAATCCCAATAACCTCTGAAACTGGACCTCCGGAGGACCTGTTTTTTTATGTGCCCAAGGAGAATGTCTTACGCTCATATAAAACTAGGACAAATGTGCCAAGAGCGCGTCCTAAAGGTTTTGTCGTCTAAACAACAACAAAAAAAACAACAACAGCAAAACAACTTCCAATATTTCGTCACTGCCTTGAATTAAAGCCAATAGCGAGACCCGTCACTAGTGTATTTACGTATTTACGAAAAATATAAGTGTATTTTAATAAATAAATAATGTATTTACGAAATTACAATACATTACATGGAATAATCTTTAAAATAGTAACGTGAACTTTTCGAAACTTTAAAAAACAATGTCCGAATATATTTATAAGTTTCATGATGGACGCTCTCCAAAAGGCACCCTTCCAATGCGAGCGATGATGTTACAAAGTGGTTAGTATTTTAAGGAGATCCGGATTGTGTATATAAAAGAAGCCGAGTCCTAATATAAAGGTTTGTCTTCACCAAGGAAGAAGAAGAAGAACAACACGAGCTCTTCGTTTTAGAGCAGCGTTTCGCACGCGAGACTCTGCTGAAAAATTAATCTTTAGCGAAATAGATAAATGGGATTACACGGCTGCCATTTTGTTAGTGTCTTTGGAAACATGCCTGAAATTCCGCAAGGCGGGTTTACTGGGTGCAAACTAAAGGGCTGTGACAATCATATTTATTGGCTAAATTGATTGATAGCATGTACTTGAATATCGGCTATCGCGTCGGCCAGCCTTTCCATCTAGAGCGAGCAGCCATGTGCCTACCGGCTTGTTATTGTTAAATTATTGTTATGAATTAAATATTAAAAAATAACATCAACAAACATCAACAGTTTTGCTCAGCTTTTATCAGTGTCTGAAAAATAATGGAACATAACACTGGTTCAAACGTATATAAAAAATGCCACAAACATGCCAAACATGTCTGCTGCAATGTAGAGAAGTTCAACTGTCACTCGATCATCTTGTAACTGTAGTTTGTTCTTGCTCTTGGTGTGTATGAAGTGTGTCTTTAGCTCCACCACAAGGGTGCTGCCAAGCGTAATGAGATCGCTGGAACAGTTGGAGCATATCGCTATGAGAGTCCAGACGCATGTATAAACATACTCTGAACTGCTAGTGTAAAGGCGGCTTGGGCTCTGTTCGGCTACCTGGTCAGCCGAGCCTTAGCAGCAGAGCGAGGCGGAGGTTTGGCTGGAACCCATGTTGAGGGGGAGGAGGCATCATCCGGCTGGCGACTGTGGCTGCTGCATGTTTAGGTCCACATACTCGGTGTCTGTTGAGCCTCAGGCTGACGCAGGCGGTGCCTTTGCTGCTGCACATGTGGCGAGGTGGCTGGTACGTAGCGGTGCCATACTTGTTCGCACGGAAGCAGGAGCAGGACGGTGTCGACTGTGGAGGTTCTCCTCATCACTCTCGTAATCTAACACCTCACTGAGGATTGGGTGAAGCGTGACCTTGCCATTCGGAAACCTCGTATTGGACATGCTGAGCAGGCTGTCATGCATGTAGTTGGCGAAGGCTACGGTGGCTGTGATGGGCTGAGGCTTTGCGAGAACTTTGAGAGCTCCCAGACTCTGCCACCCTCTTCTCGAGTGACTGCAGCAACTGGTCATCGTCGTGGCCAGCCTTCCCCTTGCCCTGTGTGGATGAATAGGGGACAGGGGAGGGCGTGCTGTCGTCACCAACCATGAGCTCTGCACAGGCAGCCTCGCAGCCTCGAGGTCCCGCTGTGTGCTGCAATGGTTTCCTTTACCTGCAATTATCACAATTGATTAGTAAATTACAAGGCAAAAATAAGAGGCAAATTCACATGATTTGTAGTAAATCAATGAATAATTAGCTTAGAGATCTGTAGGACAGTAAAACTAATATAAATAAATATTAGTATTGCGGATATTAATATGTTTATACTTACACTTTTGACGGGCTCAGCACGATGGCGGACCACAGTCTTGAGGAAGCCGAAGTTTGCCTTCAACCACTGCTCCCTTGCGTCATTTCGGGGGCGCCGTCACCGCTCTTGTTCTTGTCGAGACAGGTGTGGGTGTCTCGCAGGAGACTTGAACCACCTTGAAGGTGCTCGACAGACTTTCCCATGGCCTTGCCTTGATCCTCCCAGAGCTTTGCCTTCTTGTCCACCCTCCGGTAGTCCGTCTTCTTGATGTCCCAGATGCATGCGTTCTCGCGAAGGAGAATCGCAGATGAGCTGCTCCTCTTTGAAATCGAGAAACAATACGGTGTCTTCTTGGCCCTTCTTCGCAAGGTTGGCTGAGAGGAGGCGGAGGCCACGCACGCAGCTATCGATGCCCGACGATGGCCCGAGAGGCGTTGGAGCTAGCATCCTCTCCGTCAGAGGGTGAGCGTGTGGGGAGGGTTTTGGTGATGATGGATCCTCCTTGCGTCCGTGTCCACGGCCACAGGCCAGGAGACTTCTTGGCAGCATTCTTTGAATTTCTCGCATGACGATGATGTTGATATTCGATTGTCTTAGCTAGCTTGGTTATGATTAAAATGTTCGAGCGCCAGCGTCCATTTTAAATAGTCGAGTGGCAGCGATTTAAATTGCTTGAGCAGCAGCGATTTAAATCGTTGAGCGGCAGCCTATGACTAGCCTACGCCACGTGATCGTCGACGATACTTTGCCGCACGCTATGCATACGGTAGGCTATCGGTGGGCATACGTTGTGAACGCCGCCAACACTCTAAGCATTCGTTGGGATAAGTTATCGAAACGTTCTGTGTACGTTACTAATACGTTATGCATTTGTCCAACTCGTTATGAATCTGCCAAAAACTGGAAAAAACATCAATAGTTCAGTGTAGAAAAACATTAAAAAAAAAACAAAATAAAACCATGGAGTCTGGAACACTGACGAGTTCCTCCTGTGAAGCCCATTTTTATATACCAATTCCCCTAAGCTATAACGCTGCCAATATGCCATTATTACGGTAGCTGTAAGTTAGAAACTACGTTTCAGTAAGTTCTGTGGTCGTGCCGGATAGACGTCAATCAAATACGTCTACATACGTCAATGTGCGTTGGAGATACGTTATACATAGTTTCAAAGCACGTTACTTCATAGGTTAAAAATTAAGTTTTCGGGTATGCTAAACATTACCCTCGACGTGGTTTCGACTTATGAGTAACTTACAAGTAACGTGTGTCGACGTGTTGTCAACGATCGCGTAACGTGCCTACAACTTATGTCAGCGTATGCGGAATGTGTGTCATACGCTGGATATGTCGGACAAATTTTTCAAACAATGTTTGAAAAATTTGTCGACGTACTCGGCGTACTATGACGTATGCCAGCGTGCTTCAGCGTGCTTTCAGCGTCTTCAGCGTGCTCTTAACGTATAACAAAACTACCCATAACGTATTCGACGTGTGCCAGTTGTATTCGGCAATTTTTCATACGTCGGCATACGCTGGCTAAAACGTCAAGGTGTGACAGCGGCTTGACACTTCGATGTCTAGTGCGGTTATGATTTGAATCGTCGAGCCGCAGCCTTTTAATAGGCTACGCCACGTGATCGTGCGGCGATACGCTGCCGCGCTATGCATAAGTTAGATAGACTATCGTTGGGATAGTTGTGAACGCCGACAACAACGCTCCAGCAGATTCGTTGGTATAAGTTATCTATATGTGATTGGAAACGTTCTGTGTAGTTATACGTTATGCATACGTCCAACTCGTTATGAATACGTCCAAACTGAGAAAAAACATAATAGTTCAGCGTACCCAGCGTTTTGCATACATTTTTGATACCTTGCCATACGCTGGCTAAAACGTTCAAGGTTGTGACAGGGCCTTTAGTGCAAAGTTGGCTTCACCACTCAGGCTGTGCGGTCAAGGATCTTATGGGCGGTAAATGCCAATTGGTCACTGTCCTCATAGCAAATGCAGAATTTTTAGTTTTGTCCCAGAATTTGCAACAAGCGCATCGAGAGAGTGTATCAGTATTCCATGACCTTCCTGGCTCTATGGGCCACATTAAGTCGTAATGATGCATATGTCTAACTATTGTGCAATTTTGGCCCTCAGGTCATTTTAACCAAAAAGAACCATTGCAGGGAGGAATTGCTCTGTTCTTATCTCAAATCTCTACCGTATAAATAGGAGTGAAAACTTGTCACTGCAGACAGCGGAGCCAATAGCTCTTGACGAGTCAAGCAATAATTTTGCTTCGACTGACCTCATGGCCTGGTTATAATACGCGATCACCCTTTCCACCCCAGCCCCCCCCCCCCGCATCGGAGACAAGATGACCCCAAAGCTTCTGGCTCACATCCATGCCTCGGGTAAAGACCAATCATCAGGGATATATGCCAATATGGGTGCGGATGCCAAATACCCCTTCAAAAAACTTTTCTGTCCAATTATATGAAGTGCCCTTCACTTAAGCCAGTGAGAGGCCTGGTATTTCTGTGAACTCTGCCACAAAAGTGCCGGTAGTAAGAGCAGATCCCCAAACCCCCGCAACTCTTTGATGTTACAAAGTATGAGCCACTCTTTCTACCACTCTCACTTATCTGGGTCACCCTCACTCCCTCACGGCTGATCACATGGCCTAGATAAGCAACCTCTTTCGCAAAAAAAGTGCACTTCTGGCACTCAACTTCAAGCCTGACTGTCTGAGCACCCAGACATCTGGTTCAAATTAGCGATGGCTTGTTGAAATGTTTAAGCGTGTACCAGTACATCATCCAGGTATACCAGGCATGATTGCCATAGCATGCCATCAAGTCACACATCCACCAACTCTCTCAAAGGTGTGAGGGTATTGCACAAGGCAAACAGCATCACAAGGAACTGATACAGTCCCTAACTGTTGAAAATACCATTTCTCCTTTCTTGACACCAGTCCATCTCCACTTGCAAAATCCCACTCTTAAGGCTCAATGTGGAAAACTAATTTCAGCCCGAAATGGCGTCGAGCATCATCAAGTTAATTATAGGCAAAGGATAGAGAGTCTTTGAATGCTACAATAGTTCAGCTGCTGACGTAAAAGTCCACGAAGAAACGTATGGTCCCTCCTTCTTTTTTAACCACGCACACAAATGGTGACGCAGTGAAGGACTTACGAGGGCTCGATGACTCGTGAATCGATAATTTTCTTCACTTGCTAACAGCCTCCTCCCTCTTGGTCTATGGGAGCATCGGGCAGGCTGACAACGGCAGGCTGGCTCTCCGATGTTGACCTGTTTCACCAGGCACATGCATCAATGTTCTCAGAGGACAGGAGTAGATTCCTTAATTGCCACTGATATAACTTGTGTAAAGGCCTTCTGCTGGGTCCCCTTAGATCTACACTACTGCAATGGTCATCTCAAAAATGGGATCTGCGCCATCTCTACTCAAGCACTACATTCATCTATGATCCATTCACTAGATTGTATGTTTTGCTCTTCGTAGAGTTGTTTGACCTGTTTGTCCCTCATCTGTGTGACATCAATAACTGGGGTGCAAGCTACCTTCACATCACATCCAGGCCCGTGCCTCCAATGTCCTCAAGGTGTAGTGCATGGTTCTCATACTGCCAATAATTATGATGATGGCCACAACAGCCGCTCAGTCTTTACGAGGGTGTGGCCCATGACTAATTTGGTGCTCCAACCAGGGACTTCAGTAGGCCACAAGGCTCCCACCACACACCGGAGACTATTGCCTCGGTGCATAGAGGGATTGTCACCGAGTCAGGAGCCTCCATCTCCACCTTGTTCTTGGTGCTCACTCCCCCAATGGCAGCTCTTCTGACCCACCTGCAGGATGCCCTGGCCCAGATCAATTTTAACAGCTGCTGGTACCACAGCAATCCAACAATATTAGGCATAAGTCGCACACCACCTCCGCCCCCCAAACTCGACTCTACGATTTACCTTCCCAAATTTCAAGGGTACAAAACATGCCCTATGATGGGAGTCCTTGGTCCAGCAGCCAACTGCAGACTTGTGATCTTTTAACTGTGGATGTTATCCCAAACTTTGCACTTGATTTCCAGGACCAGAGGGCTGATTATTGTGGTGCTTGCCCGTGTCCACCACGACATCTACCATCATGCCTTCAATTTACTAGCAACAAGTTTTGATTTTGCATAGCAACCAGTTGATTGTAAGCTCCATTGTCTTGGGTTCCCGTGACCAGCCATGAGTAATGCGATTCTGCACCGTGCGGGCATGTATTTGCAGATGTTTTCATTTATGGACATTTTCCATGGTTTTGTGTTTTTTTTTTTCCTGGGATATTGGCTTTGGAGTTACAGAGTATGAGAAATTTCTGCTTTGTAGTCCACCTACGAAGTACTTTACATTTATATCAGTGAGTGAGTTAGGTCCATTGGTAAGAAAGAGCTTCAATATGAATGAAATAATGAATTTTATGATTAGAATGAGCTCTTTATTTTAAAAGTTTACTGTTATAGTTATTTTTAATGTAAATACAAGCAAACGTTATAAAATTAAGGGTGAAAGAGGTGTGTGTTAGCATTGCCGAGCAACGTCGAGTGTAAGCACCATTGTCTTTGGCCCTTGGGTCACGTGACCTGGCAGTGAGCAAACTGAAGCTGCTTTCATTTTCCATACATTTGCCAACTTTCATTTTTTCGATATTTTTCGTTCACATAGATTTTCAGACTGCTTTGTGATTTTTTCCTCCGATATATATGCTTCGATAATATATGTTGCAGAGCAGTATGCAAAATTTCAACTTATAGCCCAACTCGAAGGTGCTGAACAATTTGTATCAGTGAGTGAGTGAGTCAGTGGTAGCTGAATCAAACCAATGATAAAAAATGGAAAGTTATGTGACCAAAATGCAATATAATTAAATATTAGATATTTCAAGTGTGCTGTCATACACAATTATTTAGATAATCAACAAATTGCGAATTACTAAGACTTTTAGTAATTAGCAATATTTAAAACATCAATGCTTAAGCACACCAGAGACAGACATAGGGATCACTTGCAATTGCTTCCTTCTAAAGTATAATATCCGAGCTCCTTCCACGCTTTTAAAAGCCATTGGTGCTTGCATTCTGTAAACAGCTAAATAACTCAACAAATCGACAATTAGTGATTACAATGAGCTCTTTATTGAAAAGTTTACAACTATAGTATTTTTTAATCTAACAGGCAAAAGTTATAAAATAAGAGAGGCAGAAGCAGCGCTTGTTACTGTTGCTTAGCAACCAGTTCCAATGTCAGCTCCATTGTCCACCATCAGTGAGCAGAACAGAGCCTGCACTGGCCAAGTCTTATTCGCAGATATTTTTGTTTACGGACAATTTCCGATGGTTTGTGATTATTCCTGCGATAATTGGCTTTGAGATACATCAATATATAAATATATATAATATATAATATATATTAATATATATATATATATATATATATATATATAATATAACATGGTGGTGGGATGGCAGCTGGTAGGATAGCCTCGAGATATGCACAGTTGCCTCTATGCTGCTATCTTGTTTTCGAAATCCAGACACAGCTATAAACTGGTCATCCCGGTGTTTCGCGGTCACGGTGATTCATCAATATTTGTGCTGGGTTCTCTTCTGCCAGCATTATTTGGTGAATGTTGAAGATCCACAGGTGTCTTCCGCGAAGAGTAGACGAGCTATCACTGGCACCATGCCCAGATTACAAATTGTTGTGCATAACTACTGCTGGGAAGGCATCGGCAAACCACCCAGCATAGCCCTTGTCAAGGAAACTGCTTCGGCAGCACTGACTGTCTGTAACAGAGTATGAAACATCAGAATCAAAATATTACATACACAAGTTGGTAATTGGGTTACACGATCAATGATCGGGTTTATTTAGATTTTAGACCATAGTAAACCATCAAGGAGATTATATGTTTAAAGGTGAGCAAACATTAAAACTCGAGAGGAAAACATGGCAATGTGGCCAAGTGGCCTCATTCCCCTTTATTTGAGGTCCTTCAGGAGCGTACAATGACTACTTACAATCAGTGTAGTCCCGCGTTGTGTATTAAATTTCTATTCTGCATACGAAATAAATACTTAAAATGCAATTGGTTCGATTCCTGAAAAATATTTCATGTTCAAGCGTGACGCGGAAGGGCCGAGGAGTAAGCAGCTCTTCCCCTCTTCAACTGAAAGCACGTTCAATCGCCAAAGCGGTGTTATTTCTTGTTTTGACATTGATTTGATAATAATTGAAAATTTTAATTGTGACATTCACCTTTCTTGTGTAAAAATAATGTGGTACAGCAAATTTTGGGGGAAATTTGCAAAAGGGTATGGAATTGTATAGGATCAAAGAAAAGGCTGCACACCTACACACACCGACACGTTAAATCTACAGATATATAATAGATAAATAAATAAATATTAAATTGGATACAATAGCATATACATCTCATATTCACACCAATCTTCTCCATTGCTAAATGTGTGTGTTTGTGTGTGTGTGGGTGTGTGTGTTCTCTATACCATAACTCGCGAAATCATGAACTAAGCAGCCTGAAACTTTGCATGATATTAAGGGAACTTCATGGGAGTGCAAAGAGTGAAAATTTGGTGTTTGGGTGATTTTAAAAACAACCCTTTTGAAGATAATTAACGGCCTTATTTAATTTATTTCCCTTCATCAGGTGCATCGTCGGCCACCTCTCTCTCCCTCTATGGAGTCTGAAGGCGCATTCTTGTTCCCCTCGCTGGGGTCTTAATTCACACCATTTTGTCTGGTCCTGCTGAACCATGCCTTGAGTTGGAACGGGCCTCCAACGATTTCTTAACGATAAAGTTTTTATTTTTCACTTTCCCTCACACATATCATCGAATGTCTGATTAATCAACCTAACAATTGTTGGATACATTGCAATGCTTATAAATCGCCCGGAGATGCCAGTGTTCATGGCTTTATTTCATTTGGATACATGCCAAGAACCTCGAGAATGCTCTTAAAAGTCAGCAAATAATACAAATTTAAGTCAAATTGAACTTAGCAGCAGTTCGGATTGATTAAAAAAAGTGTTTCATTTGTTGTAATTTGGATATGGTTTTTAACATTTCGGGGGTGACTCCGGGAGGTGTTTTAGTAGACGGATCAGCGATCGTTTAGTCGCTTCCAAGGCAGCTTCAGTTCCTTATCACTGTTTCATTGGAGTGCTTCCTTGGAGTGCTTAAGCCACCTGGGTGGGCGCTCTACAATTATTCGCAATGTCACTGATACTGCATTGTATATCAGGTCGAAGTCAGGTCAGGTTATGGGAGCATAGCGCCAAGCACGGTCGCTGCCGTCCCTTTCCGCTGGTACTTCCAGGGCCCCGTCTGGCCATCCTCTCAGGGCAGATGCCTGCCCCATCCCCATCTCCTGAGAATTGTCCGATCAACCTGCTGCAATCACAAGGCAACGGGTCAGCCCATTGACCGCTCTCCACTCATGAGAACTCCCCGATGAGAGAATCTGGTGACGCAGGAAATCAGCAACAGGGAAAACGAGCCACATGTCCAATAGCAGCCGCATGCTGACGCTCATTGACTATGCAGGTATACTAAATCTCAATTTGAGTCTCTCTCAGCAACCGCTCGTGGAAACACAAAGTCCCGACCAGCGATATGCCAAGGATTCTCTGAAGAGGACCTGGTACCCAAAGGAAATTAAGTCTCCGTCTAGATCCTTGTCAGAGCACAGTCCTCGCATGCAATTAGAGCCAAGACTGGCAGACCAAGGACCTGAGACTCAGACTTTCGTCCTCCACACAGGTACCTGCGCTGGCTACAACCAAATACCCCATTATCCAGTGAATCCATGACTTCCCTCAGGCGACCACACAGAGCGTCTATTGACACTCTCTGACATCAAGCCAGCAGAGACATGAATATCACTGCAAGTGTCATTGTGAATCTCCCACGACCTCAGACATCCTCACCTACAAACAGGCACAGACAAGGACAGCACATCCAAGATGTCAATTGAAAGCCTCGGATCTATTTGACCCAGTGAAACACCGTAATCCCAGCGGCATCGACTCCTCATTCCAGCACCTGCGAGCGCCCAAAAGGATATCTAAAGTCTCCACAAACAGATGACTGCATCATCGCCGAAATCAGGTCAGAGATATTGACATTCCCCAAACGAATGCATCCACAGCGCTTGAACTCTCTGACATCCCCTAGATATCCAGTCCATACAAGTGCTGAAAAGTGGGGGGCCAGTACACTCCACTGACGTCGAATTCCAGTAAACAACTGGAAATAATGTCCAGTAGATGGTACCTACCACATCTCCACAGCACTCTCAGTACCCAGAGTAGGGTTCAGATATGAGATTGATCAGTTTGGTGGCACCCCACGAAGACCAAGGATCTTTCCGAGAGGCATCCCGATTCACTGAATCAAACACTTTAAAGAGATCAACATAAGCGCAAGCAGCCCCTGCCAAAACTCTCGTCGTGTGTTTCCGGTGAGGACCCAGGAGGAGCAAGGATATTCGGTCAATGCGTTGACCTCTTTGGTGTAAAGCCTGATGCTCATGGACGCTGGTGCTCAAGCAAGATGGTGGCAAACCCTTCATAATATCCGAGCAAAGACTTGCCCGGCACGAGCAGGCGTCACCCTCAGTAGTTGTGTTGGCAGTCTTGGCGATCACCCTTCCCTTTCCAGAGAGGGAGCAACACAGGCCCCTCTTCTCCAGTCTAGTTGGGATGATGCTTCTGTGGTTCCAGGCAGAGCAGAGAATCTGCATATGCAATAGACAACAAAGTGCAGGCATTTCCCACCACCTTGAGAATTAGTTCAGTCTATGGATGCTACAGATTCACTGGAGCTTTACCCCATTCACACCGGTTCACCGCAGCTGTGTTTCCATACATAGGCGTAAGGTGACACAAGTTCATTGGAGGGTCAGCACAGCATGGAGATTGGTAACACCCCTGATGTCCAACTCGGACAGCTGGTGGATCAGCCTGGTACATAACACTCGAAAACCGGGCCCCATGCGGGACTTCACATTTCGACTCCTCTGTCAAGAGGCCTACCACCCTCTTGTTCTAACTGCAAGTGCCTCTGGGGATGGCTTGGATGAACGGCAATGTCACGTATTCTCCTCTGTAAAGCAGTGATGTAGAATCACTTGGACCTACAGGTGATGCTCTATCTCCTCACAGATTCCTCGCACATAGGCCTTCTTGTCCCACCCTTAGGCACGTTGCATGTTTTAATGCCTCATGCTCCCTGATACAGCTCAGCTCGCCATTCAGTCCTGGTCCCCCTGCGATTTCTGGTCAATGGTATCCAGTGTCCCCTTGAAGACAAATTCTTTCTTTTGCCCGATGGTGAGTTTTCCAAGCATCCACTGGGCAACTATCATAGGATCGGTGGTCCGTAAGGCAACTCTGCCAATCTCTTTCAGGACCTGTCAAAGCACCCGTACCTCCCCAAATTTCCACTTAGCTTGCCGCAACTCCTTAGCTACCCTCTGCTACCTTGAGTCCTTGCCCATACATCCCCGCAGCCAGGCGGGTATTGGGTAACCGATTTCTCCTGGATTTAAAGGTGCAACTTAAGGTTGCTACAACAAAGCTTGGTGGTCAATATTGGAGGAACCTGAGCATCCGGTAGAACTCCTGTAGTTCTTGGATCATCCTCCATGTTCGACCATACACCAGGACTATGGTCATTCTCCTTTGCCACACCGCCAGCGTTGGAAATACCAAGTCCAGCGATGAGCTTTGTGGGCACTGAAACGCATGAACCCAGGTCACGCCCAAAGTCCCATGACTTCTGCAAAAGTCAAGGAACTTAGTGCTTATTCAGAGTTTCACATTTCCTGACCCCATAGGGGAACCAACACACGGTCTCATAACCATCCCTACAGTTCCAGTCGATGCATTGAAATCCCCCAAGACTAGAAGTGTATTCATCACTTCTTGAAATGAAGAAGACTCGAGTGTGGCATGGAATGCGTCCTCCCGCTGGTGAGATCACTTGCCTCAGTCGGAGCATAGAACAGAGACCAGGGAAATGAGCCACCCAAGGAGTGAGCGAATCCTTTTCTCATAATACAACTCGTTGACCAGTGTTACCTCAATTAACATTGGAGTCAGCTATTGGACACAGCTACAGCAACTCCTGTGGGCATGGAACCATGCAGAGCACTCAACAATAATCGTGTAAACCACCCACCATGATCCTCCGCCACAATCCGCTCTCCGAACTTCAGAAGTGCTGCAATCAGCAACGATGTCCAAAACGCTTGAGCTCAGATGATAACAGAAGACAGGTGACAATCTCTCTTAGGGAAGACATCCAGGTCACCCTCCGAAGGGACCGCTCAGGTTAACCCAAGGAGACCGCAGTCTGGTGGACGACACCCTCAGCACCACTGACAACTCTCTCACGCAATCTGACCCGGGAATGTTACTCAATGCTTTTCCCTCCTATCATCAAGATTGGGGGCCGAAAGTGCTGTGCCCCCCAAATCCCGGTCATCCGGTGAGCTTGCCCTGCGAAGGGAAGCTGCACAGAAGGTTGTACTCCCCGCACAGAGTGGTTTTCAGTATTCTTTGCGTTTTCTGTGTTTTTTGACGGAATGGCAGGGTTTTACGGTGGCCGGAGTGCAAATCCCTGCCACCAACCTCACTAATAAGAAGTAACCCAAACTGCAGGAGGAGCGTCCGCAGACACAGTGGGCACATAGATATGGATGGCCGATGGCTTCACAAGGAAGCCCTCCGCCCTTTGACAGGTTTTTGTTTAATCCTGCTGGATGTCATATCCAAACACCCTCCTCACAAAAAAACACCCTGGTTGGGGGGAGACATTTTAGGTCGCCGTGACAACCCGACATGGAACAGGTTAGTACAGGGTTTTACATGAATACCTGTAGCAAGTCAGCAGTTAATCGTGCGCCTGACTGATACCTGAATAATATCGATCTTGAACAAAGTTCAGGAGCTACTTGTCTGCATTTGGCCCCGCAATTGGTTTCCTGTGGTGCATTGCGCGTTGGCTGGCTCACTGAATATGTGCATGATTACACCACATTTCCCCCCTGTTTGTATATCTTTCATTATTTCGACCTCATCATTTTCAAGTATAAGAATCTGATAAAAATAAAAATGGAAACATTTCGCTTAATAAAAAAATTTCTTCAATCTGTTACATCGGACAGCTTGTGAAGCCACTTGGCGCATGCTCTTCAGTTTCGATGGCGTTACCCGCCGCGGTTCGAT
>CM068955.1:51945616-51957158 GCA_035128595.1 Eptatretus atami
GGCCATAAAGTCTCACATCCTGTCAATTTCCGTCGAGAGGGAAGGAACAAGATAAGTGTGGGGGAGGAGTTTAAATTGTTGATGATTGATTGGATTCGCTCCTTGCGTCCGTTGTCCACGGCCTTGAGGGATCAGATCCAGGAGAAATTCTTGGGACTCAGGTCATCTTTTGAAGTTTAGATCGCGTCGGTCATGAACTGGATAGAATGTTTGAGGAGAGTTCGAATGCTTTAGCTTGATTAGATGAGATATAAAGTAAATGTTCGAGCGCACCCAATGCCGTCCGCATTTTTTAAATAGTCGATGTGAGCAGCGATTTAAATTGGCTTTGGAAGCAGTACGCAAGCCCGATTTAAATCGTTGAGAACCATCGCAGCACTATGACATAGCCTAAGCCACGAGATCGTCTGACTGGATACCTATGTTGCTGCATCGCAGCTGCTATAGCATACGCGTCAGGTGATTCGGTGGCCCCTGAAATTGTTATCAGAATCTTCTGGGATGGGATCACGTTTAAATTTATATGGGGTGTGTGGTGAGAGGTCATGTCACCGGCTTGGACGTGTCACTCTAATAGCATTCAGTAAACTGGGATACAGTTAATGCGAAACGTTCTGTGTACGTACTATCTATATTTTCTGGATTTCAAGTTAAGCACTCTTGGATACAACTTCTTCGGTTATAGAATTGCTGTCCAAATAACATGAAAAAACAATTTCAAATAGTTCAGATTAGAAAAAACAGTATAAAAAAAACAAAATAAAACCATCGGAGTCTGGAACACTGACGAGTTCCTCCTGTGAAGCCCATTTTTATATACGAATTCCGGCCTAAAACGCTGCCACCATATTCTGCCATTTTATACTGGTAGCATTGTAAGTTTAGGAGTATTCACACGTTCAGCTAAGTTTCTGTGGTCGTCTCCGGTGAAGACGTCAATCTTCAATATACGTCTATCATACGTCAATTGTCGCCGTTGGAGATAGCGCTTTATGCATATGGTTTTCCAATTCTAAGCACGTTACTCATAGGTTTAAACAATTAAGTTTTCGGGTATGCTAAACATTATCCTTATCGAACGTGGTTTCGACTTATGAAGTAAACCATTACAAGTGAAAAACGGTGGTCGAACAGCTGATGTCAACGGATCTGCGTAACGTGCCTACACTTATGTCAGCGTATGCGTGAATATGTGTTGTCATAAGACGCTGGATAATGTGCGACAAAATTTCAACAATGTTGAAAATTTGATCGACGTAATTCTTGGGCGTACATATGAGTATGCCAGTGCTTTCAGCGTGCTTCAGTCGTGCTAATACGAGCGTGCTATTAACGTATGATCAAAACTACCCATAACGTATTCGACGTGTGCCAGTTGTATTCGGTCCAAATTTTTCATACGTCGGCATACGGCTGGCTAAAAAGGTCATAAGGTGTGCGACAAGGCTTGACACTTCGATGTCTAAGTGGCGGTTTATGAATATTGAAATCGTCCGAGTCCGCAGCGCTTTTAATAGGCTTCAGCCACGTTTGATCGTCGTGTGATACGAACTGCCGCGCTAAATGCATAAGTTTAGACTATCGTTGGGCATAGGTTGTAACGAAGCGCGACACACGCTACTACAGATTTCGTTGGTATAAAGTTATCTATATGTGATTGAAACGTTCTGTGTACGGTTACTATACATTATGCATACGCCAATCTGTTATGATACGTACATAACTGGAAAAAAAACATAAACAATAGTTCATTGCGACGACACAGAGTTTTGCATTACATTTGTTTGATACCGTTGCCATACGCTGGCTAAAAGCGTCAGGGTGGTTGCAGGGCCTTTATGGCGAGAGTGGCTCACCACTCAGGTGCTGTGCGGTCAAGGATCTATGGGCGGTAAAATGCCTTATTATAGATCCACAATTGTCATACTACATATTGAGTCAATGCAGAATTTTTAGTGTTTGTCCCAGAATTGCAACAAGCGCTATTCGAAGAGGAGTGTATCAGTATTTCCATTCGACCTTCCTGGCTCTATGGGCCACTTATTATAAGTCGTAATGATGGCATGTCCTTCAACTATTGTTGGCAATTTTGGCCCTCAGGTCATTTTAACCAAAGAACATTTGCAGGGTTAGGAATTGCCTCTGTTCTTATCTCAATTATCATCTACCGTATAAATAGGATGTGAAAACTTGTCAGACTGCAGACAGCGGAGCCAATAGCTCTTGACCGAGATCAAGCAATTATGGTTTTGCTTTCGACTTGGGACTCATGGCGCTGGTTATAATAACGCGATCACCTTTCCATCCAACCTTGTGACCTCCCCCCCGCCCCGCATCGGAGCACGCATGACCCCAAAGCTTCCCTGGCTCACATCATGCCTCGGTAAAGACCAATCATTCAGGGATATATTGCGCAAATATGGGTCGCGGATGGCCAATACCCCTTCATTAAACTTTTCTGTCCAATTATAATGAGTGCCCTTCAACAATGTAAGCTCCGAGTGAAGGCCCTGGTTTTCGTGAACTCTGGCACAAAAGTGCCGGTAGTAAGAGCACCAGATCCCCAAAAACCCCCGCAACTCTTTTGTGTTACAAAGTATGAGCCACTCTTCTACCAAAAAACTCTCACCTATCTGGGTCAGCCCTCACTCCTCACAAGTGGCTGATCAATGGCCTAGATAAGCAACTCTTTCGCAAAAAGTGCACTTACTGGCAACTAAACAACTTAAGCCTGACTGTCTGAGGCACCCAGACATACTGGTTCAAATTGCGATGGCTTGTTGAAATGTTTTAGCGTGTCCAGTACATCATCCAGGTATACAGGCATGATTGCATAGCATGCATCAAGTACACACTGCACCAATCCCTCTCAAGGTGGTGAGGGTATTAGCACAAGGCAAACAGCATCACAAGGAACTGATACAGTCGCTAACTGTTGAAAATACCATTTCTCGCTTTCTTGACGCAGTCATCTCCACTTGCAAATACCCACTCTTAAGGCTCAATGTGGAAAACTAATTTCAGCCCCGAAATGGCGTCGAGCATTCATCAAGTTAATTATAGGCAAAGGATCAGGAAGTACTTTAATGCTCCCATAGTTCAGCTTGACGTAAAAGTCCACGAAGAAACGTATGGTCCATCCCCTTCTTTTTAACACACACAAAGGGTGACAGTGAAGGACTTACGAGAGGGCTCGAATACTCGTGAAATCGATAATTTTTAAATCACTATTGACGCTTATGCAGCCTCCTCCCCTCTTGGTCTAAACTGGGAGACCATCGGCGCAGGCCCTGAGCAAACAGGCTGGGCCCTTCTCCGATGTTGAAACACAATTCACGCATAAGTATTCACCAGGCACATGCCATCCAAATGTTCTCAGCACGGACAAGGAGTAGATTTCTTAATTGCCACTGATTAACTTGTGAAGCCTTCTGCTGGTCCCCTTAGATATCTACCACTACTGCAATGGTCATCTGTCTAAAATGGGATCCCTGGCCAATTCCTACTAAACGCATCTACAGATTCTACTACAGGTAAGTTTTGTTTGACCAATGTTTGTGTCCCTCTCTGTGTGACATCAAATAACTGGGTCGTGGCAAGCTACGAATTCAGGCATCACATCCAGGCCGCGTTTGGCCTCCACATGTCCTCGAAGGTGTAGTGCATGGTTCCATACTGCCAATAATTATGATGATGGCACAACAGGCCGCGTCAGTCTTTACTGAGGTGCTGGCCCATGAATTAATTTGGCCTATTCCCCAGCCAGGGACTTCAGTAGGCCACAAGGCTCCCCACCACTACACCCGGAGACTATTGCCTCGGTGCATAGAGGGATTGTCACCGAGTAGGAGCCTCCATCTTCCACCTTGTTCTTGGTGCTTCACTCCCCCAATGGCAAGCTCTTCTGACCCACCTGCAGGATGCCGCTTGCCTACAGATCAATTTTACAGCTGCTGGTACCAGCAAATCCAACAATATTAGGCCATAAGTCGAACACACCTCCGCCACCTCAACTCGACTCTATCGATTTATCCATTACCTAGAAATTTTCAGGGTAAAACCTGCAACTAAATGAAATGGGAGCCTTGGTCCAGCAGAAACCAACTGGCAGACTGTGATCTTTAAAACTGTGGATGTTAATTCACAAACGTTGCACGATAGATCCAGGACCAGAGGGCTGATTATTGTGGTGCTTGCCTACCACCCGTGTCCACCACGACAATCTACGCATCATGGCCTTCAAATTTTTACCTAGCAACAGTTTTGATTGCATAGCAACCAGTTGATTGTAAGCTCCATTGTCTTGGTCCCGTGAACCAGCCATGAGGTAATGCGATTCTGCACGTGCGGGCATGTATTTGCAGGATGTTTTCATTATGGAACATTTTCCAATGGTTATTGGTGTTTTTTTTTTTCCTTGGATATTGGCTTTGGAGTTACAGCAGTATGAGAAATTTCTGCTTTGTAGTCCACGCTACGAAGTATTATTACAATTTATATCAGTTGAGTTGAGTTAGTCATGTGGTAAGAAAGAGGCTTCAATATGAATGAAATATGAATTTATGATTAGAATGAGGCTCTTTATTTTAAAAGTTTATCTTGTTATAGTTATTTTTTATATGTAAATACAGCAAACGTTATAATAAATAAGGGGTGAAAGAGGTGTGTGTCTATGCATTGCCTGGCAATCAGTCGAGTGTAAGCAAACCATTGTCTTTGGCCCTTGGGTCTACGTGACTGGCAGTGAGCAAACTGAAGCTGCTTTCATTTTCCATACATTTGGCAACATTTCATTTTTTCGATATTTTTCGTTCACCATAGTTTTCAAGACTGCTGTTGTGAATTTTCCTCCGATATTATATGCTTCGATATATATGTTGGCAGCAGTATGCAAATTCAACTTATGCCCAACTCGAAGGTGCTGAACATTTGTTATCGTGAGTGAGTGAGTCAGTGGTAGCTGAATCAAACAATGATCAAAAAAAATGGAAGTTATGTGACCCAAAATGCAATTTATAATTAAATATTAGATATTTCAAGTGTGGCTGTCATAACTACATTATTAATTTAGTCAATCAACAAATTGCGAATTACTTACGACTATTTTAGTAATTAAGCAATATTTAAAACATCATATGCTTAAGGCACACCAGAGACATGACATAGGGAATCACTTGCAATTGCTTTCTTTTAAAGTATAATATCCGATGCTCGCTTCCACGACCGTTTTAAAAGCCCATTTGTGCTTAGCATTCTGTAAACAGCTAAATAACCACAAATCGACAATTAGTGATTACAATGGAGCTCTTAATTGAAAAGTTTACAACTATAGTATTTTTTTAATCTAACACGGCAAAAGTTTAAATATAGAGGCAGAAGGCAGCGCTTCTTACTGTTGCTTAGCAACGCAGTTCAGTCAAGCTCCATTGTCCACTCATCAGTGAGCAGAACAGGCCTGCACTGGCCAAGTCTTATTCGAGACTATTTTTGTTTACGGACAATTTCCGATGGTTTTGTGAATTATTCCTGCGATATTGGCTTTTGAGATACAATCAATATATATATATATATATATATATATGATATATATATATATAATATATATATATATATATATATAATACACATGGGCTAAGTGGGATGGCAGGCTGGTAGGATAGTCCTTCGAGATATGCAAGTTGCCTCTATGCTGTCTATCTTTGTTTCGATATCCCAGACACAGCTATAAACTTGTCATCACCGGTGTTTCGCGTCAGGTGATTCATCAATATTTGGCTGGGTTCTCTTCTGCAGCATTAGTTGGTGAATGTTTGAAGATCCACACGGTGTCTTTCCGCGAACAGAGTAGACAGAGCTATCACTGGCAACCATGGCCAGTATTACAAATTGTGTGCCATAACTACTGCTGGGAAGGCAATCGGCAAACTCACCCAGCATAGCCCTTGTCAAGGAAACTGCTTCGGCAGCACTGTCTGTAACAGAGTATGATACATCAGAATCACAATAATACATACACAAGTGGTATTGGGTTACACGATCAAGTCGGGTTATTTAGTTTTAAGACCAATACGTAAACCATCAAGGAGATTAATGTTTAAAGTGAGCAAATTAAACTCGAGAGGAAACATGGCAATGATGGCCCAAGTGGCCTCATTTCCTTTATTTAGGTCCTCAGGAGCGTACAAATGAGCACTTACAATCAGTGTAGTTCCCGCGTTTGTGTATTAAATTTCTATTCTGCATACGGAATAAATACTTAAATGCAATTGGTTCGATTCCTGAACAAATATTTCATGTTCAAGTACGTGATCGCGGAAGGGCCGAGGAGTAAGCAGCTCTTCCCCTCTTCAGCACTAAAAGCACGTTCAATTCGCCAAAGCGGTGTTTATTTCTTGTTTTGACATTGATTTGATAATAATTGAACATTTAATTGTGACATTCACTGCTTTCTTGTGTAAAATAATGTGGTACAGCAAATTTTTTGGGGAAATTTGCAAAAGGGTATGGAATTGTATAGGGATCAAAGAAAAGGCTGCACACCTACACACAAGCGACACGTTATATCTACAGATATTAATAGATAATAAATAAATAAATAAATTGGATACATATAGCATATACATCTCATATTCACACCAAATCTCCTATTGCTAAATGTGTGTGTTTGTGTGTGTGTGGGTTGTGTGTCCTCTCTACCATAACTGCGAAATCATGACTAAGCAGCCTAGAAACTTTGCATGATATTAAGGGAACTTCATGGGAGTGCAAAGAGTGAAAATTTGGTGTTTTGTGGTGATTTTAAACAACCCTTTTGAAGATAATTAACGGCCTTATTTAACTTATTTCCTTCCTTCATCAGGTGCATCGTCGGCCACCTCTCTCTCCCTCTTGGAGTCTGAAGGCGGCATTCTTGTTTCCTGCGCTGGGGGTCTTAATTCAACCATTTTGTCTGGCCTGCTGAACCATGCCTTGAGTTGGAACGGGCCTTCACAACGATTTCTTAACGATAAAGTTTTTATTTTTACTTTCCTCACACAATATCATCGAATGTCTGATTACATACTACAAATTGTTGGATACATTGCAATGCTTATAAATGCCCGGAGATGCCCAGTGTTCATGGCTTTATTTCATTTGGATACATGCCAAGAACCTCGAGAATCTCTTAAAGTCACCAAATTAGCAAAATTTAAGTCCAAATTGAACTTAGCAGCAAGTTTCGGATTGATTAAAAAAAGTGTTTCATTTGTGTAATTTGGATATGGTTTACATTTCGGGTGTCTCCGGGAGGTGTTTTAGTAATGACGGATCAGCGATCGTTTAGTCGCTTGCCAAGGCAGCCTTTCCAGTTCCTTATCACTGTTTCATTGAGTGCTTTCCTTGAGTGCCTTAAAAGCCACCTGGTGGGCGCCTACAATATTCGCAATGTCACTGATACTGCATTGTATAATCAGGTCAGGTCAGGTCAGGTATGGGAGCATAGCGCCAGAGCACGGTCGCTTGCGTCCACTTCGCTGTACTCCAGGGGCCTACCGTCTGGCCATCCTCTCAGGCAGATGCCTGCCCATCCCCATCTCTGAGATGCCGATCAACGCTGCTGCAATCACAAGGCACGTGGTCAGCCAATTGACGCTCTCCACTCATGAGACTCCCCGATGAGAGAATCTGGTGAGGCAGGAAATCGCAACAGGAAAAACGAGCCACATGTCATGCAGCCGCAGCTGACGCTCATTGACTATGCAGGTAACAAATCTCAATTTGAGTCTCTCTCAGCAACCGCTCGTTGGACACAAAGTCCGACCAGCGATAGCCAAGGATTCTCTGAAGAGACTGGTACCCAAAGGAATTAAGTCTCCGTCTCAGATCCTTGTCAGAGCCAGTCTCGCATGCAATTAGAGCAGACTGGAAGACCAAGGACCTGAGACTCGACTTTCGTCCTCCACAAGGTACCGGCGGCTACAACACCCATTATCCAGTGAATCCATGACTCCTCAGGCAGTAGCCGACACAGACGTCTATTGAACCTCTGAATCAAGCCAGCAGAGACATAATATCACTGCAAGGTCAGTGAATCTCTCCACGACCTCAACATCCTCACCACAAACAGGCACGAGACAGGACAGCAGCATCCAAGATGTGCATTGAAAGCCTGGATCTAGTTTGACCCAGGAAACGACCGTAATCCCAGCGGCTCGACTCCTCATTCAGCACCTTGCGAGGGCCCAAAAGGATATCTAAAGTCTCCACAAACAGATGAACTGCATCATCTGCCGAAATCAAGGTCAGAGATATTGACATTCCAACGAATGCACCACAGCTTGAACTCTCTGACATCCTCCCTAGAATCCAGTCCATACAAGTGCTGAAAAGTGTGGGGGCCAGTACACACCACTGACGATTCCAGTAACAACTGGAAATATGTCCAGAGATGGTACCACCACATCTCACAGCACTCTCAGTACCAGAGTGGGTTCAGCATATGAGATTGATCAGTTTGGGTGGCCCACGAAGACCAAGGAATCTTTCCAGAGGCATCCCGATTTCACTGAATCAAACACTTTAAAGAGATCAAATAAGCTGCCAAGCAGCCCCTGCCAAAACTCTCGTCTGTGTTCGGTGAGGACCGAGGAGCAAGGATACGGTCAATCGTTGACCTCTTTGGTGTAAAGCCTGATGCTCCTGGACGCTGTGGCTCAAGCAGAGGTGGCAAACCCTTCATAATATCCGAGCAAAGACCCTTGCCCGGCACTGAGCAAGCGCACCCTCAGTAGTTTGTTGGCAGTCTTGGCGATCACCCTTCCCTTCCAGAGAGGGAACACAGGCCCCTCTTTCCAGTCAGTTGGGATGATGCCTGTGTTCCAGCAGAGCAGAGAACTGCAATGCAATGAACACAAAGTGCAGCATTTCCACACCAGCCTTGAGAAGTTCAGCATGGATGCTACAGATCCTGGAGCTTTACCCATTTCAACCGGTTCACCGCAGCCTGTGTTTTCCACAAGCGAAGGTGACACAGTTCATTGAGGGTCAGCAAGCATGGAGATTGTAACACCCCTGATGTCCAACTCGACAGCTGTGGATCAGCCTGGTACAAACACTCAAAGTACCGGCCCCAAGCGGGACTTCACTTCGACTCCTCCTGTCAAGAAGCCTACCACCCTCTGTTCTACTGCAAGTGCCTCTGAGGGATGGCTTGGATGAACGGCAATGCACGATTCCCTTCTGTAAAGCAGGATGAGAATCACTTGACCCACAGGTGATGCTCTATCCCTCACAGATTCCTCGCACATTAGGCCTACTTGTCGCACCCTTAGCGCACGTGCAGTTTTAATGCCTCAGCTCCCTGAACAGCTCAGCTCCTGCCATTCAGCCTGTCCCCCTGCGATTCTGGTCATGGTATCCAGTGTCCCTTGAGAGACAAATTCTTCTTTGCCCGATGGGGGTTCCAAGCATCCACTGGCAACATCAAGGACGGTGGTCCGTAAGGCACTCGCCCAACTCTTCAGGACCTTCAAGCACCGACTCCCCAAATCTCCACTCAGCTTGCCGCAACTCCTTAGACTACCCTCTCATGCCTTGAGCTTGCCAACATACGCAGCGAGGCTGGGATGGGTACCGATTCTCCTGGATTTAAGGTGCAACTTAAGAGTTGCTACAACAAGCTGGTGGTCAATATTGAGGAAACCTGAGCATTCCGGTAGAACCCTGTAGTTTTGGATCTCCTCCAGCGACATCACCAGGACATGGTCAATCTCCCTTTGCCACACCGCAGCGTGGAATAACAAGTCCAGCGATGAGCTTGTGGGCACTGAAACCATGAACCGGTCACGGCCCAAGTCATGACTTCTTGGCAAAGTCAAGGAACTTAGTGCTATTCAGTTTCACAGTTTCTGACCCATGGGGATCCAACACACGTCTCATACCATCCCTATCAGTTCCAGTCGATGCATTGAAATCCCCCAAGACTAGAAGTGTATTCATCACTTCTGAAGATAAGAAGACTCGAGTGTGGCATGGAATGCGTCCTCCGCGGTGAGAATCACTTGCCTCAGTCGGAGCATAGACAGAGACCAGGGAAATGACACCCAAGGAGTGGACGAATCCTTATTCTCATAATACACTCGTTGACGCAGTGTTACCTCAATTAATCATTGAGTCAGCTATGGACACAGCTACAGCAACTCCTTGGGCATGGTAACCATCAGAGCGACTGCAACCAATAATCGTGTACACGCACCCACCATGATCTCGCCACAATCCGCTCTCGCGAACTTCAGAGTGCTGCAACAGCGATGTCCAAACGCTTGAGCTCAGATGATAACAGAAGACAGGTGATCAATCTCTCTTAGGGATAGGACATCCAGGCACCCTCCCGAAGGGACCGCTCAGGTTAACCCAAGGAGACCGCAGTCCTGGTGGACGACACCTCAGCACCACTCTGACACACTCTCTCGCAATCTGACCCGGGAATGTTATCTCATGCTTTCCCTCCTATCATCAAGATTGGGGGCCGAAAGGCTGTGCCCCCAATCCCGTGCATCCGGTGAGCTTGCCCTGCGAAGGGAAGCTGCACGGAAGGTACTCCGCACAGGTGGGTTTTCAGATTCTTTGCGTTTTCTGTGTTTTTTTGCGGAATGGCAGGGTTTTACGGTGGCCGGAGTGCAAATCCTGCACCAACCTCCTATAAAGAAGTAACCCAACTGCAGGAGACGTCCGCAGACACAGCTGGGCACTAGATATGGATGGCCGATGGCTCACAAGGAGCTCCTCCGCCCTTTGACAGGTTTTTGTTTTAATCCTGCTGGATGTCATATCCAAACACCCTACCTCAACAAAAAACCTGGTTGGGGGGAGACATTTTAGTCGCCGACAACCCGACGATGGAACAGGTTAGTACAGGTTTACATGATACCTGTAGCAAGTCACAGATCTAATCTGGCCTGACCTGATACTGTATATCGATCGACTTGAACAAAGTTCAGGAGCTACTTGTCTGCATTTGGCCCCGCATTGTTCTGTGGTGCATTGCGCGTTGGCTGGCTCACTGAATATGTGCAATTACACCACATTTCCCCCTTTTGTATTATCTTTCATTATTCGACCCATCATTTCAGTATAGATCGATAAAAATAAAAAATGAAACATTTCGTTTAAAAAAAATTTCTTCATCTGTTACTCGGAATGCTTGGTGAAGCCACTTGGCGCATGCTCTTCAAGTTTCGATGGCGTTACCGCGGTTCGATAATGGAGTGAGGAGGGAAAAATAAATTAGGTGATTACAATGAGTAAAAAATGTTTCAGTTGTTCCAAAGCAATGAGTTGCCATATCACAATAGGATAGCAGAGGGGTACACATGCTCGCTCTGAGCTGTCTCGGTTAGGTTTGAATCAGGACCCAGCTATAAACTGTCATCCCGGTGTTTCGCAGGCAGGATGATTCATCAATATGTGTGTTGTCTCTTGGATGGACGTTAAACTGGGCATCACATCTGCCAGAATCCCCCTCCCCTCTTTTCCCCCTCTCCCCCTCTGCACTCTCCCCTCC
>CM068955.1:51960249-51972500 GCA_035128595.1 Eptatretus atami
ACTGTATTTCACGGGGCACTGCAGCTGTAACAGAAAAAAAATTTCTTGCTTTCTGATGCTGGTGGACATTGTGGGAGAGGTGGGATTGGGGTTGGTTACCTGCTGTGATTTCATTATTATCAAACAAATCAATAACCAAGTTTTAAAGGGTTTGCCCTCCATCAGAGAAGACTATAGGAAACCTTGGTAAAATAGTGAATACATTTAGATTAAAAGGTACAAGTATGGCTGTATTTCTCAGAAATGGATAAAATCCTGATGCTGATCAAGCATGGGTTTCAAACAAGTAAAAGACAGTTTTCAACAGATGTTCAAGAATCTCCAGAACGTCATGAAAAGTGAATTATCCGAGTAATTTTAGGCGCGTGTGGGGAACTTTCTTCTGTTTGGTTGTGGAGTGTGATTGTCTAACCAGAATGTCCCATGCTGGTCAACCTTTCTGAGATGAGATGGTGTAACTTCAGTCTGGCAAATAGGAAGCCATCTATCGTCGAGATAGTGAAGGATATACCTATCTCATATAGACCATTGGGACTATACAGTGCGGCATCAGCCTGTTCGCAAACTTCCTACACTGACCCTCTCATCCTTGAGCTTGCGCCAACATCCACGGGCAGAATGTCTTTCTTGGGACAATCCAGTCGCCCCATGCCTCGGCTGGGATGGTGCCATTCCTCGTTGGGTTGTAAGCTGCAACTTCAGAGTGCATACAAGCCCTGTGGTCGGTGTATTGTCGAGAGGGAACTAAAGGCACTCCGTTAAGGCCCTGTCACAAGAGCTTGACGCGACGTGTTAGCCAGCGTTGCCTGACGTATCAAAATTATGGCTAAAGCGCTGATTGACAGGCGGTCGAATGTGTTAGGTCAAGTTCGTATACCGTTAGAACGTACTGGCATACGTGTCTTTGTACTGCCGAGGTGTTAGACAATTTTCCATGCTTGAAATTTTTCGACGTGATCCAGTGGTAGTGACTCACACGTTCCGCATACGCCTTGGCCATAAGAGTGTAGGCACGTTAAAACGCGATCATTGGACACAGCGTGCGACACAGTCGTTACTTGTAAGTATCTCATAAGTCGAAACACGTCGGCGTATGGTTAGCGTACCCGAATGTATTTACTAACTTCTACTGAGTAATTGTGTTGTAGGCAACGTTACGCGATCGTTGACAGCACGTCGACACTACGTTACTCTGTACGTTAACTGATCATAAGTCCGGAAACACGTAAGGTAATGGTTGCGTCAGATGTTCCAGATCCCTGTTTTTTTTTTTTTTCTTCGGTAATGACGGTGAATGTTTGACACCGATTTCTAGTGCAGTTATAAATATAATATAAATTAATAGGCTGGCCGCTCAACGATTTAGAAAGTCAATAACAGCACTAGGAAGTCGAAAGTGTCAACATCCCGTCAGTACCGAAGAAAAAAAATAGAAAAAAAAACAAAAAAAAACCGAAATAAAAACCAGGGGAAAAAAGGTTCGGAGAACTGGACGCTAAACCATTACCGTCTCGACGTGTCGAGCTTATGAGTAACGTACAAGTAACGTGTTGGTCGACGTGTGGTGCAACGTATCGCGTAGCGTATGCCTATAACTTATGGACAGCGTATGCGGACTGTGTGTCATGGGACTGTCGAGTACGTCGAGAAAATTTTCAAAGCACATGCCTGAAATTTCTCGAGACGTACTTCACGTATACAAAACTATACCCATAAACGTATTCGACGTGTGCCAGCTGGTGTCGGCAAATTTTTCATACCGTCGGCATACGCTGGCTAAAACATCAAGGTGTGACATGCGGTCGTTCACACTTCGAGTGTCTAGTGCGGTTTATGATTTCGAATCGTCCGAGCCGCTGCCTATTGAATAAGCCTACGCCACGTGGAATCGTCGCGAATACGCCTGCGCGCGCTATGCAATAAATTGAGAACTATCGTATGGGCATAAGGTTGTGAAACTGCCGCCAAAACGCTCAAGCATTCGTTGGTATAAACATAGTTCGTGAGCTTTATGTAGTAGTGTGATTAAAACGGTTCTGTGGTACGTTAACTCAATAGTTATGCCGGCATTACGTGCCAACACGTTATTATACGCCGCAAAAAATTTTAAAACATAACAATAGTTCAGCGTACGCCCCAGCCGTTTACAATACATTATTGAAGAAACCGGGTTGCTGATAGTGCCTGGACCTAAGAACGTCCTGAAGGTGTGACAGCCCGCTTTAGACGCCTGCAGTTCTGGATCATCCTCCAGTGAACGCCAATAAATGAGCACATGGGCCAAGTCTCCTTTGCTGACATCCAACCAGCATTGGAATAACAAGTCCCAGGGCGAATGAGCCCTGGTGGCACTGAAACTACGTACCAGCCACCCTTATAGTCCCATGATTTCTTGGGCAAGAAAATCAAGTAACTATATTGCTAATCGGGTTCAGCGAGTTAGCAGACCCCAGTGGGACCAAACACGTCTCATAACCATCCCTATATCAGTTTCCAGTCCGATGCCTTGAAATCCCCCAAAGGACGAGAAGGTAGTCTCTCACTGGGCTCTGATCAACCACAGACCTCGAGCGTGTGGCTACTGAGAAATGCGTCTTGCACTGGTGAGATCACTCGCGCTCAGGTCGGAGCATTTAACGAGAAGACCCAGGGAAATGACATCCGCAGGAGTGACAGAAATCCTGTACCTCAATAATAACGCATCGTTGACTCGTGTTTATGACTCGCTCAATTAGTCATTGGTGTCACTTATTGGACACAGCTACAGCAACTGCCTTGGGGCATGGTAACTCATCGAGATGCGACCAGGACCAATAGTAGGTGTATTACCACCGTCTCACATTGAGTCCTCACTGGCAAGTCGGCGGTCGTCCTGAACCTCAGAGAGTGCTGGCAAACGACCAATGTTCAAGACACGTTGAGGCTCAGATGAGGGTTGAACAGAGAGCAAGTGATCAATTCCTGTCTTTAGGGATTAGGACATTTCCAGGCAGCGCCGAGGCCGAAGGGAACACCGCCTCAGGTTAACGCCAAGGAGACCGCGTCAGGTAGAGGCCTGCGATGGCGGAGGCACCGTCAGACACGTCACCCATATTGCGTTACAGCACGTTGAGCAGCGGTTTACGGCACTTACCGACTAACAATCTGACCCCAGGAAGGTTGCCCTGTGGATTTTCACTATCATCAAAAGAGTGGGGGTCTCCGGAAGGGCTTTTCCGCCCGCGCAATCCGTCAGTGTGGAATGCTGCCCTGCCGCGAAGAGCAGCTGCCACAGGAGTGTACTTCCCACCGCGAGTTGGTTTTCGAATCTTTCTTTGCGGTTGGTGTTCTTGATGACTATTGTGGGAGTGAAGGCTTTTTATCCGGTTGGAGCCGAGTGCAAATCGCTGCCATCAACCTCGCTGCAAATGAAAAGGTAACAAACTGCAGGAGGACATGCTGCAGAACACAGTTGGGCAACTAGCTATGGATGACGGCGTTGGCTCACTAAGGTATGCTACTCTGTCATTTAAGGGAGAAGAACAAGCGTGAAGTGTGATATTTTCGATGCGGCCGCACATTACCCCAGTAGGGAAACTCGGGGTGGATTAACTATGGGCTAAGAAAATACACACGGAGTTGATCTTAATCTTCCTACAAACAAGATTGAACCAGCAAAGTTATTGAATGCTTCCTGAACTGGCTTTCCTCTATCTCAACCACCAGAGGAAAGGGGCTTATTAACGCACATTCGCTTAATTTCTCTGGCAACGCTGTGCGGTGACATAGCTCGCGACTTAATTCAGGTACAGTGCTCCAGAGCTATGGAGGCACCGGGATAGTCTCGGTCATTGCTTATCTCCCTGCATATTCGTTCATCATCAGCCATTTATGTTCTATTATTGTTGAAAGTAGGTCGTTGACAGTCACCTGCGTCATTATATGCTGCAAATTAGGCCACAGTGGGGAGGAAAATTGAAACACCCGTTGAATTGCCTTAGAAGTCGTTTTTGATACAATGAAATTCACAAAATTTTCGAGGTTCCAACTGAAAGCCCTGATAAGAGGTAGGTTGGTCTGTGAGTGTTATTTTAGTATATGATATATATATTATTGTTCCCATTGATTGATATTATGTACAAGGTGAGCATTGCAGCAGGTAATACACAGGCATTTAATCACCCTAAGCCAGAGGCTCAGTTTGTGTTTTGGAGTTAAAGTGTCTTTTCGAAGCTAGTTAAAATACTTTAAATATGAACACAATATCGGTGATCCGTTGTGAATATGAAGCCACTCCATGGAACAAAAAAAGTAAAAATTCGCGTTTGATAAAGTAATTAGTTTGGAACTTATACTGGAAAAAGGACAGTAAGTACGGAACTTACAAATCATGAGCTAGGTTTGGCAACAGACGGCAAGGTTAGGATGGTTGAGTCTGTATGAGGAAAAGGAACTGCAACACACATATCGTAGTATAACGTTTTAGGTAAACGACATTAGTCGAGCACCGAAATATCGGGTACGTGTGCGTGGACGGCCGAATGTAAACAGTGCCAATATTATATCCTTTCATATAGTGCGGTTTAAATTATCATTATTACTATATATAATATAGGATATACAAATCAGACGGAAGGTCAAGTTTGATTAAATGAAGCAAATTAACGTGTTAGGTAATATTTATACAACGCTATGCTATAATCGCCAAAAAGTAGATTTATTTATTATACATAAATATGAGATTAGACTAGGTTTCTTGTGAATCGCAACAAATTTGTTTATAGCAAGGCGGTGACGGTGCTCGACAGCGCTGATGTCTGAGTAAAGATCTTTTATTTCTAATCTGTGTTGTGGGACTAGATAGATTCTTGCTTAGATATTGCTGTTTATCATATCTCATAATTCGTTATCTTATCTTGTATTTCCTTATAATAGATATGGAATTGTCACTAGAATGATAGCGCTAATATTGTTTATCTTGATTACAGCTCAGGTGCATGGCGGTCACCGTACTAGTCTATCTTCTATGCTCCGATGCAGGTCAGTGTGACTGGGATGAGCTCCAAAGAATGAAGTTTGTGGATGTGCGACGGTTGTAGTGGGTGGGCTGGATGGCTTTACGACAACATGATGGCGATGCGAGAGCTGGTGCGGGACCAAGACGGGCGCTCTAGCTGTGCTGCGCTGGTCACCTGTAGTGGACTGGAGAACGTCATTCGCAGAGCTTCCAGCGATTATTTGCGGAGAGATTGGCGTCCGTTCTCCCTTGGACCCAAAAGAGGTCCATTTTTGGCGAGAAGGCTCATACAGAAGAGGGCCGGGTGCTCGCAAAGTCTTGTACCAGTGAGTCGAGAAGAAACGAGGCAAGTTTTTAGAGGGAAGAATAGAAGGATACGAAACATTGTATGTATTGTTGGTATCTGCGCCAGTGTTGTCTTGCGTGTTCTGTCTCACTTCCTTGTAAGTATCTATGTGGAGCAGCTAGGTTTGCGTTTCGTGTGTGTTCGTGCTTATGATATATGTATTATACTCCAGATACATTATATATTGTTCGAATAGAGCAGCGACACCTTTAGATGATATGGGGGCATTTCGTTTGTTGTGCCGTCGTTCATGATAAAGCTGCACGGACTGAGAGGGTAGGGTGGGGTATAGGTGGAATGGAGGGCGCGGGGATAATGGCGGACCGGTGTAATGGGTAGGGTAGTACGGATAGACGTTTTCATCTCGGTCTCAGGCCGTGCCGGCGGCGTCCGATATGTGACTTAGAGTGGACCAGTGATCTCGAGTTGATCGCGAGGGTTTGATTAGCATGCCATTTTAGCTTACAAGTCATGGTTTGGCCTTGTCTACTCCCAAAATCAGGATGTTATTAGTAGAGAAATAGTACTCGGACAGATGTCGGAGGCCGCGTTCATGTCGAGGTCTCGAGACTGAGACATGACATGGATGAGCGGAACACCGAAGCCTCTGCTAAATAGTACATACACGGGCCAGATCGGAGTGCTCAGATAAAACGATGTCTGTCGACTAATTTTAGTGCGGAAGGAGGCGAGGCTAGTTAGGACGCCGTAAATGGGTGAGGGACACTGCCTGCGCGTTGGAGTATGGAGAAGCAGATGACTTAACACGAACTATATACTAAGGAGCTTAGGCTGCGTACGGTATACAGAGTATGGGCATGTGTATGCGGAAGAAGTGAACAAGACATGAGACGGATGTTCAGAGAGAGGAGCAATTGTTTTCAGTAGGGTGTTGCCAAAGATGAAAGTTTGATTTTTGCTGCTTCCCTGATATTTGCCGTTTTGTTCAATACCCCCATATAGAACTTATAGGTCAAAAATGAAACAAAAAATGTCCCCCGCCAAGATGGGAATTTATTTTTAGGGGAGTTCCTCGAAGTGGCACAATTTTTGGTTACATATTCGTACAAAGTACCGTAATTTAGCAACCAGAATGTAGAATATAACTATTCCAAAAAAAGCTCATCTAGTCTACTTGGAAAAACTCTTCGTTTCACCTATAGATGACTGCTGGTGGTTTTTGACGATTCTTTTTCAGCTCTTGATATAGACTGGTAAAGATTCATACACCCTTTCCTGACATTTGTCCAGATCGCTGATATGGGAATCCAGGCTTTTTCCCCAAAGTGCCGAAACAGGCCTCAATGGTCTGCTTTGCACGTTTCTTAATAGTACTTTTCCAGCTTCTCGTGTGGTGGTATAAGAAATTGCACAGACACTGCTTGCCGTTAGTTGGCAAGCCAGCACAGTGAATATCTGACTGTAGGTTTGCCAACGCAACCGATACTGACAATAGAACTTCGCTTGGGTGGCTTTGCGAGTTGCCATGACACAATCTGAAAAGGAAGGTATGTAAATCCCAATGAAAATATCAAAGAAAACCATATAATTGTGAAGTGTACCTGCATTTGTGCACAATTCGACGGCAAGTGGTGTCAAGGTTACAGTTTGGCAAATTTCAAACAATATGTTGCCAAACTAGAGGAACCCTAACATCCCCTCCAATCTGCTTTCATATTTTGGATGTGTATCTTCTACTGTGCCAAATGGAACAAAGAAGGCACACCCAGGGAGCATGAATATTCTAGCTTTTAATTTTTTACCCAGTCCAGCCGCCTATTATATGGAAGCACCCTAATGTTCAGGTTTGGCTCACTGTTATGAGGAGTGAATGAGGGAACAATGCTAACCCATTAGTTATGGTATATAATTTTTATTATTTAAAATCTCCAGCAGGTCAGGCAATGTTAATGAGCTTGCCTCTCATCAATTAATCTCCCTGGTTTAAGAAGGCCTTATAAACCTCAATACCAAACCAAATGAGTTTGACACTGAGAAAGATGTATTCAAATCAACCCCCTATATGGCGGATGCACTCGATTAAGATTTCTGCCATTTATCTTATGGGATATTCACAGGGATCCAAGGTCCCAAGAATTGTTACAATATAGTATGGCTTTTGGCTGTGCCTTCCTCTCTGTGTTTAACCAAGGTCCAGACAACAAGGTTGAAAATAATTATACCATTTAAGAAGGGGTGCAAGTCCCTGAAAAGTCTGTCCACTATCGCCCAGCAACGTTTTTGTGCGTGAGATCATATCACCACGGCAACAAAGGACAGCGCGGAACTCCAATTCTCCAAAGAGAATTGAGGCATTTCTAAAAGAGCTGAAGTTGTCCTGAAACTTCACTGACTCAACAGTAATATAAGGATTTCAATGGCAGATCTCTGGTAACTCCTGCCTTCCCACCTTACTTCCTCTTTGAAGAGCATCAATAGTGCCTTCTTCACCATCTGAAAATCTCAAGACAAGAAGGGTGGAATTCCACTGTCACTCTCGCCACCAAGCAAGCAATAGGTGGGGGTTCTGTTTCTACATAAGCTTATCAGTCTGCTCCAGCCTGCCTGACTCCTTCTGCCTTTCCAAACCACCCCAGGTTGCAATAGTTCATTCAAAAGTTCTCACTTAACGCTGACCAATAAGCTTTGCTGGGTCGCGCGACACTACATTCAATTAATCCCCCCTCTCGGCGATGGTGTGGAATAAGTCCCCCTGTCTCGATCCTCACTTCAAGATGTTTAAATGTGCTGCTCAATGCACGGTTAAGATCTCTTCTTTCAATCTGACTCCTCCCATTCTATGCCTTCCTAGCCCGTCTGTTACTCATATTTGTTATTTCTTCTGTTCCTTTGCATATGTCGAGCTCCTTCGACATCTACATTAACCCTTGAGTAGTCTGTAACCTGCTTGGCCTTTGTCCTTTCGCTTTTTTCATGAGCCGAGACCGGCTGTCCATCAAAAAGTACCATATGTATACATCTAATCTGACGTATGTTGGGTGTATGTCTTTGTACATTTGATTTGATAATTTGATGTACTATACTCTTTTACCAAGAGCATTGCTTCTTGAAAGGGTAATACCTGTGTTTGCCAATTTGCCGTCCTGGCATTGGACTGGTTGTATCTCATGCTGCTATTCTTTTCAATGCTGGAAACATCAAGCAACGGAAGCAGCACCACCCATTTTTTTCAGGCTTTGGTAATGAATCGGCCAGGATTTGAATTCCCCCTGCATAATCCATTTCTTTGTCTCTCCGCAAGTTTCCTGCAGGGCACGTTGTGGGTCACCATCAAACCCCCTCTGGTGAAGACCCAAATCTCAGAATCACTGCTCACGCGTCACTCCATTATGATCCCTTTTTCCACCGATGGAAACCAACTTACCACATATCTCTTAAATCTCATTCTTCTGAGGTCGTTCAAGAACCTGTTTCAGCCAAACCATCTCAGATCATCCACCCTACCAACCAACCCATTAATCTTTTCTACCTTCATTAACTCCATCCAAGCGCACCTCTACAAAATTTCCAGTTTTTTTCTTTTCTTGAGAGTTTTGGCTTCTGTATCCATCTTGGTCCACGACCCATGCGATCTATTTTCGGCTGCCCGCTTCTCCCCCACATTCCATTGTTTGATCTAAGTCTCCCCTCTAGTCTTGCTCTTAAACTCTGCTGTAGGCTCTTCTTCTCTCTCTCAGTCGGTTCCTCTCTCGTTTCTCTCTCTCTCTCTCATCGTCTCCTCACTCTCTCGTCGTTCTCTCTCAATCTTCTCTCCTCTTCTTCTCTCAATCTTACTCTCTCTTCACCTCCTTTCTGAAGTCTTGCTCTCTCTCGTATCTCGGTCATCTCTCTCTCTCTCTTCTCTCTCTCTCTGCCTCTCCTCTCTCTTCTCTCCTTCTTGCTTCTCGTCTCTTCTCTCGGCTTTCTTCTCTTCTCGTCCTCTTCCACTCTCCTTCCTCTCGTCTTCTTCTCTCTCTTCTCTCTTCTTCTTCTTCTATACTTTCTTCTGATCTTCTCTATCTTCTCTATCTTCTCTCTCTTCTCTCCATGTATGTTTGCATCCCTGATACCGTTCAGTGTTCGTAGCTCTTCCATCGAGACCGTGAGCCTGAGATACACCAAGAAAATCCTTTCTCAATAAGGGCTGGCCACCAAGCGATTTGCCCAAGGGATAGGCTTTCTAATGCTTCGGTGGCTATGAGTATCAGTGCGAATGCTTGGTCGTCGAGTAAGAGGCATACGAGAATCGCTGGATACATTACAATGCCTATAAACGCTTGAGATTCCTAGCATTTGATGGCTTTATTTCAATCCTTTGGGCACATGCGTATAAATCTCTAGAATATCTTTCCATTCTGAAGGCCCAAGTTGTTAAAAAATTTTAGGCCTTCTTAATTGAACTTACGCTGAACACGAGTTCCTGCCTGCTTAAAAAAAGTGGTTAATTTGCTCATTACAGGACATTGCACTGACATTACCGGCGTCTCCAGGGTTTATCCATGAGGTGTTTTACTAGGATGCTTTATTAAGCTGACAGTTTAAAGGTCCCATGAGCACTCAAAACTTTCTGTTATTTAATATATTAACTTGACCTTCCTAGTGAAGAAATACGCCATGTTCTATTTTAAAATCAAAAATGGATAAATCAGAACCATGTATTTCGAACATTTCTAGTGTTTTCAACAACTTGCTTATGTCCTCGGCCCCTCAAAAAAGTTGACTTCAGCGAACCGCAGGTCACCTAGACCGGTTCACGCTGATCAAGTCATCATCAGAACGCGACTTGTACAGAGTGGATTGATTGGATGTCGACGCGCCGTAATAAAAGTAGCGTACAAATGCAATTGAACACAATGTGTTTGCTATCTCACGAGTCGTCTTTAATTCCTGTGATTGTTTCGGCGGATTAACGATAAGATTCCTGGCTTCTGAGCGGTATGCAACAACAAATCACAGGCAAGATTATTGTACCCTTTATCTACCTTGTCCGTAGTCGAGGACAAATCCATACATGTTGCACAATAAAGGGATATACATGTCACAATAATATAAAATGTGACTTGAACCTTTCCATTAAAAGAAAACTTAAAGGGACATACAAGTTAAAATACACGAAAGCATTAAATTAGCGATCATTTCAAAAGGCGCAAGGAGATAATTTTAAAAATCAATACAGATGTGAAAAACCTGCACCACATTGTTGCAGCTGTACTTGAAATTATCCGTTGAAAACCAGCCTGACTGGATAGGTTACGATTCCACATACATGCAAGCCAGGTATGGCTGCACTCGTCATACATGGGTTTATTCTAAAGTGAAGTACTGCGATTATCATGTGGCTTGCTATTCATTAACATTTAAAGCCAAAATGCTGTAAATAAATTGAATACAGGGAAAAATATGTTGGCACAACTATGACAAGTTTACAAAATTTATCTGTCCTATATTAACACGCCTGCATAGCCTGCACGGACTTCTTTTTATGCATGAGAGAGTTATAATTGTGTGCACAGCTATACAAGTTACTTGTCATCTATCTAGAGTCTTGTACTTGGTAGTCCGATAAATCCGTCGTACGTATCTCTTGACTAGGTCGCGAATAGAATCTTGACGTGCTGTACTTTTTGGTTCACGAGTCAAGTAAGGACCACTAATTCGTTATGGGTGTTGTGTCTGTCTGTCCTGTCTGTCCCGGACGCTGAGCTCAGCGTGGGTTTTTTGATCCGACTCATATGGATCTCTAAGCATTAGGGGTTGCGAGGGTTTGGTTATATGCATAGTCTACGTGTTTTGTGTGTTCCGAGAAAGTGGGCGTTGCTGCACGCCCGGATTATGTGGTGGAGCCACGGCCCAAAAACCGTGTTTTTATGGAGGTAGCCGGTTTCAAGTTACATCTTCTCTGAGCCGGGTTGTCGAATCTGGCAGGGGTTGTCGGTATGTTGGTTGGAGGCCCCAAATGGCAGCCTGCCATAGCCCAACGGAGCTCGATTTTTCTTTTCGTCGTCAAGGTCACAAGGCCACTGAACTTAGAAATGTCAAAAATCACTAAAATTGAGGCATCGAGCTCCTTGGGTTTTCCAACTGTGTTTCGAAATGAAAGTTGGTATGGCAAGTAGTGCTCTTCGAGTACTAACAACTAAGCATGTCCATCGTTTACGTTTTTCCCACGATTCCCAGCCAGTTTGCCCGTGGCGTCCCCATCCGAAGGTCAAAAAAATGAAAACAGGCGAACCCGTGTACATTGCTCGTGAATTCATCGCCGTCTCACAAGACTTGTCTTTTATTATTCTCATTTCTTCATTATTTCTAAGGCTGGGCTAACATGACAGACAGTAGGCATAAACATAAATTAAAATGCAATCAGAACGTCAGATTTATCGGAGATACTCTAAGACAATTGTGTCGGGCAAGGTGTGTTCCTGCACACAAGTTGCATCGTATCCGGACAGCGAGATTGACTCGTTTGTATGCGGGCGCGAGAGATGAACGTGCCCATGAGATGTGCTTGGCCTTGCTTACGATTCATGTGTATCAGCCGTGAGTGCAACGAGGTGATCCCGCTGCGCTGTGCTGGTCAACAGTCACCTCAACGAAAATATTTCTGATATGAGAGGCAGTAAATGCAGAGTCGATTTAAACATTATTGGAATTACGAATAGGATTTTGTCTAACCAGTTGTTATTGGCATCTTCCTTCGGTCGTTCTCGCGTCCCGTATCATCATGAAACGCACGGGATTTTCATCGCTCCATTTTCCTCTGCTTGTCCTGCTTCAGGCTCAAACTGGTAAGGCCGTATTCCATTTCCAGCTGCCTGAACTTCACCTCTCGTGACTACGCTATCCGACAAAATTCTCCATCTGATTCAGACCAAAATCCTTCATTTCTCTCACACTCACTGTCGCTACCAG
>CM068955.1:51984845-52002716 GCA_035128595.1 Eptatretus atami
TAAGTGACTGTACATTGCTTGTATTCGGTGGTCACGCTTTGTATTTGTTTCCTGTACATTGCATGACTGCCTTGCTTCTGAATACGTGTGTGTTATAATAAATGTCCTTGTGTGAAATGTTGTATTCCTGTTCGTTCGTCTTTTCCCTTTTGAAAGTGCATCTTGAAAGGTCGCGGAATAATAATAGTGAAGAGGGGTTTTGATACGCGCCGGTAAACAGTAATCAAAATCCGTGCGAGTCGGCGATAAACACGCTCGGTTATCACTGGTAGCAGGAACAGACCGTTAAGCGGTTCTGGTCCTTAGTGCCGACCTGCGCGAGGTGAAGCGATCGCCTCGGTTGACTACTTCTCGGCGGCAGGTACTTGGTAGGTTCGAAGATATTGGCGAGCTAACCATCCTGCCGGGTGGTGCTTGGCACGATCGTGGTGAGGTAACACCCCACCACCGTGACTGGGCTCCTGGTCGGTAGTTCCAGGAGGGTCACGACTGAATTGTCGTCGTGGGCGACCGCGGTTTGCGTATTGGAGTTCGTGCAATCTCGCTGCGACACCAGGACGGGCCAGAATCGTAACAATAGTCATATGAGATCTCATGATGTGTAATGTGACAGCATTTTGTCAGTAATAGTATGAAAGATGATAAAATCAATTTTCTGTATAATAAATGTTAACGGCTGGTGGAGATTCGTCATTTACAACCATAAGGCGTAGGCTCGAGATATCTTGATAGTACGATTGTTGTTATTTAGCCCAAACTCCGTTGTAATAGAGGAATTTTATGTGATCCATTCGGGCTGCGATCTCTTTGAGGTTTAAGGCATTTTCTGTTCTATCTTTTATTTGAACCAAGCCACTGCTCAACGCCATCACACACGAAGCCACGCCACCGGCCACCACTACGCTCACATCATGCCGCATCAAGCCGGGCCATTGTGTCCCAACGCATGAGACCATAAACCATCAACTCCTTCAGCCACCGAAATACAGCCTCCACCGAACCCTCATCACCTCATTCTCCTCTAACGCCATTCCCGCACCACCTGGACAGCTGAGCGTGCGGGCTGTCTGGCAGGCCGATTGGCGTGGTGTAGCCTGCGAACGCACTCCGAGCGGCGAGCGCAATATAGCGGCCTTCCGAGGGAAAAAAGTTCGATCAAAGTAAGACGTACAGCCCCACTTTTCTCCGTCCAATAGCGGCGCGGGGCAGCCTTGCCCGGCTCCAGGCGCGGTGGGTGTGAAGCGAATATATGCAAATTTAGGACAGAGGGGAGGTTCCATGCCCCCCCACCGGTTGCCTCCGACCAGGATGCCGAGCGTAGCGCTCCCCGCCCGAGGTCATCCTGATCCCGAATATTTGCCATATAGCTGCTCCCTGGCCGCCTATAAGAAGGCAAGCGCAAGGCGAAAAGATTGGTTCAAAGTGACTGAGGAGAAAATCGGAAGATGTCGGGTGCAGAGAGTCGGCAGAACTGATCTTGGAGGCAAAGGAGCTCTGAGTCGTGAGCGAGGCGGAAGAAGGCTCGCACGGAAGACGGGTCGGCGACGAGGTCTGCGTGTGGGATCATCTCGTCGCGGGACCCAAGCCAGCCACGCATTCTCCCCCGCAGGGCATCACATTCCCCCTTCCCCCCCGCTGAGATAGTGCAAAGAGGGGCCCGTTTCCCACCCCACAATCTCCAAGACGCGCCAAGGAGCCACGGAAGCGTGCACACAGGCCGTCTGCCACATCTTGGCGGCTCGACCCGCACAACAGCGTCACGAGTGAGGACGGGGTTAGGACCCCCCGCCCCCCCGGTCTCGCGGACCTGGGCCGCTCCTTCTCAGGCCACGGCACATTTGGCTATCAGGCCTGTCTGCCTCCCTGTCTGAGGGTGGCTTCTTTCCTTTGCTTTATTGTTAAAGTTGTTGGGCCGTCTGTAAATAAACTTTAAGTGTTGCTCGTGTGTGCGCAGTATCAGCTATTAAACTCTGCGTCGTTGTTGTTTACTGTTTTGGCGTCTTTATGTGCATTTTACTGTATGGCTGGTATATACGGTGTGCTTTCCGTGTGTCCGGGAAATAAATGCTGCATTCGTGTGAACTGTCTCCCTTTCGCTTTCGTCTTTTCTTTTTGACCCTCCATCTGCTTCTACGTAAAGGTTCGTAGTGGGTGCAAACGACCCGGTAAAGTAATCTGAACCGTCGAGGGTCGACGAAACACCGCTCGGTTATCCGATAGTTACGGAACGGGCCGCCAAGCGGCCTCGTGGTCCAGTCGACCTGCGGCGAGTACGGATCGCCCGGTTTTACAATCGGGAGGTACTTAGTTAGGTCGAGTTTGGGAAACAACGCTATCCTACGGCGGGTGAGCCGATGCCACGCAATGTGGTAGGTCGATAAGCCCACCCGTGACTGGCTCTCGGGCGATAGTTCCCGGAGGGCACGACTGAATTGTCCGTCCGTGGGCAGTGCCGGAATCCCGAGTTACGTGCCGATGTCGCCGCGCAGCGCGCGAATTCGCAACAATTAATTTATTGTATGCTCCCTGTAACGGAACAATTGTCGACTAGCTTTAAATATTTATGTTATTTTTTTACCTGCTGGTGAGATGCCTGTGTTTTATTTAAGTTTATTATGTCATTACCTTGCACACAAATCAGCAAACTTTCAAAATGCAAATTGTATGGATGTGCATACGGTCATTTCATCGAAATGTTCCCATAAGCTATGCCGCGGCCTCAGTTTGTCAACTTGGTTAGTAAGGCGTACCTATACATAGTCGCAATACCTTGGAAGCATCGAACGAGATGATACATATGGCATCATATTGTGCACTACAACACCTCCACTCTGGATCCACCTCGCCGGTCAAGTTTTTGCCATGAGAGGCTGGTAAGGTGAGGCGAAGATGACGCCGACTCGCATAAATGAGCCGTGGTGGATGCTGCAGCCGAATGTGCCAGTTTGCTATCGCTTCTTAATGATGCTCGTGCAGAGGGGCATAAACACCGACAGATAAACTTGATTATCTTCGAAAGACAAGTTAATAACACGGGTTTGCAAGTAGTTTGACAGTATTTTCACACGTCAAACCCAAACAATCATGTTCCATACAACCAGGCATGGAGTTGAGTTGGAGTGTGAGTGGTGGTTGGGGGAGGTTTTAAAAAATGAATGGAAGGAATGGAAAGGTTGGGGTGGGGCGGAGGGGGCGAGCTGGGGGGGGGGGGGGGTGAAGCTAAATGCATTGAATTTAACTTAATTTTTTAAATTCAATTTGACGATTTATTACAAGAAATAAATTATATACGCCTCACCATCAGTGCTGACCTTTGCCTGTGATGGTCCTCTAAAAACAGCTACTGGTTGGACATCCTCCGTCATCAAGTACGTCATCCTTGGAAAGATCAGGCTAATCACAGTCTATACAGGCGCTTGTCGTAGCCTCATCAGAGCCACTGCTCCGCATTCATGGGTTTGGTGCTCCAGCATCAACATCGTCCTCTTCCGGATTCTGTGCAATCTAAAGCTCTCAAATTATTGGAATCTTTCGATGAATGAGGCGAAGACATGGTCTGCTCTCTGAAAGTCTCAGGGCAGTCCTGTCGTCCTCTGTTTTTTAACAATCATTCTCGCAAAATCGCTTTTTCCTCTCTCTTGATCCTCTGCGCCTCGCCAGGTAACTCCCAGGATCCACGCATTCCTCAGTAGCCAACTCCTGGTTTAACTTTCCAAATCCAGGCTGACTCGTACACTCTCAACTGTTATCTTCATTCTCCCTCGGGGAAGCCACCTTCAGAACGGCTGTCCTTTCTCACTCTTCCTCCCAGGGACTCGAGCAGGGCAGTGCATCGCGCCACTCGTCTCATTCTCCCATCCTGACCCATGCTCTAGTTATTACCTCTTCCATAACCCTTCCTAACCGATCTGTTCTCCCTCCGTTGGCTATCCCCTGGCCAGTTGTGCATTGTCCCACCAACCCACTGTCTAATCAACCATGTTATACTCTTGTAAGAGAAGAAAAAAAGAGCCTCTATGACCACGAAAGAAATTTATGATAAAGCAAGCAGATTGACCTGGAAATAAGCATAAAAGATATGAATAAGCTCCACCAACAAAGGGGATGAGGTTATGTAGTTACCCCAACTAATTTGTTTGTTTATCTGTCTGTCTATTTATGAAAGCAGCACAGGATATCCTCAAAGGGTTATGAACAGATTCGGATGAAACTTGGGATTAGTTGGGTCGGTGCCGAGAATGATGATTGTTTATGCTTCGCTGACGAGTCCCGGATGGCATTTATGTTTTCCTGTCCTGGTCTGTCCGTCCGTCGTCCGTCCGTGATGGTTTTCGTTACCGCCGCTAGCGATAACTTTTCTTTCGGCTAGATAATCTCGCCACGGCTGAAGAGATCGAATCAAACGCTTGGTACAAGTCGTATAACTGATGCGAAGATTGATACTGATTCGTATTTGGCGGCAAAAGGTTCAAAGGTCAGAAGTCCCGTTAGGTTTAAAATATTCTGTGACCGAGCTAACTTGTCACAGTAATGGGATTTTTGACCATGGTCCTAAGTATATATTATGATGCAAAGATGGAACCGATTTAGATTTGGATCAAGAGGTCAAAAGGTCAGATTATGTCAGGTTAAATGTGATACCTGGAGAGGCCTGAAGGGATTTAAAATCGGTCTTCATAGCAAGTAATGTATGGTGAAGCGGGTGGAGGCATATCTGTCGATGGTCGCGACTGAAAAGTGCCGTTATACATTGTTACAGGCACTCCACAGGTTTATGGAGGAGCTGCGACAAATCCGTCCAACAGTAATGCAGACAGATACAACGAGACAGACACAATACGGGGTACTTGACTTCACTCAAGTATAGCCACTGAGATTGGGCAAGTGATGTCAGTTCGTAGAGCACTCTCTGCGTACCAAAGTGGCCGCATCCTGAATCGCTTTTCTCTCTGCACTCACTCCAGCGGGCAACACACGCACACACCACATACACCATTTCCGTGTATACACAAAAGGCCTCGTTTAGCATTCAGTACATATTCTTGAAAGTCGCATGTTTAGGAAAGAAAAATTCAAACATTAATAAAACGATTCCTGGGAGCGTTTCGTTTTCGTTTTCTTTCGGATAAGGTAAATTGGCATTCCTGTTGGGTTTAATTATGCATACAGTAAGCAGGGGCTACCTGGCATCGACCTAGGGGATGAGATACCCAGCACTGCCCGGCTGGGGACGCCTTTCCCGGTGGTGGTTTTGGACGTGTGAGACATTGAAAAAAACTTTGGCTTATGGCCTCAACGGTGGTACCTTTTGCCTGACGGGCTCATTGCAGCCAGCCTGCCTGCCCACAGAACGCAATAAACACTTTATTATGGCATTTTGTTGGCTTCAAACGACGAGCCAAGGCCAGACATGTGGTAGCTAAAACCTTGCCTAGATTCTGAAGTACTTCATCACCAAAAAAATTGGGGCCTGCTTCCAAAAAAAGGTCTTCGGCCCATGAAAGAACAAGTACCGAACTGCCCAAACCACAACAACTTACAGACTAGTTTATATATGATTAATTTTCGTTCAAGACAGTTGGTGTGGGTGGAGCAAGTAAATAAAATAAATAACTCGATGGAGTCTTGAGGGTTTTTATTTTTTGGAGAAAGTGAGGGTGTTTTTTGGGTAATTTCCCAAACAATGTGGGCACTACAGTCCCGCAAGCGGCGTAGTTTGCTCGGTGCTTCTTAACTATTAAGAAAGTATCACAATGCGATCTTTATCGCATATTGCCACCCTCAGTGATTAGATTATTAATATCGTTTTAAAAGTGTCACATTTAGCTTTGTGTGTACGAGTAATAGGTTGATCACTGACGGAGTGTGGCCAATGCAGGATGGTGTGTCAGGCTATGTGTGGGAGAGAGCGAGCCGGATCTGAGAGCCTGGATGGCTCAGATGCACTTTGTTTCCGGGCTTGAACCCGCTGTCCCGAGGGCGTGACTCGCTCGCCAGGGAGCCAGGGGCAACTGCTAAGGACTGTGCGATGGCCCTGTCTAGTGGTCACCAGGAAGCAGTTCTGCGCTTCAACCACTTCCGCTCCTTACTCCTTCACAACACGACGTATGAATCAGCTGTTTTATATTTGATTCAAACATTTTCAATGCAAAATAAAACTGGATTGAACTGAAACCTAATTTGAGAGTAGGTAGAATTTTTCGAAACATCTTCGTCTCCGTTTTGCTGGCTATTTCTTAGGCCCTGAGCTCTGACATCTCCTTGACATCGATCCTCTGTGGGCTTTGTCACCTGACCCTCACGATCCTTCAGGACATCCCATTCCCCACGCCTCAACATACCTGGTGCTTTCTTTACCTTCTCTTCTTCAACTGCCTGGGCTCTCATCGGGAGGCAGGCCCCGGTTTGCTGTCCGCAACCGACAGTGGAACCTATTGCTGTAACACTCCAGCACGCAGGAAAGAAAAGGTAGGAAAGCATAATTTAATGAAGGTAGGTGTTTTTGATTAGTCGTCGCAGTAAGTTAGAGCAGAAGTGGGTCACCATTGTTGTGATTTTCTCACTCTTTCTCTTGCAGATGAACCCAAGACATGGTGAAACCTTGGTTGTTCTTAGCAGTTTCAACGCTTGTCTGTCACTGGATGGGTCCCCGAATGTTAGTAAGGGTACACTGATCTCCTCTGTTGCTTCCTCGGTTACATTCCGCAGTGTCACCACTAATCGTTTAAAAAATCACTTCTGGGGATATTGGCTGCGCTGGGCTTTCTTGGGCAACATTTTGGTTCCTACCAATGTTTCCCAGAAGCATTTTAGGTTTTCTCTCTCTCCTGTCGACTGCTTCTCCTCTGCCTTCCCTCCCTTCTGCTACTTCACCTCTTCTTCCTCATTTGCGCTAATATGTGTGTCCTTTCTCAGGAGGGCGTGGACTTCCTCTCCCAGGTCCAACTGCTGCTCTCTCATTCGCACCTGCTCATCGACCTGTGAGCTATTGCCTGTCTTATCATCGACTAAAGCTCAGAGTTGGAATGTGGATTGAGCTGTTTCTTTATTTCTTCAAGTTTTTTTTATGTAATTTTATTCTGATTATTTTAGTTCAACATATGTTCCTCTATGCAGTTTGTGTTTTTGCATCCATGTGGTGTAAGAGTTTATATTATGATTGTCTCATCTGCCAACCAACTCTACCTGCAGCATCGATTTGTTTACTCATTGCACACTGTCTACCTTCTTGTCAAGTACTTGTTTAACTCCCATGCCTTGCTTTTTTACGTACTGTTTATCTTCAGCCTCGTTACTTTTCTTATCAATCCAGCCCTTCCCCCCACCTCCACCATTCAGACGGAGGCTGCATCTCAAGCTTCTTTGTTAACTTTATTCTCTTCGTTCCGATGCTGTCTCAACTCCATCGCCTCAGATTTGGCTGCCGACGTCCCCAGGACCTTCCTCTGCCTCTGTCCTGTTGTCCATACTCTCATGGCCACATCCTTTGGTAGGCTCCTCAATCACCCTCCCACATACACACACCACTACACACACACATCCAATATTTATCGTTTGCTTACTTCCATCCTCTAACTTTCACTCATTTTCCTTTCTCATACCCTACTGCTTTCCGCCCTCGTCCATACCACAGCACTCTTGCTGCCTGCAGCTCACGTGTGTATCTTCCACTTGTTCGAGTGCAGTTTGCTTGTTGCGTTGAGGAAGAATGCTACAAAGCTTGTACAATGTTGAACATCTCCATGAGACAGGTAAGCAAAAATAAAAAGGAAAAAAAATATAATAAAAAGGGTGGAGAGCGTGAGGTTAATAACCAAAGGGGTACTTTGGGAGGAATTTGAGTCGACACTTTATTTGTTTCTATTTGCCAGTCAGAGTTACGGGACAGTCTGCTTTGATACCCCCGTGGCTATCTGGGGCTCTCATGGAATGGACTGAAGGATCGGTGGGACAAAAAGTTGCTTATGCTGGCTTATCTCCAGTGAATTATTTGATTTCCCATAACCTGTGTTGCTCTTTTTCCTTTTTGCAGTCGTCAGAAGCAAAGCGAATTCAAAAGTCGCCCTGTTGCATCAATGGTTTGAACTGGAAGTGGTGGGCAAGGCTGATTACTGGTGAATTGTCGTCTGAGGCTGCTCAATTAATGCTTTGCAGGTGATGACGATGAAGTTCTCGTGGCAAGGAGTCGTGATTCCTTTGTCCGGTCTGCTCAATCACGTCCCTGCCTCACCTGGATGCCAGGGTAACTTGATAGTACTGTTGTTAGAACTTGTCGATGCCCATGTGTTGTTATGTTGTCGTTCATGGTGGATGAAGATGATATATCTCGCTTTCTTGCCCCACATGGAATCCGTACATGGATTACATATTGAACCGGGAAGGTTCTCCGTCGGCAGGCTCATGAATCGGCTCTCCTGGTCAGGTGCTTAGCGAGCGCACGGAGTGTGGGCGAGATTTGTGTAAACAACGTGTGTTGTTCTCCGTTGACCATTGGCATCTCCCTGCATGTTTCAGATCTTCGCAGGGGGAGGACCTGAAGAAATGCCTGGGATCTCACCGCATGAATACTCCTTCTGCGCAGGATACAATCACGGCTGTAGAGGTGAGGTAAAGCAGGTGGAAAGGGTTTGATGTCTCCAAAATTGTTGCACTATAACCAGGGCAGAGTGAATCGTACATAACTCGATTGGCTTCCATTTCAGCCACGTGTAAACTGTCACCTGACTAGTTAATATTTTTGATTTACTCCAAAATGAATCAAAATACTGCCATGAAAAAAAGACCCTGGTTTTATAACACAAAAATCAGATACGCGGCACAGCGATAGAGCGAAATCGCTCCGCAGGCTTAACATTTCAAGTTTTATATCTCCCCCTGATGCCGGATCTGCATGCTGAACCTGAACTCAAAAATCAAATTGGCTGTTGGCCACCATGACCACTCGTCCCAGTCAAGTTTTGGTCATAACTCGTACACAACTTTTTGAGATATCGTCTATATACCGTTTTTTTGCCCCCCATTCTCAATGTTGAAGTAATCGCTTGAATAAAAATTTCTCGAATCCGGATCTTCAACTCAAATTCGAATCGCATTCATGCCTCGTCACACACCAAACAAGCCCCAAGTTTTCGTCCAAATTGGTTTATCACTTTTGAGATATCGTGAGTTATCCTGCTACAACGAGCAAACAGACACAGACGTTGGATGAAACAAACTCCGGTCCACCTCGTGCGGAGGTAAGCGAATACACTTTCCACTGAACAAGGCTTTGATTTGGTGGTTAATAAAGCTGGAAGTGCATTGTCTGTAAGTTTCAGTGTCATTGACTTTTGATTGCACGAAGCTGCTTTCTGGTGTGTAGCAGTAAATTTATCACAGGTTAATGAAAAGCAAAAAATCTTCTTCGGATCACCCAGATGTTTAAATGGTTGCCTAAAAAAATAATAAATAAAAAACACCTGTTCAGCATAAAAAAATTTTTTGGGATTCATGTCATTAATTAATAATAGTGGCCTAAAGGAGTGTAAAAAAAAGAAAAAAAGCCTTTGGAGGGTACAACATGCTACGTTCTGAGTGTCTCGCGTTGGGTGTTTTGGAATGCCGATCCGGGAGCAAACTTGTCTCTGTGTTTTGCAGGCACAGCGAGGCAGTCAGTGTGGTCGGCCCGTCAAACTCAATGGACGTTAAACCGGCGACTAAATCTCCGGCGGTGTCATTGGCGGGACGTTAAGATCCAAACGGTGTCCTTGTGAAATGAGCGCGAGCGTATCGTCAGAAAAACCTGACCAATTTACAATTCTCTGCTAAAACCGACAAGAGGGCACCTGCATCCTGGCACATGCTGTGCTCCAGCAAATGGCGTCCACTTGTGCTGCCAATCTTACTTAATAATTCACGCGCATCTTACTTACTAATACAATTCTGTCTGTTCCCAGTACCGAAAAAGCGCTGAACTCAGATCGCAACCGTTTTTGGGTGTAATCCTGGGACCCCCTTGGGGTAAGAATAGGCATAAATTATAATAACATGACCCCTTGACGGCTCCCGTAGGGATCGGGTCTTTAGTACAAAATAATTTTATTATTTATGGCTCATGGAGGTGCTTGCACAGTAAACCTTGCTTTGCACACCCCATTGAATGCTTGATCGTAAGAGCTCTTTGTTCCTTGTAAAGAAGTTTTTTATTTTATTTTTGCTGAAAACTATGGGTGAAGGCATTAAGACTTTGCTACGTCGACCATGTGAAACGATTTCTCACAATCCAGACGGAGATAATATAACTTTCGTCCAGTCCCCCTCGCTTGGCTAAAACAAAGTTAACTCGTTCAAGGAGCTGTTTTTCGGAGAAGAGTTGAGAGCCAGCTAAGCTTGGTTCAACAGTTTAAGCGCACAGCATGTAAACATTGCACAGCTTCCGTGTCGGTGCGAGACGCTGCGGGCCCTGATGACCCAGGCAGACCTTATAATTCCCCTGAACTGTTATTTACAACTGTCTCATCATATTCTACAAATAATATGTTTACCATCTGTATTATCATTATGAGGCTATTACCATATTTACCTCCAATGAGCCTGTTATTTATACGACCGCAATGCTGAAGAGAATGAACGCCTGTTCAGGCACGCATCTCTATATAAGACGAATGGTAAATGACCTTTTAGCGCATTTCGATTAATGCTCTCTTCTCCCATCTAATATCATCGCTGAGCAACTAAGTGGGTATTACTGGTTACTGTATTGTATGTTGGCTGAAGGAAATTAAGAACGATTGTAGGAATTACATGAGTGATACATAACGCATGTATATGTAATGGTCTTCATAAATACTCATGACTGGAAAATCCTGGTTCATTTATTTGAGTGATGACGACCACTTCTGCCATGACATCCTCATATCCTTCTTGATAGACGCCTCTTCCCTCTCTTCAGACCCTTGACAAATCACAAGCGTGTTCAAACACGTGGAATATTGTGTGTTCTTCTGTCTCTCTCGTCGTCTCGTCTCTCTCTCTCTCTCTCTCTCTGCCTCTCTCTCTCTCTCTCGTCTCTCTCTGCCCTCTCTTCTCTCGCCTCTTCTCTCTGCCCTCCATCCTCGATCCGTCTCTCCTGCCTCACCTCTCTCTCTCTGCCCTCTCTCTCTCTGTTTTCTCTACCACTCTTCTGCTTCTCTCTCGCTCTCCTCTGCCTCTCTCCTCTCTCTCTGTTCCGTCTTCCGCCTCTCTACTCCCTCTCTCTCTGCCTCTTCTCTTTCCCCTCTCTTCTCTCTCTCTCCTTCTCCTCTGCTCTCTCGTCGCCTCTCTCTCTCTCTGCGCTCTCTCTGCCCCTCTCTCCGCCTCTCTCTCTCCCCTTCCTCTTTCTCTTATTTCTTCTCTTTTTTTCTCCTCCCACCCCCCGCCTCTCTCTGCTCTCTCGCCTCTCTCTCTCCGGCCTTTCTCCATCGGCCGCTCTCTCTCCGCCTCTCTCTCTCATCTCTCTCGCTCTCTCTCTCTCTCTCTCTCTCTCTCTCTCCTCTCTCTCTCTCCTCTCTCTCTCTCTCTCTCCTCCTCTCTCTCTCTTCTCCTTCTCAATCTCTCTCTCTAACAATGCTCTTAAGGATGTCATCACTAAACTCTGGGTCTCACTACAGCCATGAATCTTTATTGGCAAACTACATTTCAAAGCCAGCTTGCCCGATCGGCATCCTCTATCAATACAAAGTCCTTCCTTGGCACAACGTGAATTCTATCAACCTACAAGGCCTGCAAAGATGTAATTTTAATCTCCCGCCTATGAAGCGCCAATCAGTCCTGGCATTTCACTCTAAGGCTCGATTGGGAGGGACTTCAAGCAGCCATCAAAACTTCTAAGACTGGTCATCTCTTCTCTACTTCCTCCGACATCAACTTGTCCAGGAATGTTTTCTTTGAAATTTCTCTCTCTCATGCATAGATCTTATCCCATCTCGTCTCAGTTGCCTGAAGAACTTCTTCTTTCTCCGCCCATGGAACGATAGCTTGTGCGAGGCAAGTTATCCTGAAACAACATGCCTTTGTCTCATCACGAAGGCTAATCCAAACTGAGGGTAATCTCAGTTCCTTCCACAAAGCTGGAAACAAAGTGTGTGTCTACCCTCAGGAAGCAGAAAACAATATCTTGACTTCCTCATCTCGTCTGAACTGCTCAAACCGTGCCTCCCTCCTCCGAATACTGTGGTGTCTGGTTATAGTCTGTTTCTGGTATGTTCCCCTCCATCCCCTCCCTTACCTCAAATGAGCTGCACAGCTGACACGCACGTGAAAAGGGCTTAATGCCTGAACCAAACGTGTTGCTTCTAAATCTTGTGGTCCCAAAACCCACGCTTTCTGGTACCTACTTACTCGCCAGTCAGCAGCAGCCTGGTTTGAGCTCAAGTGGTTGGGGTGGTCTTGGGATTTCCGCCCCGGTTCAAGCCCCGTCGGCCGCTGAATTAATACACAGGGGTTGACTCAGCCTGTCATCCTTCCGAGGTCGTGAAAAAAGTACGCCAGTTACAGTGTGTGTCTGGTAAGAGCGCACTGCATCAGCGACACAGTCGCGCTTCAAATATAATGATAGCTACCCTGGCATCTAAGCTGCCATACGACCTACACACAGCGCAGTCACACCCAGCTGTCTGGACTCTGTGTCCTTTTCTAACTACAAGGTGGAGAGGCTTGCTGTCAAACCTCGACCTCGGATTCTTGCAAGCCGGGCCAGCGGTAATCATGCCCACGGTCTAAAACCTGCTCTGCTGCTCTTCGCTCACCCTCATCTTGTTCTGAATCACCTCCTCATGTTGCACAAGGTCATCTGCCATTCTGCTTGGAAATCAGCCAAGACATTACGTGTGCATAAAAAGGTCAAAAACAGATCCCTGCAACTGACAGACAATCACCCTTCCTCTCAATCATCAGCAGGTAGCCTGGCTTTGGCCGTAGTGGTTAGGGTGGCGCTTGGGACCAGGTCTGCAGTTCATAGCCCTCGTCGGCCGCTGAATAATAACCAAGGGGGTTGACTCAGCTCCTGTCATCCTTCCGAGGTTGGCGAGAACTGAGTAACCAGTTCCCAGTGTGTTTACTGGTCGAGGCCTGCATCAGACGACACAGTCGCGCTTCTAAGAAATGAATGCTACCCCGGCAGCTAGTCTGCCATACGACCAAGCACAATAAAAATATCACCAGCAAGGTGCATGGAAGCCATCATCAACTTCCGACATCAATCTTTCCTCTTTCTCCAATGCTTGATTTCTGATCAATGCAATTTGTTTCAGACAGTCACTCTACCCTGGATATTCTGCCTTCTGCTCGTCCCAACAATGACATCCACAATGCCGACTGAATCAAGGCCATATCGCTAGACATATAACGTGCTTTTTGAGCATGGTCTGGCACCTGCCCTCTCACCTAAACTCTCTCCTTTGGTACCCAAGACAATGTCCACTCAGGCTTCCCTGACTTCCTCTCCTGTCGCAGCCGAAATGTGGCCCTTAATGAAGTTCTCCATTCCCCTCTTCCTTGTCCAGGTCTGGACTTCTTCAAGTAGTGTTCTGGTGCCTGTTTATTTTTCTGGTTTTCTCCAAATGATCTTCTTGACTCTCGGGAAAATCCTCTTATCCTCTTCGCTGAATTGACTCTATCCCTCTGCATACCATTTTGTCATCCCTCAGACGGCAAGCAGCAGCTTCTTCGCTTCTGCAGATCTGGGTAAAATCTCACACTGGTCCAACAGCGTGGAACATGTCTTTCAATCCCTGACTAAGATCTCACACTTCTTCACTATGTCCTCTCCGAAAGGACCATCTGGAACCCCCCCACCCCTCTCCATTCTACTTTCAACAAATCCACTTGAAGAAGTACTTTTATTCAAGCCTTCTGGTCTCACTGTCTGCCATGATCCTTCCTAGGAAAGCCACATTTCCAACCTCGCCTCCAAAGGCGTCGCCGACTGGGAATCCCTCGTCATACATAAGTCTTCCTCGGCCCACCTGAGCTCCTGACACACAATACAAAGCTTCTCCACAGCCTGATGGGTACTGCTCCCCTCTGGGTTGTGCTCTCACCTCGTCACTTTCTCGGCTTCACGCTGTGGAAACGCACCGGCATTTCCGGATCATTGTATCTCTCGCGATGAGGCTGAGTCTTTGGTCTCACTCTCTCACCACAGGCAGGCAGATCGTGTCTTTCTGTTCTAACGTCTCCTCTCCGGCCTGCCCCCCGCCCCCTGCTCTGTCTGACGATATGTCCTTCCGCCAGAAACCCTTCTGAAAACTACCAAAAAGCAAGAAGTCACCGCTCACCTTCACTCTTGTCATTCCCTTTTTTTCCCGCCTTTGGAACAAACTCCCTACTCTGTTCTATCCCATTCTTCCCTCCAGCCGTTCAAAAACAGTGTTCACCACCACTGTGTGTCGTCCCATCCAAATCCTCGATTCTTTTCTACCCCATTAATACCCCCTAAACCCTACCTCCTCAAGAGTTCTCTCTGCACTTTCCGTTCCTGAAAGGTCCCGTGTGGTGTCCATCTTGTATTCCCCATGTTCCGCCTCCCCATCAACTCTGCCCACAGATCTCTGGTGTCTTGGTTCCCCACTGTTTGTCCTTCCCACGCCCCTCTTGTGTATACCCCCCTTGTGTGTATACCCCCCTTTGCTGTGCGTGTGTGTTCGCTGTCATACGAGCCTGAACAAGGTATACAAAAACCTCCACTCAGTCCTCCCTCCTCCTTCCGCAAATTTCCAGCTTCCTCTCGAGTTCCTTTTGTATCCATTCTGTTCCTACCCACATGCATCTCTCCTGCCCCCCATTCCTCCCCACACCACATTGTTTGTCCACTGTCTGTCTCTTGCCTTGCCTTCATCTGCTGTTGGTGTTTTCTCCCCTCTCCTCACTGTTCCTTTTTCCTGTTGTGTCCTGATTCCGTTCAGTGTACTTACTTGCTCTTCCAGAGCGTCCGACTAATGTATACTAAAAATATATAAACGGCAAATTGCCATTCTGTATGGGATTTCAACCTAGGGGGGGGGGGGGGGGGGGGGGGGGCGTCATGATCCCATGGGCCCGGAAATAGGGAACCCACACGGGCTAACTAAATGAGGTTTAATGATAAAAATAAACGATAACAAGAATCCCCAAATGCAAAGCTTCCCTTTGCACTCGAACTGAACTGGCAAACAACAGCTGAAATTTTTTTAATTATCATATTTATTTCCTCCATAATTACCATAGTATATTAGTTTGTTGAATTTGATGACAAAAGTTCAATAGTAAGAAGACATTCAGGCTTTGGCACAACACAATTCTGGGAAAAAAAAAGAAAACCCTAATTACTGAATTTTCTGGAAGAAACATGAGCTTGGGCTCATGTTGGAAGCGTCAGCTTCAAACTCGAGAAAATTAGGCTTGCACATCTCTAGACTGTATCAGTACGCGGCGTGGCGTGTGGCAACAAATAGACAACATAGATGATAATTAATGAGCACAAATATTATCCGAAACTTTTGTGTTGACCGAACTTCAGCAGAGTCCTCTTTCGTCTCATTCGCAACGAGCTTGCACCGACGTTCCACATGTCACAAAGGTCGAGATGGTTGTGGGACGCCTGTTACTACTAATTAAATGCTCGTGTGTTATTGACAAAGCTTTTGAGAAGCCAGAGTTATAAAGGTGCGTATTGGAAACTCCCTGTTCCTTTTGTTTGATTTGATCCATTTATTTTATTTATTTATTTATTTAATTTCATCAGAAAGGATTGACACAGTAACAGCTGGGCCAGGTTCTTGCGTATGCGGCTCAGTATGCAGCTTCCGCGGCAACACTTCATCATTGTGTGCCCGCAATCAGGCCTGTCCTTATTGCTGTCTTGCGTGATTTCTTCCTCAATACTTTGTTGCTCGATTCCATCCTCGTTTTTCTCTCTTTCTTTGAAGCCTTTAGTTTGTCATGCTCACCGGTTTGTTGCTATGTTTCAGGTGGTTTTGTCTTTCCTAATTCCTGCCCACCCTTTTGAAACAACTGCTCTGTCCCCACTGGCTCTTTATCCAACCAATGCCATTTCATTTTGCAACAGGTAAGTTTGGTTTTGCTGTGTTGTCTTTACTACTACTGCCCTTTGCAAACTGTCTCACATTAAAGTTGAGATTCAATGTCCAATTGGTCCTTTCTTCCTTTGCCGCTCCCTACTCTCCTTTCTCAGCACGTAAATTCCTGCTGGACAAGGACAGCAAAGTTCTCTGAGCTGTGTGGGGAGAAGATGGTGGAAGATGTGTGAGAGTGTTCACGGCGAGTGGATGGAGAGGGACATTGAATTTGCAGTTCTTTGGAGCGGAATAAGTTTGCACATGAAGCAGCGTGCTGATTTGGGATAAATGGTGCGATGGGTGGGTGAATGGGTTTTTCAGGACATGTTAGAATAATGGGGAAAATGTAATGACCCAGATGTGTTTAGCATTCTCTACATACCTGTAATGTAGAAGATAATTGTATCCACCTGTTTGTGGTGAATTTTACTCTGCGAACTAAAATCCTCTCCTCAACCCCCACCTTGAACTGCCAGTTCGGACATGGTGCACCAGTTATGTGTCACGACTGACCTACCCACCATGGTCCGACCCTCTGCTCGAGGCTCTTCACCCCTCGAGCCCGTGATGGATGCAAATTCTGGAAGTGATGGAAAGGGAGCCAATTCCCAGCAAATTAAAGCCAGCCTGTAATGCTCTGTTAAAGCTTCTGCTTACCTCCATCCTCAATTCGATCTTGCTTGTGATGAGAACAAGCAAATGTTTATGGTACGTTTACAGAACTTTATTGACTGGATGTTGTGTGCTCGACGCTGCTTGCAGCTCAAAAGTTGTTGGTAATTGCTTACTAAGTTTTTTTTTTGAAACTTTTCCTCTCTTTATGTGACCATATAATTTATCTATTGTGAATATTATCTCCATTACGAATTGCTTGACATGAATGCAGCGATGATGATGCCGATAAATATGTTTGAGCGTTATTCGATATCGGGAAATGAAGGACCTCCCGTTGAGCCGTTATGTCTTGGCCTGTAATGTGGCTTAAATGTGTTCTGGCTTTTGTTGAGAAAGGTTGGGGGGGGGGGGATGGGGTCAAGACGAGGGGTGAGGGTGATGGGTAATGTGAGTGGAAGGTAGCTATTGAGCGCAATTTTTACTAAAAACGAGAGCGTCCGTAACGTGCGTGCCGGTACGGTGCGTGGCCTAAGTGCCAAAAAACCCAAAAAAACTTTCAACCGGAGCCAGAAACAACTACAGAGCAGGCCGTTCCTTCGCGTCTCGCACATCGTACGTGCAACCCCTCCCCCCAAAAAACAAAAAAATTTCAAACAACCACAACATGGCCGTCCCTTCCGCTCCGTAACGCGAGCTGGATTGCGGGCATTGTGTTGTATCTATAAATGCGCATAAGAAATTCGAGAAATTATTAGAATAGTGTCATCACTATCCGGAAGTAGTGCGTGCCCGTAAGGAATGTTCACTGCATTCCACGAAATTATCGCTTGTATTGGAAGTAACAACTGCTTGATCACTTACACACAAGAGTGAATTAAAATCAAGTTTACTTCCCTGTCTTTGCTTGCCATGACTATTGCTGCATTGACCATTACCATCCTACGTGGCAATGTTTGTGAGTAGGATATCTCACCTACTGTTGTGAGTGGATATCTCAAAAGTTTTGGCGGATTCGGACCGAAACTTGTGGACGGTGAGGGTCTTGACTAAAGATAATTGGTCAAATTTTGGTAAGATCCGGATAATACGAGAATATTTTAGTTTTTAAAGGATTCTTCACCATGTGAGACGGCCAAAAACGATATATAGCATGATATCTACAAGGTGTGGACGGATTATGACA
>CM068955.1:52063164-52073678 GCA_035128595.1 Eptatretus atami
GTGATTTTCATCCAAACTCTGAATCATAGCCATCCCATCAATTATATATGCGGATGATGTGGGTTCAGGTATTGCCGAGATTTGTGGCGGCTCTGCTAGAACGTCCACACAATTTGCCTCAAGCTTCTTGGTAAGGTCAGCTTTTGCAGTTTTCCTCATAAATAAATAAATTAAAATACCACAGCGTATTCAAAACATACCTTAGTGCTCAGACAAAGTTTGCGAAGTGGAAAAACAAACAAACAATACAGAAATGGGTTGTAATACAAACAGAAAGGGGTGAAAACAAACATTGAAAGGTGTGAAACAGAAATGGGGTGTGGTGAAAAAAAAATAAAAATATCAGATGATATATCCATCTTCGAGTGGCGGGAGTGGTTAATAATTGAAAAAACTCATGTTGTCAGGCGTCTAGGTTGTCCTAATCAAAGCTGGCGAGTTGCATCAAAGCGGGACGTCTTGGAACCCTGTCATCACTGCCTGCAGTTATAAGTGGCCGTTTTAATTGGTCTCTATTATATTTACGTTACACCCAGTACACAAATCGTACCACACAAAACTACTACAAACACCATACAAACAAGCCTGTGAGGGTCTGCAATTCTTCCGATACTCTTTTCTCGTTCTTTCTATTTTCAACTCTGAGACTTGCTTTGGACTTTTCTTCTTGTTATTTGCTAACACAGAAGCCTGTCTTATTGATTTATGTGAACAAACCTTTTTTTTTCCATTCGATTAATAGTTTATAATTTATTATTCATAGGTTAAATATTTGAAAACTTTAGTGTGTCGCCTTTTTTTTTTTTTTTGGAATACAGGATTCTAATTGGTCATTCGTGGGGATGCCCACTAAATCATCTTCAAAAAAACTAAGGACCAATACACGAGACATGACCACAGGACTGTTAGACAAGACACGCCCTTAGCTTGCGGAATGTGCCGTCACTTCCCAGTGCACTCTGTTACAGCAACCCTATCAATCAATGGTCGCCTTTCTCACTGCTTTCAGCCGGACCATTTCCTGGAGATTGAATTTCTCTAGTCTCCTCGGAATGTGATGCCATTACCTTTATGATATGTTTGTCCATGCTTTTATCCTTATTAGAATGCTGGGCGTCAAACAAGGATAGTAGCATGCGCAATTTTTAATATTTTTTTAAGTCTTGGTATGCATCAGCCGCGGTGTTTGAACTCCGACCTTTCCAGACTTCATGAGCATATGCTCTAAGCCATATACACACCTCCGCTCTCTTGGGGAGATAGGATGGTTCACATAATGGGGGGAGGGGTAGGGTTTGGCCAGGTGTGGAGTGTGTGTCAGCTGTTTGATGTATAATATATGAACACCTCCATAGGATTCCATCTTCCTATCTGAGCAACACATTGACAGTTATTTTGGTTATTTGGCTGGGTATTGGGTTTTTGGAATACAGCTGGCTTGATTACGAATTAGGTAGATTAACATTGTTTTTATTTTTTGACATAGGCTATACAGTAAAACATTATCACACCTTTTGTGTCTGTATTACGCTGGGTGGTCTTAACGGTAGTAAAATGTTTTTTTATTTTCTTGTTTCTGCAATTTTTTGGTAAGTAATAAAATCTTAATGTTCACATCCGTATTTTGTTTAATTTTGGTTTGGGAATAATCAACTATTGTTATTAAATTTGGCTGTATGGTAACATTCTTGCCTCCCTCTCCCCTTTATTCCTTGGCTTTTTTATTCTCAGTCCAGTTCTGTGGTATGTACTACTTCACGAACTGGAGAAAAATAATAGAATTTCATTGCCATTCAGAACACACAGTAGCCGGTTCACTTCTGGACGCCATTTGGTTAGCACTCGATGCTGGGTGAAGGTCGATTTCCTGTGTTATCGTTTTTGTTTGTAATTAGTAATCGAAAATCGATTGCATTTTTTCACCTTTTGTTGTGACAGGTTTTCATATGTAAACCTTTCATTATTAATTTATAACACTTTCCTTTTCACTAATAACGTTCTTGAGATACAATATTATGTTTATTTTGGGGGCTGTTGATAGTAACTTCGAGTGCGTTTTAAGAAGCATAACCAAAGATCAAATCTGGCCGTTTAGTGCTGACATATATTTTTTTTTTATTACATACCAAAAATTATGCACCAGTCAATAGTGTTGAAATATAACCAAATTTTATATGTGTAATTCCAAGAATCGTTGCAGAGTGATCCAGTCCGATAGTGAGAATGTGCATGTCTGCTGTAGCAGGTGTGATTCGTTATCAATGTGTGTGCCGTTCGTGCAAAGACCGGTTATGAAAAGACTTGCGCGTCAAATTCCCTTCGGACGAACTGATCAAGAAGGTGGTTATTAGGTGGCCTTAACATTAAATACTACTTGTTAATTCCTCCTCGACGTTAAAAAATGTTACAACCAATTTGCATATCCTACAAACAAATCGTATTTAACAAACAGCATGGTTCATTTATGATGAACGCCAAATGAGAAGTCGGGTGCCATTTACTCAGTGATATTTCATCGAATAAAACTCACCATTATCTGTTCAGCATTATTAAAGTAATTACTGTGAAAGTGATGTTTATGGTCATCTCTATATCTCAGTATGAGATGACCCTAATAACCCTAGTCTTCGAAGTCTGGTCCGTCCTGTCCGTACGTTCCCTCCGTTCCTTGTCCAACAATCAATACCGATTGGAGACATAATAACCAATAGTGGAATGGATAGAGTCGATGATGACATGCGACAACGATTAACTTTCAAGGTCGTCAAGCGTCGATGTTGTCAACGTTCACGAGGCTGTCAATATTGCCGAAAAATCGTCGATTTCAAATCGTATCTCCTCCCTCATTTATCAAGGAGATCAGATGTTATTAGTGATCAGTACTATTGACTCCATTATCGTAGAATCAACACAAGCGCGATTTTTTTGAAATTTGCTCTCGTTCCGATTTTATTAGCCCTTCAAACTCCGTTTCTGATTCTCCCGTATGGGGTACGGTTCATAAAGTACGTACAAAAAAAAATATAAAAAATTAAGACCGGAACTCTCCGAGGACAATTATTTACATTTGAAGCTTTTGTCAGATATTAACTAAAACATATGTGGAACACAGTTTATATGCACACTTACTTGCTAATTTATGACTATTAACATTGTTTTTGAATGTCAATTTGTACTTTTTTTTCAAATTGACGTGCTTGTGATATTAAAAGAAATATGGTTAAATTACACCGCTGAGACTATCGTCATGGCTTACAAAACTTCGGTTCATTAAGGAACTGCTGGCTTGCAAGCGGTATTACTATGTATAGTAGGGGTGGTGGTGTGGTCGCTCGCCTGCTATACAGGAGGGGGGGTGGTTGGTTGTTGAAACCGTGAGTAGAGTCGTACTGTACTTTTATGAACTGCCCCTCTATTTCGTAGTCTGGCCTAGATTTACTGTTTTCGACCTGCTGGCAGAGATGTACCGGTACTCCCGCTCTGGGAGTATTTTTTCCATAATCATCCCGCTAACAGAATGTAGCAGTTTATTGCCGCATCAAAATGTCATTTAACGTTTATTTGTTTTTTTCAATCTGGGACGTGTTCAAAGCCACTTTATATCACGATGCGATGTCTACCATGTATGTGCTTAACGAAGATTTGGTGCCTGGTCACTATTCCTCGAGCCACGGCGCGGACACTTTTCATTGAGCGTATTGAGCATTACATACTTATTTTCAGTTCAGTGATTACCACATTATCTGCTCTGGGAATGTCGATGCGATTATATTCATTTACAATCGATATAATGCTTATGTTTTATTTATTTGGTATGTTGTGATTAAACATTTCTATGTTACTTAAATAGTTGAATTTACACTGTATCAGTTATATGATCTTGAATGTGATGGTCTTGGTATATGTATCGCTTTTGGAGTGGTTCCTGTCCAGTGTCCAATTCCTTCCCCCCCAAAATAATTCCTGTGATCTTGGTTTGGATGATGTCCACATTTATGTGATGACTAGCCAACCCGACGTCTGCGCGAATGTTTCGAAAGTGAGGGTCGTGTTATGGCCTGTTCATATATCCAGTGTCTCCAACAATGTTGATTTATCGAATTTGCTTTATATACAATGTTTCTTATTGTTAATTTTTTGTTGTCAAAATTCACCTTCTTGAGGTAATCAGCATTGTACAGGAATAGTGGTTTTACATTTGCTTAGACTTGCGTTTTCTTGGAGTGGCATTATCGCCGTTGTACGGTCAATTTGACGACAAAGCGTAATGATGTCATGCGAATGACCGATGGATGTCATGACGTCATTATGCTCTCTAAGCTGGTGTACGCACACGTCGCATTGCAAACGAATGTAAAAATTAGAAAATCGCCAAAAATTCCTAAACCTGGTCCGTTCTGGCACGCATTCTCACATAGCTCCATGCTGTTCATTTAGACCACAGAGCACCCCGCATGCCGAAAGTGCGCGCACAATCTGTTCGGCGTTCACAGGAGGAGATACGTCAAATTACGCGCAGACGTTAATCAGAATAATAATAATAGGATTTCTTTCCGTAATTAAACGATTTAATTGTTTTATGTATTTTTAAATTTGTGTCCACTTGATGGCTCAGAGCCAAAGAACTTCTTCACGTTGGAATCCACCTATCATAGGCGTTCAGCAGTATTCTGAGGTACTTACGCGTCATAAAGTTTTTAGAACACCCCCATTTTCAGTTTTACTGAAATTTAAGCAGTTTCAAGTCTCAGTGATGAATAACATTGAAATGACAATAGCTAAGCGTTGTTTAACTGCCATGAGGTGTAAAAACAGAAGTTTAAGCGTTACCAAAAATCTGAAAATAATAATGTAAATTTCTGAGTTGTTAAAAAGGCCCTTTTCTAGGAACAAGTTATTATGGGTTAGCAATCTGCAGCTGTTTGTTCTGCAGTTGCAATGGGAAGTAATTAAGCCTTTGTAATCGTTATGCAAATAAATTCCTAACAGGTTTGTCCCAACTTTTGTGTTGATTTAGTTACAAACCCTCTTGTCTTGTTATAAAAAGTCATGTGGTTAACAGACTGTGTTGCTGCAACCTCTTGTTAGCATTATTTGGACAATTATTGCACTGCAGGAAGTAGTATATTGCTATCATAATGGTGAGATACAATACAATTAACAAAGGGAAGACAGCAGACCATTATAACCCTTAAAAGTTGTAGTTCTTTCCTTTGGATGAATTGCAAAAGAAGCCATGAGGTGTCAGTGAGTTACATGTTTCCTACACCATTCAAAAAGCCACTTGGAAACTTGGTATGGGAAACTCTGACAGGAAGAGTTCTGCAGATCAACAAGCCACAACATCTAATCAGATAGACAATTTCTGAGTAGTCAACAGCTTGCCGTGATAGGTGGCTCACAGGACCAGCAGCTTCATGAAGCACAGCTTAACACTGGGTCTAATTTAAGGAAGGTCTCAGTTTTCAACTGGTTTAATGAGAAGGATCTTCGTAGCTTGCAGGTTTTGACAGTCGTGAGTGTGCAGTAAGAAAGCCATTGCCTAAGATGGCAATAAATAAGAAAAGAGGCTTGCCTGGGGCCATGATAAAAACACTTGCTATGTGGCACTACTGAATAAACTGGAGAGGTCTTATGGACCGATAAGATCAAAATTTTGAAATCTTCGGTTCTAGTCGCGACAATAGGTTTTTTGTCCGCCTTCGAATAGGGCGAAAGGATGGTTCCTCAGTGTTGTGACACCAACTGTTCCAAACATTAGGAGGAGGAAGGCGTGTTATGACTGGGGCTCTTTTAAAGCTGGATACAGAGTCGTGCGTACTGCCACAGATTGACTGCACCCCTCGAACTCATTAAAAGGGCTAGCACTTAGCATTTTGCATAGCACTCATGCAATACCCTTGCTTGATCTTATTGCCTAGATTGGTCAGGTGTTATCCTTCTAGCAGATTAACGACCCAAAACATACCTCCAGGCTATGTCAGAACCACTCAGAAGAAGATAAACAAGATGGTTTTAGGGGCTTTCCAAAAAAAAAATTCAATTTTGGGGAAATGGGGCAGCAATCATCGAGTTGGTTTGGAATGAACTGGACAGAAGGGTGAAAGCAAAGCAATCTACAAGTGCAACACATTTGTGGAACTTCTGCAAGTGTTTGGAAGAACTTTCTGAACATATTTGATTTCCATTGTGGAAAGAATGCCACGAGGTATGTTCCAGCTGTTATATCTGCAAAAGGTGGCTTACTTGATGAGTTCAAAAAATTAGAATTTAAATTTGTTCAACAAAACGATTCCAATGATTCTCTTTTATCTGCAATTGTTTATTGTCTATGCTTTAATTTCAGAGTACATCTGAAACTTAAACTGCTTAAATTTCAGTAAAAACTGAAAATGGGACGGTGTTCTAAAACTTTGACCGGGAAAAGTAATTGGGCTGCAGTTTTACATTGTTTTTATTTTTAGCGGGGTAAGTAACTTACAAGGAGATGTTACAAATTTGTGTGTTTAGCGATCTGCTTTCTTGTGGTATTTTACACGATGTATTTCATAGTGTCTTTGACCCAAGTCTTGGTAGTTTTCAGAAAAACTCGCTCAAGAATCAAATGTGCATGCTTGTAAAATGCGTATTACCTTCACTCATATAATCATCTATGAACGTGTTATCGTTTGTGTACACATGAAGGTGTGGCCATTTTTTCTTCGTATCATCCCTCTATATGGTAGTACTTATCGGTACTCTGAGTTATACAAATGCTTATTATTATCCCTTTGCCCCCCACCCTCTCACTCTGTTTGGTGTTTTTCCTGCAAGATACCTATCCAATCCATTCCTTGTCAATGCAAAACCTCAGAATTGGGCTTGTTTTGCATTGATCTCCCATCTGTTGTTCATATTAGTCCGTCTATAGTTGTAGTGCGCCTGAGGACCTGTATTGAAGAATGAGTCGACCCCTACCGTGGTTAACGCAAAGCTGAAACGTCTCATTTGAACCGTATCTGATGCCTAGTTTTTCTGAAAACGAGGTTGTGAGTGTTGTGAATTCTTGCAGCAATACATGAGTTGCAATTAATCCTGTTGAGTGCAGGAAACAATAAGAAACAGAAACTGGTCATTTTTCAATAATTCATTATTTACTCATTAGCCAAAATTTTTTAAAAATATAGCATATATTAATACATGTAGAATGGGTTTGATTATTTCAGGGTTATATTATCTATGTAATGGACATGGTTTTTATAGATAAGTATTAGGGGGTTTCGTATGCTCCTAAGGTGGTTAATGACCCACAAAATACCCCAATTTTGGCAGTTTTTGCGCTTATTTATCAAAAACTTGGATGTTTTCTATTAAATTGCCCAATTATATGGTTTTAAATGCCAAATTTGTATTTTATTTCATCAGGCAGCGGTGTCTCATTTTAAATTTAAGTATGTCAGTTAAACTATGATAGAATTGTTCACAACCATGGTAAATATTAACCCTTTCTCTGGACATGTGGCGCGTGTTCGAAGTCTGAAAAATTATCATTTTTTCTTATAAAATCGGCATCTTTTATGCAAAAATGAATCTGTATCATGGAAAAACTTTATGGAATATTATCTAGGTTACTATTTAGAAGATTGATTATTATGTCAATGGTATTTCATGGACTTTTATTGCTGTCCAAGCGGATTTAAAATACCACTAATTTGGCTTTTAACGATTTCGGGCCAAACTCGTTACATGTCGTTAATTTTCGATGCCTTTTTCATGTTTGAGATATTCTGTGCAGTTGGTCTTATTGGAGCAGGGAATTAAAAGGAAACCCAAAATTACCACATGTAGCATGATGTATTCTGTAAATAAATACATAATAATGATAATGACAGTTGGAATTTTCTCCATGATGATTATTATTAGTTAAAACAAGACACCATCTGGTGCATGCCGCGTGCTGATCCTTTTGTTTTTGGGCCATCATGTACACCTGTGCCTCTTTCATTGCATGGCTCAAATCATTGTCCAAATCTTATCAATCTCAAGACACTGACCTCAAGAAGAGGATCATCACTCGATTGTATTGGTCAAATTGGGTCCTATCTTGAACAGTTAGGATCTGTTAAAATACATTAAACCTAAAAAGTGATGTTCTCAGAGTACAGATCAGTATGATTAATGAAACTATGGCTGCGGACGCATCAACTATGCTCGCTACACATCCAGTTCGTATATTGCAGAGATGATTGCAGTTGGATTACAACTTTCAGCCCAAGAATGTATGATACAATCATTGATGCAAGGTGGTATTTTGTGTGCGAGATCTCTCACATTATGAACATTTATATTAGTTTGTGCCAATTCTGACTGCAAGCCCTGGGAACAAACTATAATCAAGAAAGCGAAGAGTCGAGGTAGCTATCACGGTCTCATCCCTCGTAAAGGCCCATCACACCTGACGTTTTAGCCAGCTTTATGCCTCCATTTTTGGAAAAATTGTGCAAACCTGGTACACGTATCGATTACGTTACTGGGTATAGTTTTGGATAACATTTGATGAGCACGCTGAAAAACTACTTGCCATACGTCGTATGTACGCTGGCTTAAACGTTGTACTTTTCGTTGTCCTCAATATTTTCAGTGCTGATTATTTTAAGACTATATGCCAGCGTTATGACTCACACGTGTTTCCGCATTTAACGCTGGCTCATAAGTTGTAGGCACGTCACTGCGATCGTTGACAGCACGTCGTACACACGTTATTGTATAGTTACTCATAGTCGAAACACTGTCGCAGGTATATGTTTAGGTTAACCGAAACTATTTCTAAACCTATGTAAGTAACGTGTTGTAGGCACGTTACTGCGATCGTTGACTACACATCGGACACACGTTACTTGAAAGGTGCTCATAGTCGAATAACACATCAAGGTATTTATGATTAGCGTCGGTTGTCCAGACTCCCTGTTTTTTTTTTGTTTTTTTTCTTCTTCTTCCTCCCTCAGTATGATGGTGACTGTTCTGACACTTTTATTTCTAGTGCGGTTGTTATATAATATAATAATTAGACTGCTTCGCCCTTAACGATTTAAATCATAACCGCACTGTACTAAACTGAACACCGTCATACCGTAAGAAAACATAAACAAAGGGAGTCTTGGAACACTGACGCGATACCCTTTAACACTTTGACGTGTTTTCCCGACTTATGAGTACCTTTCAAAGTAGCGTGTGTGATTGTGTTCAACGATCGGTCATATCGTGGCGTACAACTATTCCATCGCATGCGGAGCGTGATCATACTGGCAATGTTTACGTCAGTAAATTATTTTCCAACATGTTTAAAATTACATAGACGTACTTCCACTTTAAATACGACTCGGTATGATAGCGTACTTTAGCGGTTTTATTCACCGCATACCAAACTTACCCATATCCGTATTCGGACGTGCGCCAGCGTTTTAGACCATTTTTGCAGAGGTTCTGGCTAATACGCTGCATAGATCGCCAAGGGATCTTGCGATGTTGACATCTTCCATTCTGCTGGCGTGTTTTATGATTTTGATCGTTGTGCGGCAGCCTTTTCTAACCTTACGCCACGTCATCGAAGTCGGCGATTTGCGTTGACAGCGCGCTATTGCATAAGTTAGACTTCGTTTTGGGCATAGGTTTGTGTTAAGGTCCTGACAACAGGTTCAGCATTCGTTGATTAAGTTATCTATAACACAACGGAAACGTCGTGTGTCCGTTTTACTAATCGTTATGCATTAGTACCAACCCTGTCGTTTATGTATACAGTCCGAATCTTTTTTATAAAAAAACAATCATAAGTTTTCAACGTAAGCCAGCGTATTTTACATACATTTTTAATTACGTTGCCATTGCTGGCTAAAACTGTCAAGGTGTGTACGCGCTTTAAGGGGCACTTTCTCTGCGGCCCCTGGTACTGATTGCCACGACTGTCAACTGGGAATACTCGGATGTCTTTTCAAAGACCTTTGCTCACCCGTCTGTTCAAAAGCAAACCTTTCATGAGGAGTCTTGGAAATTTGCTATTGCATGAACAAGTGACAAAGAACGATCTGAGAATCATGAAAGAATACATTTGTCAGCCTAGTGTCAAAATCCATTTAATTTAAGTATGAGTGGACCAGAATCGCTTCTAACATCACCCACCGGTCAATGGTGCATCCTCAAGAAAGTTGTGAGATATTCTCTTGATAGTGTATTCATGAAAAAAGGAAAAGCAGCTATGAGGACTTCGTTTCAAAGATAAGAATTGGGAGCCGAACATTCTAAGAGTTTCTGGGACCCCTTTGAAGAGAGAAACTGTTTTGACATTTTTCAGATATGGAAGATAGGCACTCACCAATGACAAGGACCGAAGTGTATCTATTGATACTGAGGTGTTGTTTCAGGCGGCTATTGGCTGTCTCACAGAGTTCGCTAAAGTCGATTTGAGGAAGGTACTTTGTACGAATCTGGCCCGCCGTGCCATCTCACACTCTTCCTATGAGATTTGGGTCTGATGAGTG
>CM068955.1:52080116-52090724 GCA_035128595.1 Eptatretus atami
TCAGATAACATTACAAAGTCTTTATATATATATATATCAGACCATCTCCAGAGCTTGTTTTGTGGTGTACTTTGTGTGCTGTGTAGATAATTAATGCATTGATAGCATCGGTTCTATGGTCAACCTCGGTGTGGCTTCACTGTAAGAGTGGCTGGCTTAAGATCTCAGAGTCTTGAGTTTCAAGGCCTTGTTGGGCAGTTGAATTAACACCAGGTGGGTATACTCAGCCTGCTATCCTTCTGAGGTTGGCAAAATGAGTACCAGCGTGATGGTATCAGGGGCATTGCATCAGTGGCACAGCTGTGCTTCCAGAAAATGATGCAGCCAAGCAGCCACAAGCTGCAGAGGAATAAATAAAACAGGTTAATGGTCATATAACACACCTTTGCAGGTTTTATTGGACAAGAAACACACGTTCCCAACAGGGAGTTGTGATTACACACACTTATTTTTGTACTGTCGTGATTAAATTATTATTTTGCAAAGACGATGATATTATGATTATGCTATTATCGGTATTGCCGACGCACCATTTTGAACGGCAAAATGTCCTCCGAAGATGAAATTATTGAAGTTCTGCTTCTTCTTCTTCCAACGTGACGCACAGATAGCGGTGTGTTAATGTTATTACTTCCGCCACCGAAGGTGAAGGAGGTTATGTTTTCATCCCTTTCTGTTTGTTTGTTTGTTACTTGCAAAATCGAAAATGTTTCAAGTGTATTGGTTCGTCGATTTTGTTATTCTGTCTGTCTGTCTGTCTCTGTTTGTCTGTTTTACTACAGGTCATAATTTTAAACCAATCTTCACGAACTTCAACATAGATAGAGTTTGTCATAAGGAGGAAGCCTATTGTTTTTGAGGTCAAAAGGTTAAAATGTCAACATAGGCCAGAGGTCAACAACTTAGGTGAGATTTCCTAACTCCTCAGTTTTCATCCGATTGACTTGAAATTTGAAGAGGATTTACATTTCAGGTCCTTGAATTCAACTGGCCAATTATTTTTGAGGTCAACATTGACGAAAAGTCAACATAGGCCAAAGGTCAACAACTTAGGTGAGATTTCTAAAATCCTCAATTGTTCATTCGATTGACTTGAAATTTGAGAGGATTTATAGTTAGGTCACTGAGTTCAACTAGCCAAAATATTTTGAGGTCAACAAAGACCAAAATTTCAACATTGGCCCAAGGTCAACAACTAAGGTGGTATTTATAAAATCCTCAATTTTCATCCGATTGACGTGAAATTTGAAGAGGATTTGCATGTCAGATCACAGAATTCAACCACCAATTATTTTTGAAGTCAACTTAGGCCAAAAGGTCAACGTAGGCTGAATTTCTAAAATTGTCAATTTTCATCCAATTACCTTGAAATTTGAAGAGGAGTTGCATCTTTGGACAATTAATTTAACCACCCATTATTTTTGAGGTCAAATTTGTTTTATGGATTTTGCAAGTATCGTGCTCTGCACGATGTCTTCTTCTTGTTTGTTGGTTTGTTGGTTTGTTTGTCTGTTTGTTTGTTTGCTTGTTTATGTGCAGGATATCTCAAAAAGTTGTGGACGGATCTGGATGAAAATTTTTGGACAGGTTGGGTGTGTGACATGGACAAACTGTTTTGATTTTGGTGAAGATCCACATCCGGATCTGGCGACTGGAATTTTTTACATGATTCTTCACCATTGAGAGATCGGGCCAAAAACGATATATAGCACGATATCTCAAAAAGTTGTGTTGTGTTGTGTTGTGTTATGAGGGTAGTCTCAACTGAGAAGCCTATTGATTTTAAGGTCAAAGGTCAAAGGTCATCTTGAGGTAAAATTTCTAAAATCGTCATTTTTCATCCAATTAATCTGAAAGTTGAACATGATTTGCATATTGCATTACTGATTTGGGAAACCAACTATTTTTCAGATCAAAAGGTCAAAGGTTAACTCAAGGTCAAATTTCTAAAATCCATTTTTATCTGAAAAATCATGAATTTTCATCAGATTGGCTTGAAAATTAAACAGCAATTGCATAGGGCATTACTGAATTGGGAAAACAACTATCTTTGAGATGAAATGGTCAAAGGTCTACTCAACATCAAACTTCTAAGATCATCAATTTTCAACTGAAAAATTGTTAATTTACATCCTATTAACTTGAAAGTTGAACAGGATTTGAATAGTCCATCACTGAATTTGGAAAGCAACTATTTTTGGAGGTCAAATGGTCAAGGTCAAATCAAAGTCAAACTTCTAACATCGAAATTCATCTGCAAAATAGTCAATTTTCATTCGATTAACCTGAAAATTAAGCATCAATTGCATGGTGCATCACTGAATTTGCAAACCAACTATTTTGGAGGTCAACCGTCAACTCAAGGTCAAACTTCTAAAATCATCAATTTCAATCTGAAAAATAATCAATTTTCTCCCGATTGACCTGAGCTTTGATTAACATTGTCAATTTTAATTTTAATGAAATGGACAATTTGATGTATTCATGGCAACCTTTGGAGAGGGGGTGGATTTTACAAGTATCGTGCTCTGCCCACTGTCTTTTTCTTGTTTGTCTGTCTGTATGTCTGTTTGTGTGCAGTATGTCTCAAAAAGTTGTGGACGGATTCGGACAAAACTTGGTGGACACATTGGGTCTGTGACAAGGAAGAATTGATTCAATTTTGGTGAAGTTGCGAATCCGGATCCGATAATTTTTTAAAAGTTATTCTTCACCATTGAGAAATATATGTAGCATGATATCTCATAAAGTTGTGAACTGGTTCGGACTAAACTTGGTGGACAAGTAGTTATTGCTTTTGTTCTTAGAAGCACCCTTGGAAAAACGCCATGATTCGCTATCTTAACACGGATATACGCCTTAACACAGATTTTACGCAAGGCGGAAAACCCCCTTGGGGAGGTGGGCAAATGAAGTCGAACGTGTGACCCTCAGTACTTCTGTCAAGTTTGGTTGAGATTGAGTAAGTAACAACCGAATGTATCGTAGTCAAAAATACAGAAACACAGGCAGACACCAAATTGCATATTTTTGTATGATGACAGATTCACGTTCCAATCGTTTGTATTTTATAGACTTACTTATGCATTTTCGAGATACAAGTATTTCACTGATGTGGACGTATTTTTAGGTCATCTCATCTCGAGGAGATAACCTTATAAAATGGGTCGTGATTTCCCGATGTCCGTCCCTGAAACTTTGGATCCCTACTCATCACTTATTGACCAACCAATTGCTCTGAAACTAGATATGCCCTTCTACTCGATGGGCTGCAATTTATTTTTATAAAAATTCTTTATCACTGATCTACACAAAATATCCCATTATGTCAAAGTGTAATTTTTTTTCGAATTTTTTTACAAAGTAATTAAAAATGAAAAGCTGAAATGTCTTGCATTAATAACTGTTCAAGCCCTTTGCTATGACACTCCAAATTGTGCTCAGGTGCATCCAATTTCCTTCAATCATCCTTGAGATGTCTCTACAACTTGATTGGATTCCACATGTGGCCAATTAAATTGATTGGACATGATTTAGAAAGAAACACACCTTTCTATATAAGGTCCCACAGTTGACAGTGCCTGTCAGAGCAGAAACTCTACCATGAAGTCCAAAGAACTGTCCGTAGAACTCCGAGATATAATTGTTAGGAGGGACAGATCTCGAGAAGGTCATAAAACAATTTTGAGAGTGTTGATAGTTCCCAAGAGCACAGTGAGTTCCATCATTAGGAAATGGAAAGAATATGGAACTACCCAAACTCTTCCTATAGCTTGCCATTTCACCAATCTGAGCAACTGGGCAAGAAGGATCTTGGTCAGGGAGATGCCCAAGAACCCAATGACCACTCTGACAGAACTACAGAGTTCCTTGTCATTGATGGGAGAACCTGCTGGAAGGCCAACAATCTCTGTAGCATTTCACAAATCCAGGCTTTATGGGAGGGTGGCCAGACAGAAGCCACTCCTGAGAAAAAGGCCCATGACAGCATGCCTGGAGTTTGCAAAAAGCCATGTGGAAGACTCTCAGGGCATGAGGCAAAATATTCCGTGGTCTGAAAGGATGAAAATAGAACTCTGGCCTGAATACAAAGTGCTACGTCTGGTGGAAACTGAGCTAAACTCATCACCCATATAACACCATCCCTACCGTGAAGCATGGTGGTGGCAGCATCATGCTATGGGGATGCTTTTCAGTAGCAGGGATTGAGGATCGACTTGTAAGGATCGAGGGAACAATGAATGGAGCCAAATACAGGCAAATCCTTGAGGAAAACCTGCTTCAGAGTGCAAAATTTTTTAGACTGTAGCGAAGATTTACGTTCCAACAGGACAATGACCCCCAAGCATACAGCCAAAGCAACACTGGAATGGCTTCATAACAAGAACGTGAAAGTCCTTGAGTGGCTCAGCCAAAGCCCAAACTTGAATCCCATTGAGAATCTGTGGAAAGACTCGAAGATTGCTGTTCACTGATGCTCCCCATCCAACTTGACAGAGCTTGAACAAATCTGCAAGGAAGAATGTGAGGAAATCCCCAAATCCAGAGGTACAAAGCTGATTCAGACATACCCAAGAAGACTCGAAGCTGTAATCACTGCCAAAGGCGCTTCTACAATGTGTTGAGTCAGGGGGTTGAATACTTATTGATGCAAGACATTTAAATGGAAAAAAAATTAGAGCTCTGCATCTCTGAAACCGCAACAAGGAAAAAATTGACACTTGGCACATTGCAAGTACTCTTCATGCGGAATGTGATTTTTAAAAATGATGTCATAGGTGCCTCATTATGACATCATAATTGCATGTGTAAACGCCACATCCGATCAGTATGAAAATGTTTGTGGGTTATCTAGGGATAAAATGGTCCACAGAAAAAAAAATTCATGATGTCATCTCATCGGTCATATGATTTGGCAGCCATATATATATTAATACCTTCAAAAGTCTTCTTCTCTTAAGTGGCTGAACAAATCGAGGTGAAACTTTACACATATGACCACGTGTACATGAGGAACAAAAGGTTCACACATATGATATCATAGGTCACATGGTTTGCCAGCCATATTGGATTTACCCTCAAACCTATAAAAATACACCACTCAAAAGAAGTCCTGGCGAGGGTCTGCAATCTCTGATTGCTCTTTTTCTTGTTTTTTTTTATGTCATTAACAAACTTGAGAACATCAAGGGTTATGAAGGTGGTCATCAAGTTTCATTGGAATTATGTGTGTAGTTTCTGAGAAGAAAGCAACTACATATTTTGGGGGGCAACCACCGTAAACTCCTTTAGACCCCAATTTTTTTTAATGGTGTCAACGATCCTTGGTACATCATGGGTGATGAAGGTGGTTGTCAAGTTTCATTGGAATTGTGTGTGTAGTTTCTGAGGAGAAAGCAAATACGTATTTTGGGTTGTGGGCTGGCATGATTGAAGGATGGTCGGTCTGGAGATATCGAGCTGTCTAGCCTGGGTTCGAATCTTGGCCCGGATACAAACTGTCATTCTGGTGTCTCGCAGGCAAGGCGAGGCATAAATGTGTTTGCCGTCCATCTGATGGATGCTGAACGGGGAGTCCAGTCTGCCAGCATTAGTTGGTGGATGTTTAAGATCTCACAGTACTTTCGCGAAGAGGAGGTGAGCCATCGCTGGCACCCTAAACAAATTACACCGCTGCCCCAACTACATCTGGGAAGGCAATGGTGTTAACCACCCAGTATAACCCTTACCAAGAAACCGCTTCGGCTGCATTGTCGCTCTGTAATAGAGTACGGTACATCAGATCAGAGATTGCTGTCAAACTGCAGGTAATCAAGTGACTTTGCATTGTACATCAAGTCGTATGAACAATATATGCGAAGAGTTTCTTGAACTCAGAGCTGTTGAATCTTCAAGGAATTCACTCATCAATTCTGACAACTTGGGTGGATGGATTTTGAGTAAAACCTACATATGATTTATCACTTACTTATTCTGGCAGTCTTTATTCTACCAGAGCCACAGGCCACCACAAAGGCATCGCTTTAGGATCAATTGCTTGTCAGCACCCCTCCATACCACCCTCACCCTCTCACCCATACCCATACACTTTTAATCTTGCTCTTTCCCATATCACCCCCAACCCCTTTCCTTAATTGCCACACTGATGGACGGTTTAGACCGATAAATTTGGAAGTGAATACATAAAAGGATGAAGGCTTAAGTTTTTCACATTCAGGACAAAAGTCAGTTCCAGAGAGAAGCGAATGTGCCAGCACAGTGAACAATAACCATTCATTTGATGGAGAAACGAAGAAGAGGGAAAAATGCAGAAGCAGAAGAACTGCACCTCGGAATGAAGTCTGTGAAGCGAATTCCATCATTGAAAAAAAACAAAACCATTCCTCTTACATCAACCTCAACGAGCTCGATCAGAAACAATAAAAGGGTCAAAATGAAAGATAAAGGTGTTCAACCCCAGATGCCATCCATAAAGGAAAAATTAATCACCTATTTTTGAATCCTAAGAGCTTTTTGGCGACGTAAAAATTATTTTGTTTCCAAAGTGAAGGCTCATGGAAGAATGCGGTGAGGAGAGGTAGTGGGCATCGGAGTGACCGTAGGATGGGAGGATAACATGCAGGCACAAAGGGGATGAATGAACAGGGGACCACACAGAGAAGAGAAGAAGAGAGGAGAGAGAGAGAGAGAGAGGAGAGAGAGAGAGAAGAGAGAGAGAAGAGAGAGAGAGAAAGGGTGAAGAAACGTCACAACTGACTTGTAGTCTAAATGGTTAGGGGAGGGTTAATGAGGGTCGAAAAGACCATGGGTAAGGGTGGAGGATGACCGGCGGTAATGATGCACTGCCAGCTTGAAGGAAAAATAAAATGTTTGTGGAATCCTAAACGCTGATGAGTGAAAGCAAGTAGACAATACAGCTGAACAAATGTCACCTCTGCAATATAATTATGGCTGCTGCATGATGTAGTGCCTCCTGCTGGCACTTCAGCAGAGGTGAAGCTATTCTGATCAGATTTTGCCAAGAACCAGGCTCTCAGAGAGTTAGCTTGAGGGTCATGTAGAACAACAAAGCACAAATAGGATGGTTTATTTGAGAAATATGATTACAATGAAGAATAATAGAGCAAGAAGAAGAACCGTCATAAACAATTTTTTCTTGAGTCTCTTTATATCGTACAAAAGCAGGGGTACCCAGTGTTGCCAAGTCTATTTCTTTTGCGGGTGCCGAAAACACTTCCCGACACCCACTAAGGAATGGGATCCCTACATGCTTTCCTACACACACTAAGGAATGTGGTCCCTGCTCACTTCCCTACACCCTATAAGGAATGAGGTCCCTACTCATTTTCCTACACCCACTAAGGAATGGTGTCCCGACTCACTTTCCTACACCCACTACGGGATGGGGTCCCGACTAACTTCCCTACACCCACTAAGGAATGGGGTTCCTCCTCACTTCCCTACACCCACTAAGCAATGGGGTCCCGACTCACTATCCTACATCCACTAAGGAATGGGGTCCCGACTCACTTCCCTACACCCACTAAGGAATGGGGTCCCTGCTCACTTTCCTACACCCACGAAGGAATGGGGTCCCTGCTCACTTCCCTACACCCACTAAGGAATGGGGTCCCTACTCACTTCTCTACACCCACTAAGGAATGGGTCCCTCCTCACTTCCCTACACCCACTAAGGAATATGGTCCCTACTCTCCTGCACCCATGAAGGAATGGGTCCCTACTCACTTCCCTACACCCACTAAGGAATATGGTCCCTACTCACTTTCCTGCACCCATAAAGGAATGGGGTCCCTGCTCACTTCCCAACACCCACAGTAGCAGGATAAAGATATAAAATTCCCCAAAAATGAAACTTAAAAAAATATTTTATTTATTTTTATTTTTACCTAAAACATTCCCCGTCACTCACTGATTAAACTCTGAAAGTTTGACGAAGATCCGTTCAGCCATCTCTGAGAAAAATTGTGATACACACACACATAGACAGACAGACAAACGGCTCTTATAGTACAAGTATAGATAAGGGGTGAGTTACGGGTGGGGGAAGGGGGTTAAATGAGAAAATTTTAAATAATGAAGAGAACAACGGGCGATGTGAGACAGAGACAGAGACAGAGTGAATGAATGCGTACTTCATGGCTATGCTGCCGTGACCTGGCGAATCATTGCTTTATAAAAACTGAAATGATCCAAGCAGCAGTTCCGACTATGAAGAAAAAAAAACTTTTTTAAAAAAAGCTTTCATTTTGGGCAATTTGCACATTCTTTGACACTCTTTCCTCCCCTCAACCTCCGGAGAGTTGTATGGTGGAGGAAGGGGGTTGGGAGGAAGATAGCATGAGGGAAGGGAAGGGAAGGCAGCATGATGAGAGGGAATGGGAAGGCAGCGTGAGGGAAGGTAATGGGAAGGTAGTGTAAAGGAAACGGAAGGCAGTGTGAGGAAATGGCATGGGAAAGCAGTTTGAGGGGAGGGAAGGGGAAAGCAGTTTGAGTGGAGGGAAGGGGAAAGCAGTTTGAGGGGAGGGAAGGGGAAAGCAGTTTAAAGGGAGGAAAGGGGAAAGCAGTTTGAAGGGAGGAAAGGGGAAGCAGTATGAGGGGAGGGAACGGGAAGGCAGCATACCAGGGCATTGCCGTGGTGGTAAAACGTGCCCAAACAGCAGCATTTTCTTTCTAACCACCGTGTTCTATATAAAACCGGGCAGGAGCACTTAAAAATCAAAACGAATACTCTTTGGTAACGGCCTAACTGCATGCAGTCCCCACCCCATACACGCATTCCTCCAACCTCCTCGCGGTCCATGCGAATCGTGCATGCGTATCGGCGATATACTCAACCTTTCACTCGCACACATGCACGGATTTCCCCACACCCGCACTGCATGGTGGCATGTTCCACGTGGCTTCGATGCCGCAGGACGTCTGCTCCCGAGGCTTCAGCGCTGCAGATGTACATGGTTCGCGAGACGGCCGTTAACCTCCAACACAGCGCCACGCACCATGGGCCTGAGTTCGAGTTCAAGATCGCGCGCCCATGAAACCCATGCACCACACACACCTAACCAAGAACAGGCACCACGCCACACACACACACACACACACACACACACACAGCACACACACTCTGCAGAGTCATTTGTTCCCATTTCTACCACGTCCATGTGTGCTGTCTATGGACCTCTTCGCTTGCAGAAACTACCGACTATTAATATATTGCAGTAACCACTAGTATGTTTACATATTTTTTGATGAAAGCATGCACAAAGCGGTGAAAAGCAAAAAAAAAAAAAAAAAAAAAAAAAAAAAAATAAAAAAAAAAAAAAAAAAAAAAAAAAAAAAAAAAAAAAAAAAAAAAAAAAAAAAAAAAAAAAAAAAAAAAAAAAAAAAAAAAAAAAATAAAAAAAATAAAAAAAAAAAAAAAAAAAAAAAAAAACAAAAAAAAAAAAAAAAAAAAAAAAAAAAAAAAAAAAAAAAAAAAAAAAAGAAAAAAAAAAAAAAGAAAAAAGAAAAAAAAAAAAAAAAAAAAAAAAAGAAAAAAAGAAAAAAAAAAAATAATAAACATTTCACTCAATGAATTTACACTTTCTGAACATTCCATAATCTTTTCTTCACTCAATACAATCGTCCGAACAGTCGTAAAAGTTGTTTAATGCATTGCTTCAATAAATACACAAAATTATATAAATTTTGGCACTTATTTTGTTCACCAGATCCGATTCTCAAATCCGACAATATTTTGATTATATACTGTATTTAATCCGTGAGAGTAGATCGTGTTTCCAAATCGAGGCATGTTTGAATAGGCCGAACAAAATGGCGAATTAGGACCCCCATAGAGTGTGAGCGAGGTGCCCGAGGATGTCCAAGGATGCGCCTGAAAATGGATATAATTAAATAAGGCCGTTAATTATCTTCAAAAGGGATGTTTTAATTAACACAAACACACAATTTTCAGTCATGCACTTCCTTGGAGTTTTGTTCATGTGCATGCATTGTTTCAGGCTGCTAGGTTTCATGGTTTTTGAGTTATGGAGGAGACACACTGACACACACTGACATTTATTAGTTTAGATATACATATATTCTCTGCCAATTGCTCTGTCTGCCTGTCCGTCGAGGGCGGAGCTTCAAAATGAAAGCACCACCATTAATTTTTTTTTGTATACCTTGTCGAGGCTCTTATGAAGGCTAACACACAATGCACAGCAAGGCGGGCATGAGACAAGAGGGGTGGGAGTGGGAAGGACAAAACAGTGGGGAACAGACATTACATCTGTGGAAGGGAGAGGGATGGAGCGGGGAACACGGGGTATACAAGATGGATATTACAGGGACTTTCAGGAAGGAAAGCAGGGAATTAGAAGGAGGTGGGTTTGGGGTGGATTCACAGGGGTAAAAAAGATCGAGGATTTGGATGGGGGACGATAAGAGGTGGTGGTGAACAGCTGTTTTGAAGGCCTGGAGGGAGGAATGAGATTGAACAGAGTGAGGGAGTTTATTCTAAAGGTGCGGAAAAAGAGGAAATGAAAGAGTGAAGGTGAGCAGTGATTCTTGATTTTGGTAGTTTTACCAGAAGGGGGTTGTTGGCGG
>CM068955.1:52122220-52134375 GCA_035128595.1 Eptatretus atami
TCCCTCAGATTTCAGCAATTTCCCAAGGTGAGTCCAGCGGCCTACGAACAACGAAGGGATGGATGGTGTGAAGGGGTACACATTTCCTATCTATCCTGGCCTTTATTAACGTTAATCTATCCCCGAGGCTTTTCAACACGCCTGTCTCTTTAAACTATCGGTTCTAGAAATCTCGTCGCCTGTGTTGGTGTTCGTTATTAATTTGGCCCTGGCCCGCAAATTTCTCTCTCATGCTCCTTGCATTTGTGGCTGGGCAGCGTGGCTCAATTGGCAGGGATACCCATCTGCCGAACTCAAACTACGGCACCCCCAGGTTGCTGAGGCTGTCTCCGAGCCTACCTACTCCGTATGAATGTGGGGAATTCCCTTGGCAGTGTCCTCTTCGATGCCCATGTGGCATTTTGGTGCTCCGGGTCCCGTTTCCGTAGGCTGCCCGTGCCCATTACACTAACTCGGTCCCTTGGACCTATGGCCTACTCTGGCCGACTACTCTGGTGCCCAGGGGGCCCTCTACTCAGTACGCACATTTCAACAGCCACACTCCCAGCCGGTCAATAGACTCCTGCACCCTTCAAAAGGTTTCGTGCCTTCGTTCGACACCAACAACAAACCGACATCCGTTTTGGTTAATTTAACTAACCCGCTAACTAACGTTACACTAACCCCGGGTTCCCTTGGGTGGGATTCACTCCTTCCCCCAATCATTCTTTCGCACCATGCATTCCACATTCACTCCACTCACACTCAGGCCCGCTGACCCACATTCACTCATTGTACATTTTTTTTTTCTTTTACACACTCTAATACTGACATTCTGCTCGCTACGTACCCCTAACTAGCTCGTGCCCCTCATCATCCCTTACTCTAATGCACGTTCCTTTTAACTCTATTACTAAGCTACGTCCCCACTACACGTTCCATGTCCGTCTATGTCTCCCATCCATTTCCAAATTCTAAACTAAAATTCCCTCTAACTCATTTTACCAGGCCCCATGGAGGACTGCTCATACTCCATGAGGCCGGTCTATCTAACGCTAAACCCTTCCCACTAACTAGTGCTCCTTTGTCCAAGGCGAGGATGTTCACTGCATCCTGGCGGGGCATCATGTACTCGGAGCAAGGCCCTCCGAACCTTGCTTCGCCAGGGCGGTGGTTTACGACTCGCTCATCCCCTCCGTATGGGCGATAATTATTGGACTCAGTAATGGGTTGAAAAGAGTGCACCACGTGCATACTGTAAGTGGTTAGCATTTGGGGTGTTGTTTCTTCTATTTCCTCGGCACGTCATTCCTGCAGCGCGCCTTCGTGTTGGTTATCCTTCCTATCTCTTCTGCCCAATGGGTGGAAATTACCGCTGTGCTGCACGTGTTCCATGCAGCATGGGCGCTTGGTGTTTTGTTCCTTTTGGTCTTCTGTGAGGACGCATTATCACAGTGAAGGGTGCGGCCGTGGTTTTTACAGATGGGTATCCAAGCGGAGTGTCTGCCGGCCTCGCGGGGACCCCTTGCTTGGATATACCTCAGGAATAGAGAAAAAAGAATAGGAATGAATTCAGAGATTTAATCAGACCTAACTCTGAGATTCACACAACGCACTTGTCCCGTTTGTCCCATTAGACAAGAAGGAAGGGACTATCTGAACGTTATATTAATGAAATAACTGTCTGGGGACCACTCGACGTTGGATGCGATTGCATTGGAGGGATGCGGTTTCCAGAACTGCAACAATATATATATATATAAAATATATATATATATATATATAATATACAAAAATATATATACATATATATATATACATATAAATACACATAATATATACATAATATTATACATATATATGTTTACATATATACATATATATATATAATATATACATATATTTACATATCTATACATATATATTTACATATCTATACATATATATATTATATTATATATATATATACATATTTATATAAATACATATATACATTTCTATATACACATGTATACATATATAATATACATTTCTATATACATAATATACATATATAATTATATATATATATACATATAATACATATATACACATCTATATATATTATACATACATATAAAACATATATATTTACATATATATATATATACATACATTATTTACATATATAATACATAACATATTTACATATATATACATATATATTACATATATATACTATATATATTATATTATTTCTACATATATATATATATATATATATATATATATATATATATATACACACACATGTATAATATATATAATATATATATTATATATATTATTGTTGCGAATTCGCGCCGCCGGCGTGCGAACGGCCACGTGACTCGAATCGCGGCACGTCTCGCCCACCGGACGGACAATTCAGTCGTGACCCTCTTGGAACTATCGCCAAGGAGCTAGTCACGGGTGGGGGTTTAACCTCACCACAACCCAGTCCGCATTCTAACCGCGCGAAATAGGGTGAATCGCCGAAAGTCGATATACCTAAGTACTCGAACGGGTAACCTACCGAGGGGTTGTACCAGCCACAGGTCGACTCCGGACACGAACCGCTTAAGCGGCTTGTTCCGTGCTACAGGGATAACCGAGCGGAGTTATCGTCGACCTTGAGGTTCAGATTAATTATCGGGCGTTTTAAGCCCACTACGAACCCTTTACGTGAAGCGAGATGGAGATTCAACAAAGGAAGGACGCAGCGAAACGGGGAACAATTCAACATAAAGCACATTTATTTCACACACACGGATAGCACACATATACAGCCATACAGTAATCACAAATGCACATATGCAGTTAAAACAATAGAAACAATGCAGATTTACTACCGACTAGACCGACGGCAACACAATTATAACAGTTCTACTTTAGGGACGGCGCCAACACACAGTTACTCAAAAGCAAGAAGCCACCCTCATAGGCAAGGGGCAGACGGGCCTGTAGGCCAATATTTGTGCGGGACCTGCAGGAGCGGCCAGGTCCGCGAGACCGGGGGGTCCTACCGCGTCCTTTTGACGAGCCGCAAATGTCGCTGCGCGGCGGTGCCCAACTTCGTGCTCTTCGCGGGTCTCGTTGGCACCGCTTGGAGTGGGGTGGGAACGGGCCCCTTTTTTTGCACTCTCTCAGCGCGGGGGAAAAAAAGGGGGATTGTTGATGCTCTGGGGAAGGAGAATAGCTGGCTTGCTTGGGTCCCGCGACGAGCGGTCCCACCGCGACCTCGTTGCCGACCGCCGTCTTCCCTTCCTCGGACCCGAGCTCCTTGGCCTCCTCCCACATTTCTCCTCACACATGCCGCCGCTGCCACACTCCGCCCGATGACTCTGCCAAAACTCTCTGCTTCTGCTCTCCTCTCTTCTCTGCACCCGACTCGACTGCCATTCACTGCCGTGCGCTCGGCGTTTTATCGGCCGGCAGGAGAACCAATATGCATATTTCCGGATCAGGATGAGCTCAGGGGCGGAGCCACGCTCGCCCATTGGCGGATGTAAAGTGGGCGTGTAGCATTCCTGATCTGAATTTTCATATATGGATTCCACACAGACGCGCCTGGAGGCGGGGCCAAGCCGCTCCGCGCTTCTGATTGGACGGATCAGAAGTGGGCGTGTAGCATTCCTGATCCGAATTCTCTCTCGGAAAGGCGCTATTTGCACTCGCGGCTCGGTGCGTATCGCGGAACGAGCCCAAGACAGCCGACGCTCAGTGTCACAGGTGGTGCGCAAATGGCCGTAGCAGGAGAGAGGTGAGGGTGGTGGAGGTTTTTGGTGGTGGTTTGATGGTTATGGCGTTGATTCAAAATAAAGATAGAACAGAAAAACGCCTAACTCAAAGCGTCGCAGCCCGAATGAATCACATAAATTCCCTTATAGACAACGGGTTTGGGGCTAACTATACATGTACTTAGAGTTATCTCACCTACGGGACCTGAATGGTGGTTTGCAAATTTCACAGCCGTAAACACTACCCCCTCCCCTTTTTACAGACTCGTCCCGAGTCGTCAAATCTCGTGTGCAATCATGTGTAGTTCTCCCCTAGTACGTTTAACCTACGGATCCCTGAGTGCGACATTTATGGTATTCGTGTCCCAAAATAAATAACCTGAGGGCTGAGTAACTAACTAAATAATCCCACTCACACGGACGACTTAAAATAAATTGCCGGCGCTAGACATACATGCGGGGGCGCACTCATATTTACAGTACACAACTTATCAACTTAACTTACAATATACAACTACACCATGGCCCAGGATCAATGACTCTGCAGGCAGAAAAAGTTAAAAGAAAACCGGCGCACGGGCCGCCACTGCAGGCCCGTGTTGTAGCTGCCAACAGGGCAGTTCTTGCAGCTTGAAACTGTTGCCTTGATCCTGGCACACATGGCAATGAACAAGGGGGGGGGGGGGGGGGTGGGCAAAGCAAACTAGAACGGGGGCTGGTGAACATGGGCAGTGGGCATGGCATGGCAAAGGTGAAGGCAGGCAGGGAAGGCATGGCAAAACAGGGCCACTGTAGCAAACAGCCGGCAGATGAACTGGCCGGCACAGGCCTTGAAGTAACACAGCCGTCGGACGATCCGACCGCACAGGCCTTGAAGCACAGCAGCTGTCGGACGATCCGCCCGGCACAGGCTTGAAGCAACGGCTGCAGACGATCCGGCCGGTACAGGCCTCGCAGCAAAACAACAGCTGCTGATGAAGTTGCGGCCTTTGCCTTGCAGGGGAGGTTGTGAGGGAGTGCGGTGGTGCTGGCCACTCGGAAGGCGGGCTCGGACCTACCCTACGGTCTCCCTCCAACCTATCGCCTTTGCCTGTCACTGTCTATACCCACTCCTTAATTTTAAAACCCAATTTAGCCCCAACTAATTTTTTGTTGTTTTTTATGTTTATCCTTACTTCCCCACTATAATTCGTCCCCTAACCCCCTTTACTGTTCTGTTCGGCTAACCTATCTCCCCTAGCCTACTCCCAACCCCTACGTTCCCTTCCCGAGGGGAATGAGGAAGGGCTAGCGTCCTGTGTCGAGGCCCAATGAAGCCTCAGGATGGCCTCCCCAGACTTCAGCGATCTTTAACACAAAGTGGGTCCAGCGGCCCACAACAGAGCGAAGGGATGGATGGTGCGGAGGGGTACACTTCCTATCTACCCTATCCATTAACCTTTAAACTACCCCGGGGCTTTCAACAAGCGCCTCTCGCTTAAACTATTGGTTCTAACAACCCAGATTCCCGTCGCCTGTGTTGGTGTCCTCACAATTTCGGGCCTCGCCCCCAAATTTTCCTTCCGTGCCCTCACACGGTCTCATGGCTGGGACGCGTGGCTCCCCTTGGCAGGCACGACCCTCTGCCGATTCTCCAGCTATGGCACCCCCGGGCACTACACTGCCTCCGAGCCTACCAGCTCCCTAAACACCGGAGAGTGCCACCCTGGCGACTCCCCTGAAATGCTCACGTGGCAGGCTGGCCTCCCGGGCCCTTTCCGGGGTACCCGTGCCCACAACACTGCCACACGCGGCTAATGGCGCCCCGGGCCCCCGCATCATGCGGGCGCACCGTGCCCAGTACGCTATCCCGGCCCCCATGGCCCTTGGCCTACCACGGCCGACTAGCCCGGTGCCCGGGGTACCCACTCAGCGATACTCACCTTTCGCAGCCACGCTCCCAGCCCGTCAACAGGGCTCCTGCACCCCTCCAAAACAGGTTTTCGAGCCGACACTCCCACCAACAACAAAACGACTTCCATTTTGTCAATTTAACTAACCCACTAACTCACCTACACTGACCCCGGGGTCCCTTGGGCGGGAATCACTCCTCCCCCAATCACTCATCGCACCATGCATTCCACATTCGCTCCACTCACACAGACCCGCTGGCCTCACTCACAACATGTCTCCATTACACTCTCCACACTTCTCAACTCACACATCGCTGATCCCTGCCATCCTGCTCACTAACATCCCCTAACTAACTCGTGCTCCCACGTCGTCCTTACACTATAGCACGTCCATTTAACACTACGTAGCTAAGCTACGTCCCCTCTACACATCCACAGTCCGTCACTGTCTCCAAAATGTCAACTCATTTCCCCACCTAAATCTCAACTCCATCCCTCTAATAATCCATTCCACAGACTCCATGAGGACTTACCCCTGCCCCATGAAGTCGGTCTAACTAAGCTAACCCATCCCCCTAACTAGTTCCATCCTGTGCCCTGGCAAGGGGGTCTTCCACCCCTTCCCTGGGAATCCTGTTCACCCGAAAGCGAGGCTTGCTTTTGTTAATTTTTTTTTTCAAATTTGCGCAGCACAGCGCGGCAACTCGCAGCCTGCGCTCTTTGCACCTGCCCGTGACGTCATGCAGCTGCACGTGTACCTCGTCCCTTCTTGGACGGTACCATCCGGCAGGGATTCACCCTCCTGCCGGATTCCAACCCCACGTGCTGCCATGACGTCACCCTGCGCACTACAAAAGCAAACCTCGCACTCCGAGGGGCTCCCCACGCGAACGCATGTGCTCTGCCCGTTGGAGCTTAACACACGCTCGCGTGGAGAACCCGTCCGGTCCAAATCCGTTATCCTGCCTAAACTTTGTCGCGTCCGCGGGATCGGCAAATCCACCGCGTGCGTTTCCGGACCGGGCTTCACTCCCGCAAGCGAGCACGTGGAGGCCTCGTGCGTTGCACGGCATGGACCTCGCGCTGCTGCCGTGTAAACCCGGCACGGTTCCCGAAATAGCTACGGCCACTATTCGGCCTTTGTCTCTCTGTGTCGCCGTCGTCGTCGCCATTCCACCCACGCACACCTGCGTGTTACGACGCACAGACTCCACTCCATTACACTCACATTCACACCGGGAGACGCGGCTGCATGCTCACGCATGCCGACCGTCATCTCCCTTTCGTACCGCTCTCTCACACACACGGTCTCCCTCACTCTCGGCCGTTCACCCACGCATGCCACTCCCTCGCACACGTGGTTCCACTCACTCGCGGTGCCTCATCCACACACGGCGTGCTGGGAAGCACGCATCCTGGCACACTCGCCCACACACCCACTCACACACGGGGCCGCACTCCCACCTGGGGTCTCATCCACACACGGCGTGCTGGGAGGCACGTACTTCGGCCCACTCGCAGCCTCGCACCCATTTTAGTCACACACGCGGTCCTTTTCACACAACGCCTTTCACCCACGCGATGTGCGCGTTGCAGCACACATTTCGCCAACTCTCGTGAACACACGCACCGGGACAATCGCACTGGGGATTAGTGCCACCACAAGGGGTTCCGGGGTCTCCATACCCCCAAGCTCTCCGTGCACCCGTTCGCAGCACTCATCCCTCGAACTCGCAAAGCACAACCGAACCCACCTGGTCGTGATCAGCTTCAAGGGGGCAAACTCCTCCCCTCGTTCCTGGAGGAGGCCATCCAGCTGCTCACACCGGGTCAGAAACGGTCCGCCAGCTCACCCCCATGGTCCTCCACTACCTCTGTGTGTGTGTGCTCGTCTCTAACCCCGTCCAATTCACCCTATCTCCCGTGTCTCTGCTAACTCGGTCACCTCTTCACCCATTACCTCCCTTATCTCCACTATTATTTCCGTCTCTTCCCTTATTATCTCCCTCGTGCACGTCTCCGTACCCCGATTAGTTTTCCCCTCTCGGTCACCGTCACTTTTCCGTCACTACCCTCCCCAACACGTCCCACGAATTAATTTGCCCTCACCCGCCTCCATTGCGGGCCTGACAACCGTTGCACCCCTCCCAGCTCGTTCGCTCCCACACGTGGCGTCGCCATAACGCACTCCCCTGTTATTGCCTTCATTGCCCACCTGCAGGCTTCGGCCCATGTTCTGCGTCTCACCCCGCAGTTTTTTTATTTCTTCCTTCATTCCTTGCGCATTGTTTCCATATTCGTTTTCATTTCGTTTGTGTTTGTTTCCATGTTCGTTTTCATTTCATTCATTTGTTGCGTATTTCCATCCATTTTCGTTTTTCATTTGTTGCGCATTCGTTTTCATTTCTTGCATGTCCCCACTGATTCCTGCCAGCATGGCGCATAGCTGGGCCATGTCGGGTACACTCGGCTGAGCCGATTCGGCCAGGATCGGGGGGTTTTGGCGGAGGGGGGGAGGGGAGGTGTCATACACCGCGGCCTCTGCGCCTGCGCGCCCATTTCGGGCTCTGGGTTTGATTGGGGGAGTTCGTCCTGTACACCAATGTCCTGCCTGGAGATCTCATCCTGGACCATGGATTCTACACATTCTACATCCATATCTACCCCCGGCACCCGCTCGCCTTGAGACTCCATCTTACTTCTCGTAAGGGGTTAATTTAGATCGCTCGTAATTTAGAGGGAATCGGGGGTCGCTCCTCTCACCCCTGAACCGATTCCCCGTAAATTTAGCTTGGAGGCGGGAGGGTTTGTTTCCCACTCCCGGACACCAGTGTTGCGAATTCGCGCCCGCCGGCGTGCGAACGGCCACGTGACTCGAATCGCGGCACGTCTCGCCACCGGACGGACAATTCAGTCGTGACCCTCTTGGAACTATTGCCAAGGAGCTAGTCACGGGTGGGGGTTTAACCTCACCACAACCCAGTCCGCATTCTACCCGCGCGAAATAGGGTGAATCGCCGAAAGTCGATATACCTAAGTACTCGCACGGTAACCTACCGAGGGGTTGTACCACGCCACAGGTCGACTCCGGACACGAACCGCTTAAGCGGCTCGTTCCGTGCTACAGGGATAACCGAGCGGAGTTATCGTCGACCTTGACGGTTCAGATTAATTATCGGGCGTTTTAACCCACTACGAACCTTTACGTGAAGCAAGATGGAAATTCAACAAAGGAAAGGACGCAGCGAAACGGGGAACAATTCAACATAAAGCAGATTTATTTCACACACACGACGATAGCACACATATACAGCCATACAGTAATCACAAATGCACATATAGCAGTTAAAACAATAGAAACAATGCAGATTTACTACCGACTAAGACCGACACACGGCAACACTTATAACAGTTTCACTTTAGGGACGGCGCAACACACAGTTACTCAAAGCAAGAAGCCACCCTCATAGGCAAGGGGGCAGACGGGCCTGTAGGCCAATATTTGCGTGGGACCTGCAGGAGCGGCCAGGTCCGCGAGACGGGGGGTCCTACCCGCGTCCTTTTGACGAGCCGCAAATGTCGCTGCGCGGCGGTGCCCCAACTTCGTGCTCCTTCGCGGGTCTCGTTGGCACCGCTTGGAGTGGAGTGGGAACGGGCCCCCTTTTTTTGCACTCTCTCAGCGCGGGGGAAAAAAGGGGGGAATTGTTGATGCTCTGGGAAGGAGAATAGCTGGCTTGCTTGGGTCCCGCGACGAGCGGTCCACCGCGCGACCTCGTCGCCGACCGCCGTCTTCCCTGCCTTGACCCGAGCTCCTTGGCCTCCTCCACAATTCTCCTCACCACACGCCGCCGCTGCCACACTCCGCCCGATGACTCTGCCAAAACTCTCGCTTCTGCCTCTCTCTCTTTCTCTGCACCCGACTCGACTGCCATTCACTGCCGTGCTCGCGTTTTATCGGCCGGCAGGAGAACCAATATGCAGATTTCCGGATCAGGATGAGCTGGGGCGGAGCCACGCTCGCCCATTGGCCAGATGTAAAGTGGGCGTGTAGCATTCCTGATCCGAATTTTCATATATGGATTCCACACAGACGCGCCTGGAGGCGGGGCCAAGCCGCTCCGCGCTTGCTGATTGGACGGATCAGAAGTGGGCGTGTAGCATTCCTGATCCGAATTCTCTCTCGGAAAGGCCGCTATTTGCACTCGCGGCTCGGTGCGTATCGCGGAACGAGCCCAAGACAGCCCGACGCTCATGGTTCACAGGTGGTGCGGGAATGGCCGTAGCAGGAGAGAGGTGAGGGTGGTGGAGGGTTTTTGGTGGTGGTTTGATGGTTATGGCGGTTGATTCAAAATAAAGATAGAACAGAAAACGCCTAACTCAAAGCGTCGCAGCCCGAATGAATCACATAATTCCCTTTAGACAACGGGTTTGGGGCTAACTATACATGTACTTAGAGTTATCTCACCTACGGGACCTGAATGGTGGTTTGCGAATTTCCACAGCCGTAACAATATATATATATATATATATATATATTATATATATAATATATAATATATATATTATATATATATAATATATCTATGCACACACATACATATTACATATATATATATATATATATATATATATATATATATATATATTAACACACACAACACACACACACACACACACACACACACACACATTCACCATTCCAACCACTGACTTGCTGAGTGACTGATTCACTGACTCACTCACTCACTCACTGAAATTAAAGATCGGTACCTTCCGGTTGACATAGAAAGATGAAATTTTGCGTGCCAATTGACATAGAAGCTGATACACTGGGAAAAAATCACAGAACTGTTGGAAAACATCCATAAACGAAAATATAGATCAATGAAAATAAATAAATAGAAAAAATGAAAAAAATTGCAGGTGAGCAACCCGAGACAATGGAGAAGCATGGTAATTTTGTGTGCTGATTGACATCGAAGCCGATACACCGGAAAAATCACAGAACCATCAGAAAACATCCGTGAATGAAAATATAAATAAAGAAATTAAATAAATGAAAATAAATAAATGGGGAAAAAATGAAAAAAATGCAGGTGAGTAACCCGAGACAATGGGAAAGCTTGGTGATTTTGTATGCCGACGGACATCGAAGCCGATACACCAGGAAAAATCATACAACCGTCAGAAAGCATCTGTAAATGAAACTATAGATGAATGAAAAAAAGAAAGAAATGAAAATAAATCAATGAAAAAACAAGTGCAGGTGAGCTACTTGAGACAATGGGAAAGCACAGTTCATTATTGCTTACAATGTGTAAGCATACCCTGCAAGTACATATATACACTGATGAGCCAAAACATTATGACCACTGACAGGTGAAGTAAATAACATTGATTATCTTGTTATAATGGCACCTGTCAAGGGGTGGGATATATTAGGCAGCAAGTGAACAGTCAGTTCTTGAGGTTGATGTGTTGGATGCAGGAGAAATGGGCAAGAGTAAAGATCTGAGCGACTTTGACAAGAGCCAAATTGTTATGGCCAGATGACTGGGTCAGAGCATCTCTGAAACGGCAAAGCTTGTGGGGTGCTCCCGGGCAGCAGTGGTGAGTACCTACCGACAGTGGTCCGAGGAGGGACAAACCACAAACCGGCGACAGGGTGTTGGGCACCCAAGGCTCATCGATGCGCGAGGGAAACAAAGGCTATCCCGTAAGTCCGAACCGACAGAAGGTCTACTGTGGCACAAGTCACAGAATATTTTAATGGTGGTCACGGGAGGAATGTGTCACAACCCACAGTGCATCGCACCCTGCTGCAGACTGGTCAGAGTGCCAATGATGACCCCTGTCCACCGTCGAAAGCGCCTACATGGCCGCGAGCGGCGGAACTGGACCATGGAGAAGTGGAAGAAGTTCCCTGGTCCGATGAGGCCCCTTTTCTTTTCGATCACGTGGATGGCGCCTGTACGTGTGCGCCGTTTACCTGGGGAAGTGATGGCAACAGGATGCACTGTGGGAAGACGACAAGCCGGTGGAGGGAGTGTGATGCTCTGGGCAATGTTCTGCTGGGAAACCCTGGGTCCGGCCATTCATGTGGACGTCAATTTGACACGTGTCACCTACCTAAACATCGTTGCAGACCAGGTACACCCATTCATGGCAATTTATTCCCCTGATGGCAGTGGCCTCTTTCAGCAGGATAATGCACCCTGCCACACTGCACACATTGTTCGGAAATGGTTTGAGTAACATGATGAAGTGTTCACGGTGTTACCCCGTCCTCCAAATTCTCCAGATCTCAATCCGATTGAGCATCTGTGGGATGTGCTGGACTGACATGTCCGATCCATGGCGGCTCCATCTCGCAACTTGCAGGACTTGAAGGACCTGCTGCTAATGTTTTGGTGCCAGATACCACAGGACACCTTCAGGGGTCTTGCAGAGTCCATACCTCGGTGGGTCGGCGCTGTTTTGGCGGCACACGGAGGACCAACAGCATATTAGGCAGGTGGTCATAATG
>CM068955.1:52179160-52202007 GCA_035128595.1 Eptatretus atami
GTGTGGGGGAGGAAGAGGAGGAGGGGGAGGGGCAGCCGCGCAGTTCTTGTCAGGGATTTTCATCCGGGGGATGTAACGCATCGCGAAGCTCCATGGTGACGTCGCCATGGTAACGCTCATCACTTCACGATGCTATTGTGGCTACTGACGCCGGTACTGTATTATTTGCCCCGTGAACCAATCAAATGCGAAGAAGCAACCCGTCGGGTGCCAGGCTCGGATGCGTCGGCGTCATTTCGAGCATTTTCGGTGGAGAAAATTCGTTTTCTTCGCACGGTTATTCACGCCTGCTCCGAAATGGGGCCTGGGGGGGGGGGGGGGGGGGTTGGGGGGTTGGGGAGGAGGCTATGCATTATTTAACAGTCGGAGACTGGTTTGCATATTTTGCGTGTGCTCCTTCCCCACATGCTATGTACGGTTTCAACCTACCATATAAAGATGGGCCCCGGGAGGGGGGTAGGGTTGCTGTGAGGAGGGCGCTGAAGACCGAAGACTTCCACAGAGAACGGACACTAATGGTGGCATGATCAGACGTCGCAATAACCAGCGACTCGTACACCACAAATATCCACAACTTTCGCTTCTCACGACGGTCTTTCGCTCCAATGGAATATCTCCCGGTGGCGAATGATTTGCTGACGGCACAAATGGATCTTTGTATCCGCGCGCAGACATTTTTTCAGTTCGTGGACTCTTTTTTCGAGAATAATTTCCAGACGCGGCTATCGAGCCGATTTGCTCGCGCTCATGTTGAAGCTTTAATAGTGCACATTTGCATCCTGCCGTGCTGGCCTTGCTTATAGCATCGCTACCTTGACGTGGAACCCGACGGCCGTCGCCATAAGCGACTGGGATGATGCTCGGAGTGCCGCTAGGGGCGGCGTGAGAGCGACCGGAGAAAGTGTCGTTTCATTCGGTCCCGACACTACCACGCTCTCAGCACGACCCTCCACCCCTCCCCACTCTCTCTTCGATAGACCACCCATAACCAAGGGGACCACCATTTTTGGTCCGGGGCTTTTACCGCCCGGCATTATTGGCTCTTTGATATCAAGATGAATAAAAACCGATCGACTCGGTGTTTATAAAAGCAGATTCCCTCATTGTTTTTGCAAAAAGACCGCCATACTTCGGTCAGGTATTCAACGGAGCATCTCGGTACGAGTGACGCCGTCATCGTTGTCCGTCTAGGCCGAAAGATGCGCGGCTTCGCTTACGGCCCTGTTGATGCTGGCATCTCCATATGGCCTACTCGAGTGCAGAATTCCTGGCCATCTCTCATGCCCTTAAGGTTCACGAGTATACCGTTTATATTACTCTTTTCTTTTCTCTTTCCTCTCATTCTGTTGATACCTTGAAATCCAAGAATGTCGCACTCTGGCCGAGTCTTTTTAATCCCAACCGCGCAGAGGTCTCAAGCATTTATTGGGCGGGCGGAGAAAAAACGCCCTGGGACGGCCGAGAATCAGATTTCCTGTGACTGATGGACGCATCTATTCGCGTGTCTTCAGATTCCACAGGGCATTAGCCTGCTTTCCCACTTATTCACCATATCAAACCCCCCCCCACCCACACCCTGACTCCACCACGCCGTGCCTTTTACCCTCCCCCATTCCACCTTCGCGCTACATGACCACTCCACAACCTATTCCTCCGAATAACTCCATAACTTTACCATTATCCTTTCCATCAGATCTATGACGTCAGTATCGGCCAGTCAACCACTCGCTGCTTCCACCTTTCTCCTCCTTTTGATCTCTCTCTGGAAGTCGGAACGTAAATGCCGCCAGGCATTCTGAGAATGGAATGGAATGGCAGCGAACAAAGTCAAGGTCATAAGGCGTCTGATGGTCGCGATAAAAAAAACGTTTTCCAAAGCGCACCATCCTCTCCTCCCACCGTGAACTTCTAGCCTACCATCCCACGGGCTGTGAGAGGTTGTGGGGTGGGGGTGCGAGCAGGCGAGCTATATGCACAGATGCAAATAATACCCGCAGAGGTTTTGTGGCTCAGGGGTAAAGGAAGGAGGTGGAGGATGAGATTGCAGATAGTTTTGGGGTGGGAGGTTTGCGGGAGTAGGTGGGGGCGAGGGGCTGAGACGGACAAAGCCTTCTGGCGATTTCACTCCGATCTTTACGGCTCACTGCGCGTGTTTGCCATATAGCGAAGTTCAACCGCCCAATGTTCCTTTGACCGCGACCGTGGACCATGTACGAGCCGTCATTTCCAAATGAAAATGACGATTCCAAAAACTGTGAAAATATTCTGATATCACTTCTCTCTCTCTCTCTCTCTCTTCTCTTCCCCTGACCCTTCCACCGCACACCGCATCCCAAGCAGATAAAAAATAATTGAGATGTGAAGACCAAATGTGATGTAATTACAAAGAAATAGACATTCTGCACAACAACAAAGTGATTAATCAGAACTTTTGATAACAGGAGATTACTATCCTCGTTTTAATTATATTGGCGTCTGCTTGCCTGTTCCATACGATATATTGTTACGGACGCAGGGTTCGGGGATTACCACAAGAGGGACTTCTTGGAACTCTTCCTCGACCTCCAGCCTGTTGGCTGCCGCACCAGTGTGACCACTCCTCATTTTCATAAATGCCAAGGTGAGCCAATGAAAAAAGCCAAGATTCACAAGGTTTTGGAAAAGCGATGATAATAGAAAAACCTATACACCAAGAAAACCTATAGAAAACCAAGTCGCCAAGGTGAACACACGAATAGCAAGATCTTGTGAAAAAGCCAAGGAGTGGTCACACTGTGCCGCACCCAGATAAGTCTGCGGCTGTTGGGTTGTCAAGCACTTTGGATAGGATTATACGGCAAACCTGACAGGATCCCCGCTCTAAAACGGGTTACTTTTCCAGTAGTTTGGCAATGCAATTGGGGTATGTACCCTCAGTGCGCACTCCATTTATTTATTATGTATGGCCGAGCACAAGTGGAACTGTGAGTACAACTACTGCCTAATTGCGGAACCAATCAATGTGGCAGAACTCCCGTCTATCTGTTCTTACGCGCTAAATTGAACCAATAAAGAGAATGAGACAAAACGGGCAGGATGGAAACAAACCATTTTACCCAAATAAACAAACAGTATTTACAACACAATAATCATTCATGAAAGGCATATATTCAACAGGCACAGCAAAACAATCAAGAAAAGGCACAAAAGAAAAGGTTGTAACCCTTAGCGCTTATTCCCCTTCTACAATCTTACTTAATCAGCCACACACAGGACATGGTGCCAGCAGAATCAAACCGAGGAAACATGGACAGGAAGAAAAGAAGAATGGAGGGAAACCAAGGCATTGGTTCGACCTTTTGACAACACAGCGGCATACATGGCTGATGTGTACCAATCCTGAATAAATGAGGAATAAGGAGGGGCAAGGAAAGCAGAAGGGTGGAGATGCAAGTGAGACAATGTGGGCGATGCATGCTTCGAGGAAAATGTGAGGTGTGCATGTAAAGCCTCGCCGGAAGGGTCAAGAGGAAAGTTACCGACAGTCTTTATAATTGTGATGCTCTTCGTGAGTCCAGCTAGACAAATGAACAATTATGTGAGGGATAGCAAGCGAAAGAAGTGTTGTCAGTTTGGAGCTATCTCCCATGCTAGGAACCAAGCGGTTCATTTGCTTTTGCATCTCTGCTTGTGGTTCAATCAGCCATTGCACTGTTCTCCAGCACTGACTGGCACAGATCGTCGTGGCTTCAGCAGAGACTTCAAAACGGTGGTCTCTCCTTCCTCAGTCTCGAACAGGCAGCGCAGGTTGTCTTCGAGGTCGCAGCACATTTCAAGGCCATGATCAAGTCTGGCATTCTGCCTTTTAAGCAGCCTTGAGCAGGACGGAGACTTGGGGATCAGAGTTTGTGCAAGTGAAGTTTCCAGATCACAGGTCATCGCTTGCCTTTGACACGCAACAGCGCTCTCCCCATTGGTGCACTCACCAGCCAAGCCCTCTTTTTTGTCATCATCCTCGAGTTTGATTACTTCCCAAGTTGGATTCTGCTTCTTTCTTAACGGTTTTTCTGCGCAGCGCATTTGGAAAGGCAGGGATGTTATCTCTTCATTGTCTGCAATGTGGTTGTGTGTGGTATTGTATGAGAGGGTTAATAAAAGAAAGAAAGAAGAATTTCGAATCGTGGGTTGTAGTGGGTAACTGCTACATACTTGAAGAATTGTTAAATGGTAATTTGGGAAAGAGAGGAACCGTATTGTACTGTGTGGTGCATGAAATGGCAACCACGTATATAAGCCATGAATAAAAGAAGATTTAAGGAAGAATATAGGAAGAACAGGAGGGGTATAGAGGAGGAACGAGGAAGACCTACTGTGGCCGCCACAAATGCATATCCTCATTTCCCTTAAACATAGGTGGCAGCCTAGCTGGGCACATATACTAGTGATTACCGAACTGATTATGGAACTCTTACATGTCATGGATGTTCGTTCACCGGGCGCGGTTCCATAACCATCAAAATATGTATGTGGGTGTGTGTGTGTGTATGTATATATGCGTGCAGATACATAAATGAAAGAATGAGTGAGCAACCTACCCCACGAGCAGCAACTGGAGATACTGACCCTGGACTCATTCTACTGCGACGGTTGAAGAGGTGACATAATTTCTGTGTACAGGTTGCAGCATGGGAAGCTCAGGTTCCAGTCAATCATTTTCACACTTACAGCAAGCAACCACAAGAGGACCCATCTAAAATTGTTTTATGAGTGCTGTAAGTCTAGACTGGAAGTGAGAAACAATTTCTTCAGCCAGATTCATAAATGATTGGAATGGACTTCTACAAAAGAGTTTATTTAGGCTGTCATGTTAGTTCTTAGAAAATCGTCGATCTGTATTGGTGGAACCAGAGGATTTCAGACTGCTAGTCCTTAGTGTATGCAATACAGGCATTAAGTTTTATAGAAACCCAGACATGTCGATCTGGATGATGACAGGATACAATCTACTTCCCATATCTGATGTGATATGATGGAGTTTGTATGAAGTAATTTATGTGCATTCCAAGACTTCAAAGCTCCACCACTCTCCCAGCTGAGGAACTCTTCTGGGCAAGAGAGTGAGACCCCACTGGCTGCATTTTGTTTCCGGATATTTTAGTTTTACGGACATACTCTGTGAAATGTTTTTTTGTTGTTGTTGGACAATTGTGACTATTGAGTTGCATCAGTGTGCAAAATATTAAATGGAATATTATTCAGTTTTAGTCATCACATTTGAGGACATATCACCAAAGAGAAGTTTCAGAATAAGCAATTATAACTGATTCCAGGGATAAGTAAACTAAGCTATGAGTAGCAACTGGAGGGGACATGATTTTTTTTACACGAGAAAGGAGGTGATTACGGGGATATAATAGAGATGTTTAAGATAATGAAGGGTAGGTTATAGACAACATAAGTGCAGCAGTTTTTTTGGTAGAATGGACACTGACAGGACAAGGGTCATAGTTGATGAGTAATTAGAAGAGGAGAGTTAGGACAGTCGTAAGACGGGGGTCTTTCACTCATGTAGTAAAATGCATGGAATAGTCTCCTGTAAAGGTAGAAACAGGAAATAGTTTAAAAATTAGTTGGTTAGGTATCTAGAATTGTGTGGCTAGGAGGTACTTAGATATTGACAGGGTCGCACAAGCTTCATTGGTCTAATGGCCTTCGAGTGCATTGAAGTTCCTTTGTAGTTTTTTCTAACGTTCTCGCTGGTACCTTGAAGTATGAAAGATTTATATCAGGGAGTGGTTAGAAAGAAGTTTTACAGATACGAGCAACGAACCTGTCTGATAGGTTAATTCCCACTTCTGCGATGTCTATTGTGTATTTTATGATTTGTTAATTCCCCCACACCAGCTCCAGTGGTGTGATGGGTTTGAGCATCTGCTCTGAGTTGGGAGTGGAGTTTGTGTATTACTTGCTGGAAAAAAAAAGGCTATGCATTATTTACAGTCGGAGACTGGTTTGCATATTTTTGCGTGTGCTCCTTCCCCACAATGCTCTGTACGGTTTTCACCTACCATATAAAGATGGGCCCAGGGAGGGGGGTAGGGGTGGCTGTGAGGAGGGCGCTGAAGACCGAAGACTTCCCACAGAGAACGGACACTAATGGTGGCATGAATCAGACGTCGCAATAACCAGCGACTCGTACACCACAAATATCCACAACTTTCGCTTCTCACGACGGTCTTTCGCTCCGAATGGAATATCTCCCGGTGGCGAATGATTTGCTGACGGCACGAAATGGATCTTTGTATCCGCGCAGACATTTTTCAGTTCGTGCGACTATTTTTCGAGATAATATCCAGACGCGGCTATCCGAGCCGATTTGCTCGCGCTCATGTTGAAGCTTTAATAGTGCACATTTGCATCCTGCCGTGCTGGCCTTGCTTATTAGCATCGCTACCACGTGGAGACCCGACGGCCGTCGCCATAGCGACTGGGATGATGCTCGGAGTGCCCGCTAGGTGGCGGCGTGAGAGCGACCGCGAGAACGTGTCGTTTCATTCGGCCCCGACCACTACCCACGCTCTCAGCACGACCCTCCCACCCCCTGCCCACCTCTCTCTTCGATAGACCCACCCATAACCAAGGGGACCACCATTTTTGGTCCGGGGCTTTTACCGCCCGGCATTATTGGCTCTTTGATATCAAGATGAATAAAATTAACCGATCGACTCGGTGTTTATAAAAGCAGATTCCCTCATTGTTTTTGCAAAAAGACCCGCCATACTTCGGTCAGGTATTCAACGGAGCATCTCGGGTACGAGTGACGCCGTCATCGTTGCCGTCCTACCGAAAGATGCGCGGCTCGCTTACGGCCCTGTTGATGCTGGCATCTCCATATGGCCTACTCGAGTGCAGAATTCCTGGCCATCTCTCAATGCCCTTAAGGGTTCACGAGTATACCGTTTATATTACTCTTTTCTTTTCTCTCACTCTCTTCTGTTGATCCTTGGAATCCAAGAATGTCGCACTCTGGCCGAGTCTTTTTAATCCCAACCGCGCCAGAGGTCTCAAGCAATTTATTGGGCGGGCGGAGAAAAAACGCCCTGGGACGCCGAGAATCAGATTTCCTGTGACTGATGGACGCATCTATTCGCGTGTCTTCAGATTCCACAGGGCCATATAGCCTGCTTTCCCCACTTAGCCCCCCACCCACACCCTGACTCCCACCACGCCGTGCCTTTTACCCTCCCCCATTCCACCTTCGCGCTAGCAATGACCACTCCACAACCTATTCCTCCGAATAACTCCATAATTTACCATTATCCTTTCCATCAGATCTATGACGTCAGTATCGGCCAGTCAACCACTCGCTGCTTCCACTTTCTCCTCCTTTTGATCTCTCTCTGGAAGTCGGAACGTAAATCGCCACGGCATTCTGAGAATGGAGGAATGGCAGCGAACAAAGTCAAGGTCATAAGGCGTCTGATGGTCGCGATAAAAAAAACGTTTTCCAAAGCGCACCATCCTCTCCTCCCACCGTGAACTTCTAGCCTACCATCCCACGGGCTGTGAGGGTTGTGGGGTGGGGGTGCGAGCAGGCGAGCTATATGCACAGATGCAAATAATACCCGCAGAGGTTTTGTGGCTCATGGGGTAAAGGAAGGAGGTGGAGGATGAGATTGCAGATAGTTTTGGGGTGGGGGTTTGCGGGGAGTAGGTGGGGGCGAGGGGCTGAGACGGACAAAGCCTTCTGGCGATTTCACTCCGATCTTTACGGCTCACTGCGCTGTTTGCCATATAGCGAAGTTCAACCCGCAATGTTCCATTGACCGCGACCGTGGCCATGTACGAAGCCGTCATTTCAAATGAAAATGAACGATTCAAAAACTGTGACAATATTCTGTATCACTCTCAATCTCTCTCTCTCTCTCTCTCTCTCTCCCCTGACCCTTCCACCGCACACCCGCATCCCAAGCAGATAAAAAATAATTGAGATGTGAAGACCAAATGTGATGTAATTACAAAGAAATAAGCATTCTGCACAACAACAAAGTGATTAATCAGAACTTTTTGATAACAGGGAGGATTACTATCCTCGTTTTAATTATAATTGGCGTCTGCCTTGCCTGTTCCATACGATATATTGTTACGGACGCAGGGTTCGGGGATTACCACAAGAGGGACTTCTTGGACTCTTCCTCGACCTCCAGCCCTGTTGGCTGCCGCACCAGTGTGACCACTCCTCATTTTCATAAATGCCAAGGTGAGCCAATGAAAAAAGCCAAGAATTCACAAGGTTTTGGAAAAGCGATGATAATAGAAAACCTATACACCAAGAAAACCTATAGAAAACCAAGTCGCCAAGGTGAACAACGAATAGCCAAGATCTTGTGAAAAAAGCCAAGGAGTGGTCACACTGTGCCGCACCGCAGATAAGTCTGCGGCTGTTGGGTTGTCAAGCAACTTTGGATACGGATTAATACCGGCAAACCTGACAGGATCCCCGCTCTAAAACGGGTTACCTTTTCCAGTAGTTTGGCAATGCCAATTGGGGTATGTACCCTCAGTGCGCACCCATTTATTTATTATGTATGGCCGAGCACAGTGGAACTGTGAGTACATACTGCCTAATTGCGGAACCAATCAATGTGGCAGAACTTCCCGTCTATCTGTTCTTACGCGCTAAATTGAACCAATAAAGAGAATGAGACAAAACGGGCAGGATGGAAACAAACCATTTACCCAAATAAACAAACATGTATTTACAAGCACAATAATCATTCATGAAAGGCATATATTCAACAGGCACAGCAAACAATCAAGAAAAGGCACAAAAGAAAAGGTTGTAACCCTTAGCGCTTATTCCCCTTCTACAATCTTACCTTAATCAGCCACACACAGGACATGGTGCCAGCAGAATCAAACCGAGGAAACATGGACAGGAAGAAAAGAAGATGGAGGGAAACCAAGGCATTGGTTCGACCTTTGACACACAGCGGCATACATGGCTGATGTGTACCAATCCTGAAATAAATGAGGAATAAGGAGGGGCAAGGAAAGCAGAAGGGTGGAGATGCAAGTGAGACAATGTGGGCGATGCATGCTTCGAGGAAAATGTGAGGTGTGCATGTAAAGCCTCGCCCGGAAGGGTCAAGAGGAAAGTTACCGACAGCTCTTTATAATTGTGATGCTCTTCGTGAGTCCAGCTAGACAAATGAACAATTATGTGAGGGATAGCAAGCGAAAGAAGTGTATGTCAGTTTGGAGCTATCTCCCCATGCTAGGAACCAAGCGGTTCATTTGCTTTTGCATCTCTGCCTTGTGTTCAATCAGCCATTGCACTGTTCTCCCAGCACTGACTGGCACAGATCGTCGTGGCTTCAGCAGAGACTTCAACGGTGGTCTCTCCTTCCTCAGCTCGAACAGGCAGGCAGGTTGTCTCGAGGTCCCAGCACATTTCAAGGGCCATGATCAGTCTGGCATTCTGCCTTTTAAGCAGCTTGAGCAGGACGGAGACTTGGGGGATCAGAGTTTGTGCGAAGTGAAGTTTCCAGGATCACAGGTCATCGCTTGCCCTTTGACACGCAACAGCGCTCTCCCCATTGGTGCACTCACCAGCCAACGCCTCCTTTTTTGTCAATCATCCTCGAGTTTGATTACTTCCCCAAGTTGGATCTGCTTCTTTCTTAACGGTTTTTCCTGCCCAGCGCATTTGGAAAGGCAGGGATGTTATCTCTTCCATTGTCTGCAATGTGGTTGTGTGTGGTATTGTATGAGAGGGTTAATAAAAGAAAGAAAGAGAATTTACGAATCGTGGGTTGTAGTGGGTAACTGCTACATACTTGAAGAATGTTAAATGGTAATTTGGGAAAGAGAGGGAACCGTATTGTACTGTGTGGTGCATGAAATGGCAACCACCGTATATAAGCCATGAATAAAAGAAGATTTAAAGGAAGAATATAGGAAGAACAGGAGGGGTATAGAGGAGGACGAGGAAGACCTACTGTGGCCCACACAATGCATATACCTCATTTCCCTTAAACAATAGGTGGCAGCCTAGCTGGGCACATATACTAGTGATATACCGAACTGATTATGGAACTCTTACATGTCATGGATGTTCGTTCACCCGGGGCCGGTTCCATAACCATCAAAATATGTATGTGGGTGTGTGTGTGTGTATGTATATATGCGTGCAGATACATAAATGAAGAATGAGTGAGCAACCTACCCCACGAGCAGCAACTGGAGATACTGAACCTGGACTCATTCTACTGCAGACGTTGAAGAGGTGACATAATTTCTGTGTACAGGTTGCAGCATGGGAAGCTCAGGTTTCCAGTCAATCATTTTTCACACTTACAGCAAGCAACCACAAGAGGACCCCATCTAAAATTGTTTTATGAGTGCTGTAAGTCTAGACTGGAAGTGAGAAACAATTTCTTCAGCCAGATTCATAAATGATTGGAATGGACTTCTACAAAAAGTTATTTAGGCTGTTCATGTTAGTTCCTTAGAAAATCGTCGATCTGTATTGGTGGAACCAGAGATTTCAGACTGCTAGTCCTTAGTGTATGCAATACAGGCATTAAGTTTTATAGAACCCAGACATGTCGATCTGGATGATGACAGGACTACATCTACTTTCCCATACTCTGATGTGATATGATGTGAGTTGTATGAAGTAATTTATGTGCATTCCAAGACTTCAAGCTCCACCACTCTCCCAGCTGAGGAACTCTTCTGGGCAAGAGAGTGAGACCCCACTGGCTGCATTTTGTTTCCGGATATTTTAGTTTACGGACATCCTTGTGAATGTTTTTTTTTGTTGTTGTTGGAATTGTGACTTTGAGTTGCATCAGTGTGCAAAATATTAAATGGAATATTATTCAGTTTTAGTCATCACATTTGAGGACATATCTACCAAAGAGAAGTTTCAGAATAAAGCAATTATACTGATTCCAGGGATAAGTAAACTAAGCTATGAGTAGCAACTGGAGGGGACATGATTTTTTTACACGAGAAAGGAGGTGATTACAAGGGGATATAATAGAGATGTTTAAGATAATGAAGGGTAGGTTATAGACAACATAAGTGCAGCAGTTTTTTGGTAGAATGGACACTGACAGGACAAGGGTCATAGTTGATGAGTAATTAGAAGAGGAGAGTTAGGACAGTCGTAAGACGGGGGTCTTTCACTCAGTGTAGTAAAATGCATGGAATAGTCTCCCTGTAAAGGTAGAAACAGGAAATAGTTTTAAAAATTAGTTGGTTAGGTATCTAGAAGTTGTGTGGCTAGGGAGGTACTTAGATATTGACAGGGTCGCACAAGCTTCATTGGTCTAATGGCCTTCGAGTGCATTGAAGTTCCTTGTAGTTTCTTCTAACGTTCTGCTGGTACCTTGAAAGTATGAAAGATTTATATCAGGGAGTGGTTAGAAAGAAGTTTACAGATACGAGCAACGAACCTGTCTGATAGGTTAATTCCCCCACTTCTGCGATGTCTATTGTGTATTTTATGATTTGTTAATTCCCCCACACCAGCCTCAGTGGTGTGATGGTTTGAGCATCTGCTCTGAGTCTGGGAGTGGAGTTTGTGTATTACTTGCTGGAAAAAAAAGTATAGCCTGTATATTGCAAGATTATTCTATCAATGCTTGCGTGGTGTAGGCCCGATGTCTAAAGGGGTCTAACGGGTCTAATTGTCTCCAGGTCAAAAGAGTCAAAGGGGTGTAAAGGTCTAGAGGAGTCTAAAGAGTATGTTCCAATAGTAGTTAGGGTCTAAGGGTTTAAGGGTTTTTAAAAGGTCTAAATGGGTCTAAAAGGTCTAAAGGGCATGCTCCAATAATAGTTTGGGGTCTAAAGGTTCTAAAGTGTCCAAAGGGATACTCTAATGGGGTCTAAAGGGTCAAAAGTTTCCAAAGGGTTACGAAAGCGTCTAAAAAGGCCTAAAAGGTACGTTTCAATAGTACGTAATTAATAGACGAAGTCATGGTCAAATAATACCTAATTAGACTTTTCTCATGGTCCAACTCACGTTCAAACAGTATGTAATTATTTGACAAACTCAGGTGGGTCGACTGACGCTTCACCTCAACGAGGATTCACCGTCCACCCATGTTTTTTGGTTTTATAATATGAACAGATATCAAGTCAAGTGGATGAAAATTGACGACCTTGACCTTTGACCTTTTGACCTATTTCACTTCAAAAACAAAGGCTTCTAGCTTGTGACTATCTGTAGGCAATTGACATACAGACAGCCAAACAAGCAGACAGAATAACAGATCAGACCAACCAATGTACTTGCCAATCTTCATTTCACAAGTAATAAACATAAACTAGCCACCAGTCTTGACTATGTACACAAAAAAATTACATGTATGTATGTATGTATGTATGTATACACTTCTCGAACTACGTGTACATGTGTGTGTATATCCATAAAAACTAAATGTCAGTGTTTATCAGTCAAGGTGTGTGTGTGTGTGTGTGTGTGTGTGTGTGTGTGTGTGTGTGTGTTGTGTGTGTCCATAAATCCAAAACCATGAAACTTTGCATGCATACTATAGGGAACTCCTAGGGAGTGCATGAGTGAATTAGGTGTTTGGATTAATTAAAACACCCCTTTTAAAAAATAATTAACTGCCTTAATTAATTATATCCTTTATCATGCGCATCCTCCGACCTTGCTTTTGATGGTGACTTAAGGCACATCCTCGGTTAGCTCACTGGGGTCTTAATTCGCCATTTTGGCTGGCCTGCTCAACAATGCTTCGAGTCGGAACAGGCCACAACGGTTTATTAAAGATAAAGCACTGCAAAAAATGTTTTTTTTTTTTCCACTTCCCTCACACATATCAGCGATTGCCTCATCTACATATGTACGAATCGTGGTAGACATCGCTTTTGTAAGTGCTACAGTTTTCAAATTAGGAGCTTGGGGGCTTTCATGCATTACATTATGCGATTTTTCACGATCTATTCTCAGGGACTAATTCAAATATTTCGAAGAAATGTCATTTGAGTTTGGAGGATCGGATCATGTGGACGAAATAACTCGAAATCTTGAGTGAAATCTGAAAATGTTAATAAATCAGCAATGCTTAGTTTTTTGCAGGTATGTGCTATTACCAATCAGCTTGCTATCGCTTACCAAGCCAGTCGTTCCTTATCAACCATCTAATTGAAGTGCTTGAGTGCTTAAGCCACTTGCCGAGTGCCCTACAGTCAGTAGCAGTGCAGTTTGTGTCCCGATCTGGATGCACAGTCGGCAGTTGCTATGAGCTAGAGGTACATATGGGTAGATTTGTATCAGTAAAGGGACTCTCCGTGGATGTGTGCGCATGCCTGCATGCTTGGTTACTGGCGCCGTGGTGGCAAAGTGATGATGGGTGGTTGAGGTTTTAACTTTTAACCTCAGCAGCGCATGAGTGATCATGTTTTCCTTTGCCTTCTTCACTGCTTCTAAAGCAATTGGTTATTTTACATGAATTTGGTGTGCTTTATTAAAGTGATATGGTTTCTCTTTGTGAGTTTCAAAATAAAATATATTTGTTAACACCAGATTTCTGAGCCGATTGCCGTATTCACGTGTTTTCTAAGTTAGAGCCAATTTTTTTTTGCACCCATCACACGGAGCTGTTTTAAAGATTAATGATTATGCACATCTCCTTGAAATGGCTATAACCCTTAAACTCCCTCCGTGACCCCTCAGACCTTGATTTCTTTGATGCCGTGAACAAATTTTGGTACATCATGGGTGATGAGGTTTTGGTCAGGTTTCATCAGAATTGCAGGTGAAGTTTCAGAAAGGAAAGCAAATACTTTTTGGATGGGGGGGGGGGGGGGGGCGGGCGGCAACACTGTAGACCTCCTTCAGGCCCAAATTTTTTTTATTGCCATGAACAAACTTTGGCACATGCATGGTGATGAACGTTGTGGTAAATTTTCCTCAAAATCTTATGCGTAGTTTCAGAGAAGAAGTTGCAAGTATTTGTGGTTGGACCGACAGACGTGCGGATGGCGCGCCATCCCATAAACTTCCCGGAACTACGTTCCATGTGAGCTAAAAACAACGTTGCGTTATAGCCATTTCAAGGAGATGTGCATAATCATTAATCTTTAAAACAGCTCCGTGTGATGGGTGCAAAAAAAAATTGGCTCTAACTTAGAAAACACGTGAATACGGCAATCGGCTCAGAAATCTGGTGTTAACAAATATATTTTATTTTGAAACTCACAAAGAGAAACCATATCACTTTAATAAAGCACACCAAATTCATGTAAAATAACCAATTGCTTTAGAAGCAGTGAAGAAGGCAAAGGAAAACATGATCACTCATGCGCTGCTGAGGTTAAAAGTTAAAACCTCAACCACCCATCATCACTTTGCCACCACGGCGCCAGTAACCAAGCATGCAGGCATGCGCACACATCCACGGAGAGTCCCTTTACTGATACAAATCTACCCATATGTACCTCTAGCTCATAGCAACTGCCGACTGTGCATCCAGATCGGGACACAAACTGCACTGCTACTGACTGTAGGGCACTCGGCAAGTGGCTTAAGCACTCAAAAGCACTTCAATTAGATGGTTGATAAGGAACGACTGGCTTGGTAAGCGATAGCAAGCTGATTGGTATAGCACATACCTGCAAAAAACTAAGCATTGCTGATTTATTAACATTTTCAGATTTCACTCAAGATTTCGAGTTATTTCGTCCACATGATCCGATCCTCCAAACTCAAATGACATTTCTTCGAAATATTTGAATTAGTCCCTGAGAATAGATCGTGAAAAATCGCATAATGTAATGCATGAAAGCCCCAAGCTCCTAATTTGAAAACTGTAGCACTTACAAAAGCGATGTCTACCACGATTCGTACATATGTAGATGAGGCAATCGCTGATATGTGTGAGGAAGTGGAAAAAAAAAAAACATTTTTGAGTGCTTTATCTTTAATAAACCGTTGTGGCCTGTTCGACTCGAAGCATTGTTGAGCAGGCCAGCCAAAATGGCGAATTAAGACCCAGTGAGCTAACCGAGGATGTGCCTTAAGTCACCATCAAAAGCAAGGTGCGGAGGATGCGCATGATAAAGGATATAATTAATTAAGGCAGTTAATTATTTTTTAAAAGGGGTGTTTTAATAATAATCCAAACACCTAATTTCACTCATGCACTCCCTAGGAGTTCCCTATAGTATGCATGCAAAGTTTCATGGTTTTGGATTTATGGACACACACAACACACACACAACACACACACACACACACACACACACACACACACACCTTGACTGATAAACACTGACATTTAGTTTTATGGATATACACACACATGTACACGTAGTTCGAGAAGTGTATACATACATACATACATACATACATGTAATTTTTTTGTGTACATAGTCAAGACTGGTGGCTAGTTTATGTTTATTACTTGTGAAATTGAAGATTGGCAAGTACATTGGTTGGTCTGATCTGTTATTCTGTCTGCTTGTTTGGCTGTCTGTATGTCAATTGCCTACAGATAGTCACAAGCTAGAAGCCTTTGTTTTTGAAGTGAATAGGTCAAAAGGTCAAAGGTCAAGGTCGTCAATTTTCATCCACTTGACTTGATATCTGTTCATATTATAAACCAAAAAACATGGGTGGACGGTGAATCCTCGTTGAGGTGAAGCGTCAGTCGACCCACCTGAGTTTGTCAAATAATTACATACTGTTTGAACGTGAGTTGGACCATGAGAAAAGTCTAATTAGGTATTATTTGACCATGACTTCGTCTATTAATTACGTACTATTGAAAACGTACCTTTTAGGCCTTTTTAGACGCTTTCGTAACCCTTTGGAAACTTTTGACCCTTTAGACCCCATTAGAGTATCCCTTTGGACACTTTAGAACTTTAGACCCCAAACTATTATTGGAGCATGCCTTTAGACCTTTTAGACCATTTAGACCTTTTAAAAACCCTTAACCCTTAGACCCTAACTACTATTGGAACATACTCTTTAGACTCCTCTAGACCTTTACACCCCTTTGACTCTTTTGACCTGGAGACAATTAGACCCGTTAGACCCCTTTAGACATCGGGCCTACACCACGCAAGCATTGATAGAATAATCTTGCAATATACAGGCTATACTTTTTTCCAGCAAGTAATACACCCAACTCCACTCCCAGACTCAGAGCAGATGCTCAAAACCATCACACCACTGAGGCTGGTGTGGGGGAATTAACAAATCATAAAATACACAATAGACATCGCAGAAGTGGGGAATTAACCTATCAGACAGGGTTCGTTGCTCGTATCTGTAAACTCTTTCTACCACTCCCTGATATAAATCTTTCATACTTTCAAGGTACCAGCAGAACGTTAGAAGAAACTACAAGAACTCAATGCACTCGAAGGCCATTAGACCAATGAAGCTTGTGCGACCCTGTCAATATCTAAGTACCTCCCTAGCACACAACTTCTAGATACCTAACCAACTAATTTTTAAACTATTTCCTGTTTCTACCTTTACGGGAGACTATTCCATGCTTTTACTACACTGAGTGAAAGACCCCCGTTTACGACTGTCCTAACTCTCCTCTTCTAATTACTCATCAACATGACCCTTGTCCTGTCAGTGTCCATTCTACCAAAAAAAACTGCTGCACTTATGTTGTCTATAACCTACCCTTCATTATCTTAAACATCTCTATTATATCCCTTGTAATCACCTCCTTTCTCGTGTAAAAAAATCATGTCCCCTCCAGTTGCTACTCATAGCTTAGTTTACTTATCCCTGGAATCAGGTATAATTGCTTTATTCTGAAACTTCTCTTTGGTAGATATGTTCCTCAAATGTGATGACTAAAACTGAATAATATCCATTTAATATTTGCACACTGATGCAACTCAAAGTCACAATTCCAACAACAACAAAAAAACATTCACAAGGATGTCCGTAAACTAAAATATCCGGAAACAAAATGCAGCCAGTGGGGTCTCACTCTCTTGCCCAGAAGAGTTCCTCAGCTGGGAGAGTGGTGGAGCTTGAAGTCTTGGAATGCACATAAATTACTTCATACACTCACATCATATCACATCAGAGTATGGGAAAGTAGATGTAGTCCTGTCATCATCCAGATCGACATGTCTGGGTCTATAAAACTTAATGCCTGTATTGCATACACTAAGGATAGCAGTCTGAAATCTCTGGTTCCCACAATACAGATCGACGATTTTCTAAGACTAACATGAACAGCCTAAATAACTTTTTGTAGAAGTCCATTCCATCATTTATGAATCTGCTGAAGAAATTGTTTCTCACTTCCAGTCTAGACTTACAGCACTCATAAAACAATTTTAGATGGGGTCCTCTTGTGGTTGCTTGCTGTAAGTGTGAAAAATGATTGACTGGAAACCTGAGCTTCCCATGCTGCAACCTGTACACAGAAATTATGTCACCTCTTCAACCGTCTGCAGTAGAATGAGTCCAGGTTCAGTATCTCCAGTTGCTGCTCGTGGGGTAGGTTGCTCACTCATTCTTCATTTATGTATCTGCACGCATATATACATACACACACACACACCCACATACATATTTTGATGGTTATGGAACCGGCCCCCGGTGAACGAACATCCATGACATGTAAGAGTTCCATAATCAGTTCGGTATATCACTAGTATATGTGCCCAGCTAGGCTGCCACCTATTGTTTAAGGGAAATGAGGTATATGCATTGTGGGGCCACAGTAGGTCTTCCTCTTCCTCCTCTATACCCCTCCTGTTCTTCCTATATTCTTCCTTTAAATCTTCTTTTATTCATGGCTTATATACGGTGGTTGCCATTTCATGCACCACACAGTACAATACGGTTCCCTCTCTTTCCCAAATTACCATTTAACATTCTTCAAGTATGTAGCAGTACCCACTACAACCCACGATTCGTAATTCTTTTCTTTCTTTTATTAACCCTCTCATACAATACCACACACAACCACATTGCAGACAATGGAAGAGATAACATCCCTGCCTTTCCAAAATGCGCTGGGCAGGAAAAACGTTAAGAAAGAAGCAGATCCAACTTGGGGAAGTAATCAAACTCGAGGATGATTGACAAAAAAGAGGCGTGGCTGGTGAGTGCACCAATGGGGAGAGCGCTGTTGCGTGTCAAAGGGCAAGCGATGACCTGTGATCCTGGAAACTTCACTTCGCACAAACTCTGATCCCCAAGTCTCCGTCCTGCTCAAGCTGCTTAAAAGGCAGAATGCCAGACTTATCATGGCCCTTGAAATGTGCTGGGACCTCGAGACAACCTGCCTGCCTGTTCGAGCTGAGAAGGAGAGACCACGTTGAAGTCTCTGCTGAAGCCACGACGATCTGTGCCAGTCGTGCTGGGAGAACAGTGCAATGGCTGATTGAACACAAGCAGAGAGATGCAAAAGCAAATGAACCGCTTGGTTCCAGCATGGGGAGATAGCTCCAAACTGACAACACTTCTTTCGCTTGCTATCCCTCACATAATTGTTCATTTGTCTAGCTGGACTCACGAAGAGCATCACAATATAAAGAGCTGTCGGTAACTTTCCTCTTGACCCTTCCGGGCGAGGCTTTAACATGCACACCTCACATTTTCCTCGAAGCATGCATCGCCCACATTGTCTCACTTGCATCTCCACCCTTCTGCTTTCCTTGCCCCTCCTTATTCCTTATTATTTCAGGATTGGTACACATCAGCCATGTATGCCGCTGTGTGTCAAAGGTCGAACCAATGCCTTGGTTTCCCTCATCTTCTTTTCTTCCTGTCCATGTTTCCTCGGTTTGATTCTGCTGGCAACCATGTCCTGTGTGTGGCTGATTAGGTAAGATTGTAGAAGGGGAATAAGCGCTAAGGTTACAACCTTTTCTTTGTGCCTTTTCTTGATTGTTTGCTGTTGCCTGTTGAATATATGCCTTCCGATAATGATTATTGTGCTTGTAAATACTGTTTGTTTATTTGGGTAAAATGGTTTGTTTCCATCCTGCCCGTTTTGTCTCATTCTCTTTATTGGTTCAATTTAGCGCGTAAGAACAGATAGACGGGAAGTTCTGCCACATGATGGTTTCCGCAATTAGGCAGTATGTACTCACAGTTCCACTGGTGCTCGGCCATACATAATAAATAAATGGTGTGCGCACTGAGGGTACATACCCCAATTGCATTGCCAAAACTACTGGAAAAGGTAACCGTTTTAGAGCGCGGGATCCTGTCAGGTTTGCCGTATTAATCCGTATCCAAAGTGCTTGACAACCCAACAGCCGCAGACTTATCTGCGGTGCGGCACAGTGTGACCACTCCTTGCTTTTTCACAAGATCTTGCTATTCGTTGTTCACCTTGGCGACTTGGTTTTCTATAGGTTTCTTGGTGTATAGGTTTTTCTATTATCATGCGCTTTGCCAAAACCTTGTGAATTCTTGGCTTTTTTGCATTTGGCTCACCTTGGCATTTTATGAAAATGAGATGGTTCACACTGGTGCGGGCAGCCAACAGAGGCTGGAGGTCCGAGGAAGAGTCCAGAGTCCCTCTATGTGGTAATCCCGAACCCTGGTCCGTTAACATATATCGTATGGAACAGGCAAGGCAGACGCCAATTATATTAAAACGAGGATAGTAATCCTCCCTGTTATCAAAAGTTCTGATTAATTCAACTTTGTTGTTTGTGCAGATGCTTATTTTTCCCATTGTAATTACGATCCATTTAGGTTTCACATTCAATTATTTTTATCTGCTTTGGGCATGCGGGTGTGCGGTGGAAGGGTCAGGCGGAGGAAGAGAGAGAGAGGAGAGAGATTGAGAGTGATACAGAATATTGTCACAGTTTTTGGAAATCGTTCATTTTCATTTGAAATGACGCTCGTACATGGTCCACCGGTCGCGGTCAATGGAACATTGCGGAGTTGAACTTCGCTATATGGCAAACAGCGCAGGAGCCGTTAAAGTCGGAGTGAAAATCGCCAGAAGGCTTTGTCCGTCTCAGCCCCTCGCCCCCACCTACTCCCCGCAAACCCCCACCCCAAAACTATCTGCAATCTCATCCTCCACCTCCTTCCTTTACCCCTGAGCCACAAAACCTCTGCGGGTATTATGTTGCATCTAGTGCATTATAGCTCGCCTGCTCGCAACCCCCACCCCACAAACCCTCACAGCCCGTTGGGATGGTAGGCTAGAAGTTCACGTGGGAGGAAGAGGATGGTGCGTTTGGAAAAACGTTTTTTTAATCGCGACCATCAGACGCCTTATGACCTTGACTTTGTCGCTGCCATTCCATCCATTCTCAGAAGCCCGTGGCGATTTACGTTCCGACTTCAGAGAGAGATCAAAAGGAGGAGAAAGTGGAAGCAGCGAGTGTGTTGACTGGCCGATACTGACGTCATAGATCTGATGGAAAGGATAATGAGTAAATTATGGGAGTTATTCGCGAGAGGAAAGTTGTGGAGTGGTCATTGCTCTAGCGCGAAGGTGGAAATGGGGGAGGGGTAAAAGGCACGGCGTGGTGGGAGTCAGGGTGTGGGTGGGGGGCGGGGTTGAGTAGGGTGAATAAGTGGGAAAGCAGGCTATATGACCCTGTGGAATCTGAAGACACCGAAAGATGCGTCATCAAGTCACATGGAAATCTGAATTCTCGGCGTCCCAGGGCGTTTTTTCTCCGCCCCGCCCAATAAATTGCTTGAGACCTCTGGCGCCGGGTTGGATTAAAAAGACCGGCCAGATGCGACATCTTGGCATTCCAAAGGATTCAACAGAAGAGAGTGAGAGAAAAGAAAAGAGTTAATATAAACGGTATACTCGTGAACCTTAAGGGGCATGAGAGATGGCCAGGAATTCTGCACTCGAGTTAGGACCATATGGAGATGCCAGCATCAAAGGGCCGTAAGCGAGCCGCGCATTCTTTCGGTAGACGGCACAACGATTGACGGCGTCACTCGTACCCGAGATTGCTCCGTTGGAAGACCTGACCGAAGTATGGCGGTCTTTTTGCAAAAACAATGAGGAATCTGCTTTATAAACACCGAGTCGATCGGTTATTTTATTCCATCTTGATATCCAAAGAGCCAATAATTGCCGGGCGCGGTAAAAAGCCCCGGACCAAAAAAATGGTGGTCCCCTGGTTATGAGGTGCGTGCTATCGAAGAGGAGAGGTGGGGAGCGGGGTGGAGGGTCTGCTGAGAGCTGTGGGTAGTGCGTCGGGACCGAATGAAACGACACGTTTTCTGCGGTCGGCCTCACGCCGCCCCTAGCGGCACTCCGAGCATCATCCCAGTCGCTTAGGCGACGGCCGTCGGGGTCTCCACTGTAGCGATCGCCTATAAGCAAGGCCAGCCACGGCAGGATGCAAATGTGCAACTATAAAGCTTCAACATGAGCGCGAGGCAAAAATCGCGCTCGGATAGCCGCGTCTGGGAATATTATCTCGAAAAATAGTCGCACGAACTGAAAAAATGTCTGCGCGGATACAAAGATCCATTGGTGCCGTCACAAATCATTCGCCACCGGGAGATATTCCATTGGAGCGAAAAGACCGTCGTGAGAAGCGAAAGTTGTGGATATTTGTGGTGTACGAGTCGCTGTATTGCGAACGTCTGATTCATGCCACCATTAGTGTCCGTTCTCTGTGGAAGTCTTCGGTCTTCAGCGCCCTCCTCACAGCAACCCTACCCCCCTCCCTGGCGCCCATCTTTATATGGTAGGTTGAAACCGTACAGAGCATGTAGGGGAAGGAAGCACACGCAAAATATGCAAACCCAGTTCTCCGACTGTTAAATAATGCATAGCCTCCTCCCCAACCCCCCAACCCCCCCCCCCCCCCCAGGCCCCATTTCGGGACGGCCGTGAATAACCGCTGCGAAGAAAACGATTTTCTTCCACGAAAAAATGCCGAAATGACGCCGACGCAATCCAGGGCCTGGCACCCGGACGGGTTGCTTCTTCGCATCTTGATGCGTCACGCGCAAATAATACAGTACCGGCGTCCCAGTAGCCACAATAGCATCGTGAAGTGATGAGCGTTACCTTTGGCGACCCACCATGGAGCTTCGCGATGCGTTAATCCCCCCGGATGAAAATCCCTGACAAGATCGCCGGGCTGCCCCTCCCCCTCCTCCTCTTCCTCCCCCACCACCCTACCCCTCCCCCTTCCTTTTTGTTTCTACCTTTACTTTCAACGCTCGAAAATTAATTACAGTATATAACCCGTTGACAACTCATTGAAATATTCCACCACTGCTCAATAAATTATAAAATATATAATTGTTTACAGTACACAAAGAGGGGCTGGCACTACTTTAACCTTTATCGCTGAACAATGCAATAACAAATTTCACGATTTAGATCCGAAACATTACGTAAAATAGCGTTGCCCTTATTATCTTTTTAGGTACGAGTTATGTATGACGTCCAGTTGATCAGGTGCATTATAAACGATCATTGTGCATGTTTTCTTTCATCACGCTAATACAGCTCAATCGCCTTGGTGGGTGACTTTCCTCAACAAATATTACTACATTCACTTTCCTGTTTAATTCGGATTTCAGTTTCACTATTGTGCGTTTTTGTCTGTCCGATGCAGCACCTCCCTACTGACACCTGACAAGTCATCAGCAGTAGCTAAGTACCATTCTGGAATTTTATGAAGCAGGGTATTGGTATACCAATATCTTAAATAAGGAGGCATCATTGTCCACCCTATGATTTCATAATAAAAACAGAAAGCCCTCTGCTTAAATAAATAAACCAACATCACCACGGGAAATATATATATATATATATATATATATTATATATATATATATATATATATATATATATAAACTGCATCGTGACATGTAATCTCTCTCT
>CM068955.1:52204578-52216558 GCA_035128595.1 Eptatretus atami
ATTGGAGTGAGAGGCCCAAAGACTAGCCTCATTGCGGGAGATGCCAATGATCCGAAATGCCTTGGTTTCTACAGCGTGAAGCCAGAGAAAGGTGGGAGGCAGGGCACCAGCCCAGAGGGAAGAGCAGTACTCCATCAGGCTACGGACAAAAGCTTTGTAAGTGGTCAGGAGCTCAGGAGGGCCGAGGAAGGACTTTGCACGACGGAGGGATTCCAGTCAGCGACTGGCTTTGGAGGCGAGGTTTGAAATGTGGCTTTCCCAGGAAAGGTCATGGCAGATAGTGAGACCCAGAAGCTTGAAAAAGAAGACTTCTTCAGAGGATTGTTGAGAAAAGTGGATGGGGGGGGGGTTCTAATCGGTCCTTTTCGAAGAGACATAGTGAGAGTGTGAGATTTGTCCGGATTGAAAGACATGTTCCACATGTTGGACCAGTTTGTGATTTTATCCAGAATCTGCAGTGAGCGAAGAAGCTGCTGCTTGCCGGTCTGGAGGATAACCGATGGTACGGCAGAGGGTGGAGTCATCAGCAAAGAGATATAGAGGATTTTCCAGAGAGTCGGAGAGATCATTGAGGAAAACCAAGAAAAAGAACAGGGCCAGAACGCTACTGAGGAACTCCAGCCTGGACAGGAAGGGGGGATGAAAGAACTCCATTTAGGCGACACGATGACTGCGAAGGAGAGGAAGTCTGGAGCCACGAGTGGTGATGGCCTTGGATAACCATGGGAAGAGAGTTTGGTGAGTAGGGCAGGGTGCCAGACTGTGTCAAAAGCATGTGATATGTCCAGGGATACGGCTCGGATTTCCTGTCTGGCATTGAGGACCTCCCATCCATTGTTTGGGAGAGCAGAAGCGCATATCCAGGGTAGAGTGACCTGGTCTGAAACCAAATTAATGATCGGAAATCAAGCCATTGGAAGAGAGGAAGGATTTCATGTCTGAAGCGATGATGGATCCGATAACCTTGCTGATGATTGGGAGAAAGGCTGATTGGTCTGTAGTTGCAGGGATCTGTTTTTGCACATTTTTTATGCAGGACAGTAATGTTTGCTGATTTCCAAGCAGATGGCAGATGACCTTGGAGCAAATAAGTGGGTGAATAGAACAGAAGAGAGGGTGAGCAAGAGCAGAAGAGCAGGATTTTAGGACACGTGGGCTGATGCCATCTGGACCGGTTGCAGAATCTGAGTCGAGGTTTGACAGCAAAGCTCTCCACCTTGTCAGGAGAAAGGACACAGAGTCCAGGACAGTTGGGTGCGACTGGGTAAGGTGGTAGAAGAAAGTGATGGGTTTTGACACAAGATTTAGCCGCAAACACCGAGTTTAGGCATTCAGCTTTTTCACGTGCGGTATCAGCAGTGCGGCCATTTGAGTAAGGGAGGGGTGGAGGGGGAACATTCACCAGAAACAGATTTTATTAGATGCCACCAGGATTTTGGAGGAGGTAGAGAGGTTTGAGAGTTCAGACTTGAGATGAAAGATGTTGTTTTCTGACTTCCTGAGGGTAGATACACACTTGTCCGAGCTTTATGGAAGGAACTGAGATTGCCTCCAGTTGGGTTTGCTTTCATGAGGCAAAGGCAAGTTGTTTCAGGACAACTGCCTCGCCACAACTCAGTAAACCAAGGGCGGGGAAGGTAGGACAACTGAAGACGAGAGGGGATAAATCTGTGCATGATGAGAGCAAGTTCTTTGAAAGAATTCCCAGGAAGAGTTGATGTTGAAGAAAAGTCGATAGGAACCAGTCTATAAGTTTGATGGCTGCTTGGAGACCCTGCCAGTCGGCTTGAGTGAAATGCCAGACTCGACGGTGGTGAGGTGTTCTCTGATAATAGGCCATAGAGATGTCCACTTTGACAAGGACGTGAGTAGGGTGGATATACTGATTCTGGCTCACTTTTCCCCATGTAAATGAATGGGGGATTTTCAGCGATTCACATTTTTTTTCCCCTAAAATTACACACCTTTTTATCCCAAGTATAATTTGTTTGTCTCCCCTTTTAACCTAGGGGCATTCTATTCAAATAACCAATGTGACAAGATAAAGATTGGTTCAAGTAGCAACGTAGTAATGTGGTTTGTTCAAGGTGTTCTGAAGAGATATCTGAAACCTGTAAGCCGAGGGACACTCATTTTCAAATAAACAATGCATATTGTTTAGCTCACTCATTGAACCTATAAAACATTTGTTCATTCTCATATTCCTTCAATAGTTTAATTTTCTTTGCACAATAATCCCACATCTAAAATATTTAAAAAACAAACATTTTGAAGCTTATATTTTTCAAGATACCCTTTTGTGCCATTAAACGAAATGATATACTTTCTCTTAAATATCATATGCTGAACCACCTCCTGAGCCACATATCATTTGAAAGATTATAGTAAATTGTTTTTCCATTGTTCAAATTGATAACCAATCGAAGTTTTTCAAGTCCATTGAAGGATATTTATTTTTTCTTTACATCCTCTAACTTACTAGTTTTTTTAAATGTTTTCCAGTTTGGCTGTTAAAATGAAGGAAGTGTTTTTTTTTTCGACACGGTCGTGCTGGTAAAATGGGAAGTGTTTTTTTTCGACACGGTCGTGCTGGTAAAAATGAAGGAAGTGTTTTTTTTTTTTCGACATCCGTCGTGCTGGTGAAAAAAAAAACAGGAACTATTGTTGTGATCGAATCACACTTCGTGTTTATCTAATACCAATTCAGAACACGGACAGGCTTTTAAACATAAGTTTAATTAAGTTAAGCTCTAATATACAAATGTTATAATCAAGCAGTAATTAATCAATTAATCAAGCCATTTTTAAGTAGTTTCGAAATAATGATTCTTACAAGAGAATAAATCGCCCAATTTTTATTTTCCAATGCTGTCTCTACCAGAAGCGTCATTTCCTGTGGCACACCTCCGATGTTCTGGAAATTTCCTCATCGCTTTGCCTTATAAGTGATATGCGCCAGACAGTTTCTGCGCCAGACAGGATTTTCATTTTTACAACGAGGCATCACAGAATCTGGTTTCTTCCCAAACGAACAAAAACAGCTCAACAACAAAGCTGGTAGTTTGTAGATGGTTTTCTCTTTGATAGCGATGAAGCAAGTGATTATATAATTGAACTCGTGATAATTCTGATATAATTTTTTTTCCTGGCAGGTCCAGGCAGGAAGAAGAGCAGTTTATATATTCACGACGATGGTGCATGGAATTAATTCTCTTGTAGAAGGTCGATCATCTGTAGAAGAGAATTGAAAATAAGACTTAATGACTACCGACGTCTTATCAATGCCTCTGATCTTTACTCATCTTGTACCATGGTAAAAAACTGAGCCTGGACTTTCTCTCTTCCGATGAGATAACAGTTCACTACAAGTTTTGGTAACGTTTTTGTATGGTTTTAGTCTCTTTGAACGTGAAGCCAAATGATTATAAAGTTATTATCGTGATAAATGCTAAAATATTTTTTGTTTTGTGGCAGGTCCTTGTGATGACGTGGAATTTACATTTGACGATGAGGTCGATGAGAAATAATGCCCTTATTGATGAAGTCAGTGATTTTAGAAGAGAATTGAAAAACATATGTAATGAACTGGTCCGAAGCTACTAATCAAGGCCACTGAATCTCGAGTGAATTAACCAACGGTGAGACGTGGTTGTGTGTGTGTGTGTTTTGCGGCTGTGTGTGTGTGTGTATGTGTGGTTGTGTGTGCTGTGTGTGTGTGTGTGTGTGCGTGCGTGTGGTGTGCGTGTGTTTGTGTGTGCGGCGTGGTGTGTGTGTTGCGTGTTGTGTTGTTTGTATGTGTGTGTATGTGTGTGTGTGTATTATGTGTGTGTGGTGTGTGTGTGTGTGTTGTGTGTGTGTGTGTGTGTGTGTGTGTGTTGTTGTGTGGTGTGTGTGTGGTGTGTGTGTGTGCGCGAACTGCGTGTGTGTGCAATGCGTGTGTGTGTGGTGTGTTTTGTTGTGTGCGTGCGTGTGTGTGTGTGTGGTGTATGGTGTTGTTTGGTGTGTGTTGTGTGTCTGTGTAAGTGTGTGTTGCGTGCGTGTGCGTGTTGTGTGTGTGCGCGCACGCGTGTGGTTGCGTGCGTGTGTGTGTGCGTGTGTTTGTGTTGTGTGTGTGCGTGTATGTGTGTTTGTATGTGTGTGTATGTGTGTGTGTGGTATTTAGTGTATGTATGGTGTGTCTGTGTAATGTGTGTGTGCGTGCGTGGCGTGTGTGTTGTGCGTGTGCGTGTGTGCGTGTCTCTTGTCCCTGTCTGTTTGTCTCCTGTATCTCTCCTGCTCCTGTCTTTTGTATCTCTCTCTCTCTCTCTGTTTGTCTCTCTGTCTGTCTTTCTACCTACTCTCTCTATCCTTCTCTCCATCTATACCCTTGTTACCTCCATTATTTTATTTTTTTTCAAGCTCGATCACAAACCATAGCGTTGAACGCAATCTGATACAACACATAATTTTCCTGGAGGTAAATGTTCTGATTATTATTTAGTTATTTGTTTTAATTTATTCTTTTATTAAATATCTACTCTTTCTTCTTGGAAGCCGCCTTAATGTTGGTTGCATCATTAGTTTGGACGCGGTTATGATGCCCAGTACAACCAGGAATTCATTTATTGCCTGGAAGGATGACAGGCCTGAATCGGCCTCGCTGGGTGTGTTAATTCAGTGGTCAACGAGGCTGACTGGAGAACCAACACCAAGGCTTATTAATTTACCATTAATTATCTTTATAAAACCTAATTATTATCCACTTTTTGTTTCAAAAACAGAATATGGTGTCTGAGTTCGAAATCACAAGACATCTGAAGAAGATATGCTGGAAAAGATTATACATTCTCGCAATGCCAAATATTTAATATTTTCAATATTGATGAATTATTTGTTTGTTACATACTTGATTTTGAATTATAAAAAAAAGAATCAAGACATGAAGGGGGGTAGTGCGCTCCCCAATGACCCATCACTCCCTCATCCCCCTCCCTCGCCCGCCCGTGTGTGGTGTGGGAAGGGGTGGGGGTGGGGATGAGGGAGGTTGGTGGGTCAAAGGTGGGGGGCGCACAGGGAGGGGGGGGGGGGGGGGGGGGGAGAGGGGAGGGGCTTGTGTGTGGCGGGGTTGTGTTGGTGGGGCGTGTGTGGGTGGGGCGTGTGTGGGCGGGCTGTGTGGGCGGGGGCTTGTGTGGGAAGGGCTTGTGTGGGGAATGAGGGGGGAAAGGGCTTGTGTGGGCGGGGCTTCGGTGTTGGGAGGGCTTTGTGTGGGAGGGACTTGTGTGGGTGGGTCAAAGGTGGGAAGGGGGGAGGCTCTTGTGTGGGCGGGCTTCGGTGTGGGACGGGGCTTGTGGGGTGAGCTATGTGGGAGGGGCGTATATGTGGATGAGGTTTGTGTGGATCAATGATGGGTGGAGAGATGGGTGGATTGGGTGGATGAGTGTGATAATTTTTAATTAAAATAACATGTTGTGTGTGGGGAACTAATTAACTAATCACTAATTATGTTGATATAGGTAAGTAATGTGGGTGGAGCTGTGTGTGTTGTGGAGCTTGTGGTGGAGCTTGTGTGGAGTTGTTGGGGTTTGTGGTGTGGTGGGGTTTGTGTGGGGTTGTGTGGGCGGGGCTTGTGTGGGTGGAAGTCAAAAAGGGGCGGAGTCAAAAAAAATCAATTTATTTTGTCTTTGGTAAATTCTTGTGAAATAAAATGAACCTAAAATCTGCTTCCCTTCTAAATCATGATGATCTTATAGTCCAAGGGAACCGTATCTATTAGCGAAACAATTAAAAGTTCTTTCGTCCATCGTTCAGTAAAACCTTTTTCAAATGAGATTTCACCTGTCATATTTCTACGATATCAAACCAAACTTGAACTTAGGTTTTTCTGACATTATCTCTTTTTCATATTTTAATTTTGTAATGTTTCTGATGGTTTCATTTATTTGTTTGAGTATGATGTGTTATTATACTTATCCAAATATCCTGAATAAAAAGATTACCCATTGTTTGTTGAAACCGAGTTGTGTGGAATTTTTTATAATAGTCTCTCTTTAAGAGTACGATTAAAACGTTCATTAACACCGCCTCCCTTCATTAAAGAGTACTGTATAATGTAATACCTGTTATTTTAGAAAAATTCATAAAATGTCTTGTTATAAGAAACTCTCTAACCTCTATCAGTCCACATTTTTTAGGTTTTTCTCTACTCTATTAATATCTGTTTGAAAAGGCTACATAAGAGTATTACCTGTTTTGTTTTTTAATGGTACAACCATGCGTATCTAACTCCCAATCAATAAGGTTTAAAGCCTACTTGTACCCCTTATCAATTATTGAGTTCAATCAAATCAGCGACCAGATATATAACTTCCTTGGATAACCTTCCTTCTACGAAACTTTGGTGAATAATTGGTTTATGTAATTCATTCAGCTAATTGCTCTTCAATCTTATGACATCATTAGAAGTCTATAAGTTTTTTTGAATTTCCAAGTCAAGTTTCAAATTTAGCACTGATCATCTTCTCACGATGAACACGATCAACTTTTTCCTCTCAGGTTGGATTTTGTATCAGAGACAAATTATAACACATTTTCTCTACGGCTTCATGCTTTTCTCTAAAAGTTTGGTATTCCATATCAATAATCGGTCCTCCATGCAACTTCATCAACCCTATTGATAGGTTTACTCCATGGTTTAGGATTGTCTGCCTCATCTAATCTTTATTACAGTTTGTGCCTGGACCAACAGAAAGAATACCCTGGTAGATGTAATCCCTGGTATTCAAGTCAGTTGTAAATTTACTTCCTGATAAAACTTTTGTATACTCCTCCGAGTTTGTGTTTGGAGATAAATTGATTTTTTTTTTGAACCACACCACCGAACATATACCTTTTTGTATAACGCCTGTTTATTTTTTACCTATTTAAATATATGAATATTTTAGTATTAGTTTTCTTTATACATTTGAAGACAATAACTCATTTATTTATGAGAAAAATTCCTGCAGAGTGCAAAAAAACCTTTTTAGTTTTCCAACATGCAATTTGAATCTTTAATTTTTAAAAACATAAAGAATCCTTAGAAATGCCTTCACTCTCTCCTCTCATTTATTCAGAAAACTATTCAAATGAATAGCTTGAACGATGTCAATAGTCTTGAAGAAAATATTGGCAAATAGACCTTGTTCAATTCTTTGGTTTTCGCTCCTCGGTGTGAGTTATTTTCCTGTAATACACCAATCTTTTTTGAATCTCACTGGTTTCCATATTTTGGATATTATTTTGTCTCGCGTCTTTCCTCCTCTCCTTCTTCTCCTCTTCTCTCTTTCCTCCCTCTCCTCTTCTCTCTCTTCTCTTCTCATTCTCCCTCTCCTCCTTCTTTCTTCTCCCTCTTCCTCCCTCTACTTTCTTCTCTCTTTCCTCCTTTCCTCTTTCTCTTTCTTTCTCTCTCTCTCTCTTCTTCTATCTTCAACTCCTTCTCGTCCCTTACTATAACTGAATCGCTTACACCATGAATATCATACATATATTCATCCAAGATTTCTTCGTTATTCCTGTATCCAAAATAATTTTTTTACAACAGAGGAAACCAAAAATTCTTTTGAATTTAAAGAGCCTTTCGTTTTCTTAACTTTATAATTTTTTTCATTATTTTAACATTTTAGTTCATATTCCAAAGTTGTCGTTTATCAACATCAGCAATAAAGCCAATCTTTATTGAAATACATCATTCTTATGTTGTAGAACATATTTATTAAAATACCGAATACCCTTTTCTTGAAGGTAATAGCTTGGACACGGAAATGATAATTTTCTTGAAGCCTTCTTGCCGTCATTTTGTATTAGAAATATATGTGAATAATATTAGACACGAAACACCTCCCCATCTTCCCATAGTTAAATATCATTGGTTTTCCCTACTTATTACATATAATCTGTTTTTTTCTGTTTTCATGAGATAACAAGGGCAAAAACCATTATTATATTACCCTTATTAAATTCCTTTTATTTGGTTGTTTACTAATCGTGGCTCACAAAACATCATTCTCTATACCAATGGGATAATATTCTTCCTTACGAGAACTGGATTTAATTGCTCCAGGTCTTTCGAGTTATTTTAAATGACGCAATTATACCCTAAACATTCCATAATATACCCCCATTGTTTTATTCTCATACAATCATAGCGCCCTTCCTTTATAAAAATTTATTTTAATTCGAACTGTGAATCTGTAGAACCTGGAGATAAAATCACACTTCTGTAATCTCTTTGGAAACACAGCACATTTTATTTACGGCTATATATTGTGATAAATTCACTTAATCTCACCAAGTCTAATTGGTCCATCGGGCTGGATAATTTTTTATATTTATAAGCCATTTTCATATTAATATTTTTTGTTATATTATATTTAAATGTGCAAGCCTGTGCCTTTGTGTAATATTTGATAAATCAATATCCAGTTCTTGGGATACACCAAAGATGAACCATCTTTCCCCAACAATAATCATTTATAATTAGATTTAAAAATAATGCTAAAAATTTTTATTTTTGTTGAGTTGAAACTAACACATATACGACTAATTGACCACACAACACTTAGAATTTAATTCTTGGCTTGATGATTTTGATAACACCAATTCTGTACGAATTTTAGACTTCAACAGTGGTGGAAGACCAAACAACTATCAAATAATATTGTCTTGATTATTAAAAATACAAACCCAATGAGAACCGTTCCCATTATTATCTTCTAAGTTCATAAATAATATTCTTTGTATGTTTTCGGACACATTTGTTAATTCAATCTCTCATACAAATAACACATTATGATTTTTAATTTCCTAAATATTGACAAGTTGAAATTTGATGTGTATCTCTTCCAAATTCTTTAAACCACTCATCAATGCTCATTTATTTAATTAGAAAGATTTCCATTACGCCCTTTTAGTTATTTTACACCTGTTGTTGGCCGATAGAAGAAAGCATCTCTCCAACTAACAATTCTCGCTTATCAGGCAGACCTTTCAAGTTTTTCAGCAAATTAACAATTACACACCACTTCCACTAATCTTGTTTCATCCAACTCTTTGTTAATGTCTTTCCAATTCCTTTTTTGAGGCCCGAGTTTTGAGCGCTTCCTTTCGTTGGCAGTTTCACACGCTGTTGAACATACACCCGTCAATCGCTCCAACCGACTTAAACCAAGCAAATAAAAGGAAATTAGAAATGGGAGAAATCCTCCACTCGTCTCTCTTATTGAAATATTTTTTCAAACATTGGTTTTGTCAATTTTAATTTTAAGTGAGCCAGTAAATCGTTCAAGAGTTTTAAACCTGTTTCTTGTGAGCAAACATCAATTTTACTTGCTCCTTTTCTCTGAATTGTATTAAGTTATCGTACAAGGCTTTTGATTTTGAAACAAGATGATAGTTTTAGAAGATTGTTTGAATTAACATATACCCAGTTGTAACTTTGCACTCATTTATTTAACAAAAAATTAAGTGGAGACTAATCATAACCCATTATCTGTATTAATCTGTAATTCTGTTTCTTCCAAAAGCAACAATATGCATCAACTTCTTCACTCTCTCTCTTTCAATGTATACGGAAGTATCCACTCGATTAGAACTTTAAAGTGTTCTTTTGAGCACTCCAAGGTCAAACGCATAGATTGTATACAAACTTTTAAATGCTGTCATACTCCAAATAGGTTTTTTTTCCATTACTTTCACCACACCTTTTGGTAAGACTTTGTATGCTTCAGCAAATCATTTTTTTTCCGCCATTAATTCCAATTCTATCTGTGGGTAAAAGTGCCATCTAGAGAAAAAAACAAAAAACGAAAGTTGTTTTCCACTTAGCAATATCACTCAATGCATATTCTTCTAGTCGCAGTATCACCATCTGGCTTTTTAAAAATGATCCCACAGATATCGTGGCTTTCCTTCCAGAACACTCCAAATTCCAACGTGTAAGTGGTTTGGTTTGAGTTTAAACGTGTTGCGCATCTTTCGTTTGAGGTATGCATACACCGAGTGGTTTCTTTGGATTAATCTTCTATCAACATCTCTTCTGTTTTAAGATTGGGTATATTCACTAATACCAAACTCATTTCATCAATTACAAATTTATATTCTGCTCACGCAAAAGCAACTACCAACACAAAATATCTAGTTTCATTATCATTCCTTTGTAGTTGAAATCTAATTTTAAGACCATACAGAACTTTTAATCATGATCACAAATCCAAATATACTTTAAGAAGGAACTGCCAAACATAAATACTATTACCTTGTCTTTGTATCATCATTATACATTCCTTTCCTTTGATTATATCCAGGGTCCTGTGTTTGTTTCCCGGTGTGACATATCAGGAAGGATAAAAAGAACAAAATAAAAAGGCAAAAAAAAAAAAAAAAAAAAAAAAAAAGAATAAAAAAAAAAAGAAATAAAAAAAAAATAATAAACTTCGACAGCCCCTTTCCCCATTCTATCACCGAATGAATATTAGTGTAATATTCATCAATTTCAGATACAGCAGAGACATAATCAACCGCTTCAACTTCTGTGTTCCAATGTACAAACGAACCCTGATCAAGACATTTTCCAGAAGAAATCATTTTACGAGTGTGGCGTTTGTGGTTATTCCCAGCCTTAGTGAATGTAAATTTACAACAACACGAGAAATTTCGATAGATTCAAATAGGTTTGTTGATTATTTATTTCAAAAACTTTTTCGTACCATTTTGTAATTCCAGTCCTGTTCCAGTTATTGCATTTACCTTGAGAGTAATCTTCTTTTTTAGTGGAGTTTGAGATAATAAAGGTATCCATCCAAATCATAGTATACTATCAATCTGCTTCCATCTTGTATTTATTTAGGAAAAAGATGTTAAAACTTTTGAAACCCTGATCCAAGTATTCGAATTATTTCTGTCGTTCTTGGGAGACAACTGAGTTTTGCCTTTCCTTAAATTTCCTTTTATTGCTTGTAAATTTATGGAGATTCCTTTTGGGCATCTTATTATACTCTTTATAAGCCACCTGCTACATTTCACAGCAGAAGCAGTTGACCAATTAGGTCTTTATGTTTAAGAATAGTTTGAACCGATACCCATTAGAGTATCAATTAATCCCAATCTCCTGAAATTGATGTCCGACACCTTTGTCTCATAGGTTTATAGTATCTCTAACACAGATTACATACCTTCGCTTGTAGTATGGGGAAAGGAACACATCCCATCCTGTAATTATTTTATATTTCCCCAACTCTGTTCCTCACAATAACCATCGTATTTTATTTATTGGAAAACTTCACTAGGTGAATTCTGATGGATAATCTTCTCCATTAAAGAGAATCATAGGCGATTATCTTGGTCGGTTATCCTAAATTACTCTGTGTAATGGGTTTTTCCTGACACAGGGAGATAAACAAATTTTTGGGTTCATATTGAATTTATAACCAATTGGGGGTTGAGTACTGCGCTGAATGAAAATATTGTATTTTGTTTTTTATTCCAATCATTAATATAGCACCATCAATCAAATCACAGTGAATTATACGCGAATTTATTCCTGACGGATATTTGAAATGACATTATCACTGTAAAACGTTCCATTAGTTTTCAATCTTTTTTGAGGAGAAACCCAATACTCTCCTAATGAATTATCAATTGTGAAATCAACCTTGTAGTTATTTTTAAGTTTAATCGTTGATTTTTGAAAGTATGTATTTTGAAATGTCTATGACAATATTTTTTGGGTTCATCACCCTGTTTCTTTATAAGACGAGCAATTTCGGAAGATATTTGAGAAATCTCATAATGCTCCGGGTGAGAACTGTTATCGTTTTGTAACACCTTGACGATTTAGCCAGCGTATGCCGACCTATGAAAAATTTGCCGAACCAAGCTGGCACATGTCGATTACGGTATGGGTAAGTTGTGTATACGTTAAGAGCACGCTGAAAAAAGATGAAGTATGCTGTCATATTTCGTGGTA
>CM068955.1:52250784-52264772 GCA_035128595.1 Eptatretus atami
CTCTTCAGGTCATTGACACAGGTTCCTGCCGTGTAGTTTCGGCTGATTCCCTCACCTGCTCATGATCATTGAGGCTCCACGGGTGAGTTGCATGGGCCCCAGACGAGCGAGATGACTGTTATCTTAAATTCTTTCATTTTCTAATAATGTGTTGTCTTATGCCACAGTTGTTGCTTCTCACCAAAGCTGCTTGCCTATTGTCCTTAGCCCCATCCAGCCTTGTGCAAGTCTACAATTTTGTCCCTGACTGTCCTAGAAGCTCTCTGTCTTGACCCATTGTGGAAGCGTTGGAGTCTTGATTGAATTGAGTGTGGACGCTGTCTTGGTTATGCAGATAACGAGTTCAAACAGGTTGCCGTTAATACAGTAATGAGTGGAGAATGGGAGGGCTTCTTAAGACAAACTAACAGGTCTGTGAGAGCCGGATTCTTTACTGTGTACGTTAGATCAAATACTTATTTTCATGCAATAAAATGCAAATTAATATTTTAAAATCATACAAGTGATTTTCAGGGATTTTTTGTTTTTAGAATTCCGTCTTTCACGTTGAAAGTTTACCTTGATATAAATTACAACTCTACGTGCTTTGTAAGTGCGGAAAATCCTGCAAAATCGGCAAGTGTAATCAAATACCTTGTTCTCCCACTTATATATGTATCGTATATATGTATGTATGTTATATATTATATATTGGTATTGGTATGATATATATATATATGATATATATATATATGTATATATATGTATTATATATGTATATTTGTCTGTACGTATGTATATTATATTATATATGTATTTAATTAAAGATTAATATGTATATATTGATTTTTTTATGTATGTATTATATGTATATGAATATATATTATGTATTTCTTATTATATATATATATATTATATTAATGTATATTAGTATAGATACTTATATATGTCTCATATGTATACTATAACGATGTATACTATGTAATGTATGTAGGTGGTGCCTTACGACGTACCACCGTAAACCACAAAGCAGGACTTTCTCAAGGTGTCCATATTTCTCCTAAAAATTGTTCGTATTAATAAGAACAAAGTTATTGATACAAACCTATGTATCATGTACGGTTTATTAACCACACTGTCACCACAGGGTGTGAAAATACAGTGTTCCAGTCTTGAGATCACATGACTTATAGCATTGTGGCTGTTCGACAGTTAATGCAACATGAAACAAGGATCCTTCCCTGTTTGAGGGTTTCGCCACGCTAAAATATTGCATTCTGGCAGTGAAGAGGGCGTTTATTAACCTCAAAAAGATCACCAAGCTGAGATTATAACCCACAACTCGGTGTACAGTTCAGTACAGTTTGACGTACATGGCACAAACAAAACAGGGGATCGATGATGACAGTTGATAAAATCTGTTTGAAATCAACATGAACTTCACTCAATTTTTTTTTCTTCCCAAGTGGAACCAAAAATATAAAAAGCACATTTGAAAAGTTTGAAGTTGTATTTTAGGACACCCTCAATTATATATAGCGCTACCTGCACATGGACGGGATCAGCAGTAACACATAGCTCGGTACAGACGACAGGACGCTAACGGTTGAATTGACAAAATAAACGCATGCTGCAAAATGCAGTGGTACGTATGTAACGCCACACACTTTCCAAACATTGTCAGCATCGTCGTAGTGCGCACAGCCAATTTCATAGCAGTCGAATGTTGACGGCCGAGCCGAGTTCTTAGTGTTGCACAGCTTGCGTATTATAATTGGAATAGTATTATTCATTATATAATACTATATATATATATATAGATATATTATTTATATATAATACTTAGTCTATTACCGAGGTGTGTTCAACAAAAGTTATCAACCTTAACTTTTTCGTGCGCAAACAATTGAAGGCTAGGAGGTGTGGTTTGGTGACATGTATTTAGGCAATCCTAATCGTATGGTCGTGATCCTTTTCCCTGCCTGCAGAAGCTCGTCAGTCTGCAACAGACCGCCGAATGAGTGAGGAAGTGTAAGGTTGAGCGCGTCGGATTTTCGTTTTTGACAAAATACGGAAAACTTGAACACCATGCTACTGCATCAATTTCTGTGTAAAGCGATCTGGGCGATTACCAAGTGGAACGATCCGACAAGATGCCCACAGCCATCTCGGGAACGAAGCCTGGGCACCACACAGATAAAGAGTGGTTACAGCCGCTTCAAAGCATGGCGCAACACTCGAGTCGGAAGTGACACGCACGTTCCGGTTCGGCCCTCAACATCCGAATGAGATCGCATTGTGGGGTTTTTGTTAACCAAGTGAGGAACCCCTGCTGATGCAGGATCGTGAAATCCACGATCAGGGAACTTGCAGACGAGCAGCGAGGCTCAGGATTGTCCGTTCCTTCCATGGTGTTGACGTGAGCGATTTGCCTTTTAGGAGAATCTCAGCGAAGTTCGTGCCAAAGCCTTGCTAAACGATCGAGCAGAAGCAATCCGTCTTGGAGATCGCGCAGGACATGCTGGAGACTTGAACAGCCCGACCCAACTCTTCAACACAGTGATCACTGGCGACTGAGACACATGATCCGTCTTTTGTCAAAAAAGACGAAAACTCCGACGGCGCTCACTTTACACTTCCTCAAATCGGCGGTCTCGGCGACTGACAGCTTCTGGCGGAACACATATTCACACTACGATTAGGATCACCTTACATACGTGCACCAAACCACGTCTCCCCTAGCTTCATTTGTTTACGCACGAAAAATTAAAGGTTGGATACTATTTGAACACATCTCGTATATGTAAAGTATATATATATATATATATATATAGTATATATATATATATATATATATTATTATATATATAAAGAAATTCCACATATGTTTTATATATATATATATATATTATATATTATTACATATAATATATATATATGTATGTGGATATTTATCTTGTATTATGAATACAGTAATCCCCGTATTCTCGCGGGGGGGTTCGTCCAAACTCCCGCGCTAAGTGAAAAATCCGCGCGTGGAATGGACAGCCTCCCCAAAAATCGATTCGACTGTCTGATCGGGTTTGGCAGTGATTGGGTTGAGGTTGCCGGAGATCGACTGGTCTGGTATCTGGTCAGGTTTGGGCAGTGATTGGGTTGAGGTGCGGAGATCGACTTAGTGGTCTGGGCGGTTGGCAGTGATTGGGTTTGAGGTGCCGGAGATCGAACTAGTCTGGTCTGGTCGTTTTGAGCGTTGCGGTAATGAGCATCTCGTCAACGGCGGCAAACCTTTTTCCTTCCTGAAGCAGATATCGAGCACCTTTACCTTAACCTTCTCTGCGAGCGTCCAGGGACCTTCAAATCTGGCGCTTCGGTTCCGGCCAGAAACCTTCGAAGGTGACAGGGTTTGGCGGCATCGTGGGCTTGGAGAAAAACGAGAAAATAATTTATGTTCACAAGCAAACTTTGGTTTCGTGCGTTTGGGGTGACTGGTCAGAGCACCACGCATTCTAATTTAATTGCTTAAATAATTTATATTCATACCATTATATACGCGATGTACGGGGAATCCGCAGAAAACATTAGTTACGTTCCAGGATAAACGCGACTGACCCGGCGGGCAGAACGACTAGAGTGACCGCGATGGAAGCGGGGGTTGGACTGGTGGAATGTATATGTATGTGGATATTTATTGAATAAATGTATATTTGTATATATGATATGTATATATATTATTATAAATGTATATATATCTATATATATAATATCCACATATTACTATACAGTATATCACAGTAGACTAGGCGTAAGTCATCACATCGGACACAGAGAAAAAAATGACGACTTAGACATGTGACGACTTACGGCGTATGACACATTCATGTATGGACTTTGGGGTGAAGGATAAGCTTGGCGTGGCCTGGACATTTGTACTTGTGAGAGCGGCGCAGCAATCTCTGAAGCCGGCTATGTACACAAAAGGGAACACCAATCCTCGGGGCATAGGTGGGAGGTTCATTGGGTGAGTTGGAAAGTGATCAAGCAAGATGGAATTCATGAATCACTATTAAGTTAAAAGACAACTTAAAGAATAAATGACAACTTATATAGACAACCCTCATATACCATCGGTAATGGTACTAATGACATCGACAAATGTGGAAGGAATGCTGCGTTAGATTTATTCATGAATGAATGTAGAATGAGTTTTCATATGGAATTAAAAACTCATATGCATCGACAAATTACATGACAACAGTCATCGTGATGACTACCCACTCTAAGTACCTGTGTAAGTGAGTGTGGTGATGTACAAAACAGCATCAGGTAAACCATGAATCGGACTTCAACACTAAGCATCGATCATCCTTTTACTCCTTCGCACAAACTGCATTGCGCAGCCTGATATACCTCTTCAGATGCATGTGGGACGGCGCGCTGATGAGGTGAACGCACGCAGTTATAAATAGCACCGCGCATCACGATTCAGAATCGGGCCTCACGCAGGCAGCCAGTTCCGATGTGCGAGTTAGGCGTTGGTAATTTACTTGATGTTTGCATTAGTGGGAACGGACAACCACTGGGACCGACTCTAGACGAAGTGACGGACTTAGAGAGATGAACGACTACAGACTTTATCTTCAAGTCTGTAAGTCGGATTTAACATTCAGACCAAATTCGGGACTTTTTGACGCTGACGACTGAGGCCGAAGATGACGATTACACGCTGCACACGGCCTAGTCTACGGTTTGTGTACTTATATATAATATAATATATATATTACCTATATTATATATTATAATATTAATCATATATTATGTGGTGTTGTTTGTGTGTGTTGTGTGTGATGCAGTGGAACTTCCCATAGTTGCACTTCTTGGAGTTGGCAACTTTCTCCACCTTGGCAGTTTCAGCGGTCCCGGACCGAAGCTAAATGCCAATTTCTCATTGACAGAACTTTCCCGACTAGCACTTCTCGTTTCTAGCACTTGGCACCAAAAAGCCGGTCCCAATTAACCAATCAACTTCTCGGACTTGGCCGTGAAGAAAACATTCACCGTGATAGTCCCAATTAACAATGTAGGCGTGGTTTAATGACAGTTCGACTCAAAGAACGATATAAAAGAGGTGTGATGGGTTTGACGAACCAGTCAGCTGGCAACATTCCTCGCAAACAGTTCAAGCAAATGACCCTGGCAGAGAAGGTGGAACTAATCAAGAACAGCGATGGTTGATCACAAAAGTCTGGCGGAACAGTACGGCATCACCCGAGGTACGGTACGGAACATTCCAAAGTGAAAAGCAGAGTTCATGCAAGCCTGCAAAGAGAATGAGCCAAGCAAGAAGAAACGGGCCAACATCTGTCATTTTGAGCCTGTAAACGACTTTATCTAGGAGTGGTTCTGCAGGATGCGAGCTTCGAATGTGCCGACTTCGAGACCGATGATCAGGGAGAAAGCACTCGCCTATGCTGAATTGCAAGGAATACGCAACTTCAAGGCCTCGACGGGCTGGTTGGACAAGTTTAAAACTCGGCACAACATAAATTGTGCCGGCATTATCAAGACCATGAAGACCCACTACTGACAGATGCTGCTCCATAGGGTAATCTAAGACGTAGAGAACGGTCTGGAGACAACACGCGTGTCCATCCGCGATGCCTGCCTATGGGTCGCAGAAGCAGTCAAACGTGTGCGTTCGCAGACAGTTACTGTACATCCTGCTTCAGTCGCTCTGGTTTCACGTATACGTTCACTGATGATCCAGACGAGATGCCTTTGGCCAATCTCGTTTGACGGTTTCAACGCGCAACCGAGTCAGGCGACGATACTCCCAATACATGGCATGTGACAATGAACTCATCACCAGTGACGTCAACTGTACGGAGGACGATTCACTTCCCACTGCCTGCTGATGATGACAACGATGACGACAACAATGACGACGATGTGGAAAATGAACCATCCCCGACAATAACAACGAGACAAGCGATTGAAATGACGGACAAGCTCAGAGACTTTTTTCTACGAGAGAATATGCCCGATTATGTGCAGCTTATCACACAGATGAACAATTCTTTACGAGAAAAGTTCATGACTTCTTCCTGCCAGACGGACTTGGTCTTTTTCCATTGGCCAGGATAGCGAGTAAAATTATTGTTACATGTAATCATGAAGATACATGTACGTAATTTGCTAATTTAAAATAAACACTATTGTATATCTTGCTAAGGTTTTTAAAAGCGAGGTGATTGTACATATATCTTGTGTTAATAAATGTACATAAATTGTATAAATTACTTCACTGTTCCATTGTTTTTTTGTTGGCACTTTGCAGGGAATTCCCAACTTCTCGGACATGGCAACTTCTCGAAGTTGGCACTTTTGGGCTGGTCCCTCGAGGTGCCAAGTCCGGGAAGTTTCACTGTTTTGTATATGTGTGTTATACTAATATACTATATGTGTATATATAAAATATTATATATTGTGTGTGTGTGTGTGTGTGTGTGTGTGTGTGTGTGTGTGTGTGTGTGTGTGTGTGGTGTGTGTGTGTATATAATATGATGTGAATATAATATGTATGTGTGCCTGTGTTGGCGTAGTGGCTTGGGATCCAAAGTCCTGAGTTCAAGCCCCGTTGGCCGCTTGAATTAATACACACCAGGAGGTTGACTCAGTGTCATCCTTCCGAGGTCGGCGAAGTGAGTACCAGTGTACTGGCCGGTGTATGCCCGGTTAGAATAGGTGTACCATATCCCTGTGTCCGTAAGAGGCGACCAGGGTTGCATCAGGAAGGCATCCGGCGTAAAACCTGTGCCAAATCATTATGCGGATATACGGATGATCCGCTGTGGCGACCCCTAATGGGAGCAGCCAAAGAAGGAAATATGTTTGTGTTAATATTATATATACAGTTTACCCGCTTATCCGCCCCCTCTATCACACCTCGCTATCCGCCGTATTGCTCGGAACCGAACATACTGAATAGCTCGTAATGATGAATTGCTTAGCTAGTATTATTCCCATCCTGCATACATGCTGCGTCCACGTCCGCTGCATGCGCTGCATGGTCTGCCTCTATTCCAGCATAGTCCCACATCTATGGACAATACCCTCGCAATTATCCGCGAGTCGCTGCTGATTCTGCCGGCAGGCCGGATCATTCCAGTGAGGTCGAGGGTCAGGAGGACAGGAATTTCTGCTTCCATGGAGAAATGTACTAATGAGCCGTGCAGTACACATCCGGTAGATATATTGTGAAATCTAATTTTGTTTATGCTTTCGTGGCATTGCAGGCATCCAGTGGGTATTTGGTTTCTAATCCAGTGCTTAGTGGATTAGTGGTTTCTAAAAAAACTTGAACCTGCTCCGTGTAGAGAGGAAAAGTGCCGGCAGTGTTTGATGGTGAAAGAGATGAGAGAAATCTGTGAGTACTCTAAGAGTTTTCCATCAAATTCTAACAAGTTGCCACTTTCTTCGCAGCGAAATGGGGAAAGCCCGTGAAGAGGAGGACATCGGTGACGTGATAAAACAGTCAGACCGATGGCTAGAACAACTCGTTCCTGGAGTGTTTTATGATTGCGTCAAGTCGGTGGCAAACATTCAAATATGGAACAAGCGCTCTTCTTTGGTTTAGAGCTAGCGAGCGTGCGAAGACCATTCATGAACTCGAAGTCTTATCACTGAGAGACGAGAAGCCATCGGTTTCGCGGCATTATAACGGAAATGTCGACTTCCTTACTAGATGTTGAGTGGATGAAATGCGCTTTCGAGAAATGTCGATTTGGTTTAGCCAGTAAGTTATACCAGGTTGAACACGGACGAGGCGTCCCAGGATCAGTGAGTGCTGTAGAACAACGGCAAAGGGTGTATGCGGAAAGATTACCGCCTCTGCGTGATCGTAACAACATGGATGAAACGGCCTGTCTCACAACATGCTGTCTACCGATCTCTCACTAAGGGGAGAATTCGAGAGGGAAACTAAAAAGCAAAGCTGTATCGCTAGCTTTTGCAGCAACGACTGACGGTATGTGATAATCCCGTTTACGATCTATCGGGAAAAGTGCTAATCCCAGGTGCTCAAGGGATTCAAGCATGAATTGTATGGCGATTACTGCAACTACAAAAACGTGTGATGATACAGCTTAGTGTTTCCACGACTGGCCTGCGGATTTTGATAAGAAATTGCGAATAGCGAACCGCATGTGCTGATAGTTGCTGGACTAATGCGCCACTCATATCTGCCCACGAGCACAGGAGGGCCAAGTCAGTCTCACCAATACGAAGTGCATTTCCTGCGCCTAACACGACGTCGCATCTCCAGCCCATGGATGCCGGTGTCATAAACAATTTCAAGCAGCATTATCGAATATATCAACTACAGCATTTGGTGGATGCGATTGACGAAAACGAGAACCGAAGCTGGAACTGAGCGACGCTATTCGCTTCTCCAAGATGGCTTGGGATGAAGTGAACCCCGAAACCATCAAGAACTGTTTCAAACACACTGGCATCACCCGGACAATTGGTTGTTCCTGCGACAACGTCCTCTTCTTCGACCGCCACCAGCACTACGTATCCGAGGAACATTTTCGAAACAGATCGCTGAACATTTCAACATAGATAGAGCCGTGCTGATTACACCAGAAGAATTCGATCATGTCGATGATCATCTAGAACCAACCGAGGTTCTTACAGATGATGAAATCGTCGATCTTGTGACTACCATTCAGACAAGTAACCGAAGGAACCGGATGCGCCTGAAGAAGTAGCCACGGTTCCCAGCGCATTGGAAGCGAGGCGCGCTTGGAACAAGTCACAAGGTACATAGAGAGCAACGTAATACGAACGAGGAGGATATTACTGCCATTTCAAAACTCAGGATGCGCCTGAATGAATTGTAATCTCTGTCGCTGAAGAAAAGGAAATTACTGATTTCTTCCATCCTGTTGGGTCTGTAATGGCCCCGTAACACACATGTACTGTATGTGCGGCAAAAACGTGAATCATTCATGAAAATATGGTGTATGTTGTTCCGTTTGGTTTGGTTTCATTCTAGTGAGTAGGGAATGAGATTCTTAGGCCCTACGAGCCTACCTGACACCCCTTGCACCCCTCCAGATCATCTCGCGTGTACCCTCACTTATCCGCCAAAAAATGACCTTGCCCCACTTGGCGGATATAAGGCGGGGTAATACGGTATATATTATATACATATATATATATATATATAGATAATTATATATAATAATACATATACAACATATATATATATATATATATAATATATATACACACATTATAAGTACACAATATAATATATATATATATATACACACACACAACACACACACACACACACAACACACACACACCAACATATATATAATTAGGGTGGTCCAAAAACAGCAAATATATTCAGAGGTCTCCACAGCCTTAAATTATTCCACTTATGATTCAATAATGCGCATAAAAAATTTAAGTTGATCGGAGGTGATTTAGAGGTCGCTCCATAATGACGACTTTTAGTTTCATGAGTGGTATTTAGGGTATGGTCAGGTACGATTACGGGTACTTCTGGATGTCCGAGGTGGAAATGGAGTGCATTTTCGAACTCTATGGGGTCGATTTACTCTAAGAATGACTGCACTGACATTGAATTCACTACCATTTCGAAAATATGACCTAAAACAAGCTTTATCATTACTGGAGTTGAGTAACTAATCCTACTCATTTCGATATTTTCTAATCTATAATTAATTTGTTGTCCGTCTAAACATTTTTAGAGTAAATCGACCCCCACTGAGTTCGAAAATGCCAGTCCATTTTCCCTCGGAAGTTCAGAAGTGTACGGATTCGCATCTCACCATACCCTAATTTTTCAATCAATGGAATTACAAACTATTAGAATATTTCGTCTCATTTACCAAATACCACTATCATCTCTGCCTCTATTGCTGTCTCCACTCCCGCCTGAACTTATTTCTAGCCAGCCCAACATCCAGTGTTTTAGATTCAATGATTCACGAAAAATATGTTAGTTATTTATTTAGTTATTATTATATTAAATTAGGGTATGGTGAGATGCGATTCCGTACACTTCTGAACTTCTAGGTGAAAATGGACTGCATTTTCGAACTCAGTGGGGTCGATTTACTCTAAGAAATGTTTAGACGGATGACAAATTAATTATAGATTAGAAAATATCGAAATGAGTAGGATTAGTTACTCAACTCCAGTAATGATAAATCTTGTTTTAGGTCATATTTTCGAAATGGTAGTGAATTCAATGTCGGTGCAGTCATTTCTTAGAGTAAATCGACCCCATAGAGTTCGAAAATGCACTCCATTTCCACCTCGGACATCCAGAAGTACCCGTAATCGTACCTGACCATACCCCAATTTATTCAAGTCATGAGACTAAAAGTCGTCATATGGAGCGACCTCTAAATCACCTCCGATCAAGCAAAAAAATTTATGCGCGTTATTGGATCATATTAGAATAATTTTAAGCTTGTGGAGCAACATTCTATTTTTTTTCGACTTTTTTGGACTACCCTAACATAATATATATATTATATATATATATATATATATATATAGTATATATATATATTATATATATATATATATGAGGCCCCGTGAGGAGGAGTGATGTAAGCCACATTTTTAGTGATATAATGATGATAGGCTCGGATGATAGGGTAAGGGTTAAAATAGTGCTATATGGCATTAACTCCAAAATGGCCGATGTGTCCCTTACATCAATCCCCTCGCGCGGCGCTCATATATATATATTATATATATATATATATATATGTATGTATGTATATATATGTATATATATATCTATATATATATACACACATATATAATACACACATATATATATATATATACTATATATATATATATATTATATATAATATATATATATATATATATATATATATATATACAGGATTTTAGAAAGTTGACAAATTTGTTGACCATTTGACCTCAAAAACAAATCGGCTTCTTGCTTATGCAAACTTACCATGTGTTGAAGTTCGTGCAGATCGGTTTAAAATTGTGACCTGAAGGCGATAAAACAGACATAACAAAATCGACAACCAATATACTTTAAAAATCTTCGATTTTTACAAGTATCAAACAGAACAGAGAGGGGTGAAAACATAACCTCTTTCCACCTTCGGTGGCAGAGGTAATTAGCATGGATGAACTATGTACGTACTTGCCGACAGACAACTCGAAAACATAATGCCCTGGTGACTTCGTCAGCGTAGGCATAAAACAAAAAATTACATTGATGTTACATGGCTATCATATCAGTCCAGTAAAGTTAATGCTGACAGCCAATTGTATTTTTACTGTCCATCACTGATGAGAGAGAGAGACAGCGAGAGGGAGAGAGCGACAGAGACAGACAGACAGACAGACAGACAGCAGACAGAGAGAGAGAGACAGACAGACAGACAGAGTGAGACAGACAGAGTGAGACAGACAGAGTGAGACAGACAGAGTGAGACAGAACAGAACAGGAACAGACAGAGTAGACAAGACAGAGTGAGACAGACAGAGTGAGACAGACAGTGTGAGACAACATGACATGTGTGTGAAGAGAGAGGAGAGAGAGAGAGAGAGAGAGAGAGAGAGAGAGAGGAGAGAGAGAGAGAGAGTGAGTGAGTGAGAGAGTGTGTGAGAGAGTGCTGTAGAAGTGCTGAGAGAGTGCGGAGAGGTGCGTGAGAGAGTGCGTGAGAGAGTGCGTGAGAGAGTGCGTGAGAGAGTGCGTGAGAGAGTGCGTGAGAGAGGAGCGAGAGAGAGAGAGAGAGCGAGCGAGAGAGGGTGAGAGAGTGTGAGTGAGAGAGAGAGAGAGAGAGAGAGAGATGAGAGAGAGAGAGACGAAGAAGAGAGAGAGAGAGAGAGAGAGAGAGAGAGAGAGAGAGAGAGAGAGAGAGACAGATATGAAGCAAGCAAAGATTCAAAACATCACGAAGTTGGTGTCTCAGACTAAGGTTAATTTTTCTGTTGAACTTCAACATTGTAGACTTTTTACTCAAATAACAATAGATCTGCAAGGCTTTTTTAAACCTACTTACATCAAGCTTATTGAAGGACTTCTGCCTTGCAGAAATGTCTTGCCAGAAAACCCGAGTGGAATATTGGATTTGGCAGGCATATCCATGATGAATTTGGCATATACATGATGAAAATACTAAGTACAAAACTAAAGTCCATTGATGATGCTATTTACACTACAGCAAACATTCATTGGACTCTCCATCACAGCTATTTTGGCATGATGTGCCATTGCATGGGGAAAAATTATCCGTGGTCGAGAGAGAATCTTTGGTAATGGTACCTGTTCATGTATGGAACAAAGCATGCTTATGATGCAATCTCTGGAATGCTTGAAGAGGTTCACTTGAACTTCTACATCCAGCACAAAGTACGATAAAGTATGGCCAGCAATAGCTCCAACACTGTAAAGGTGTTCAAGGAGTTTGCTCTCAAAGAAGAGTTGATCCAGCTGAGTGAGTTAATGATACAGCATTTGAAGATGTCACTGAAATTCTAGATCTTGTAAATCAAGAGCATCTCTTTCTTATTTCTTTCCACAGCAAGGTTTTGCTGCACATACTCAAATTCATTGCTTCCAAAGATGTTGAGCAGGCAATGTCACATGTACATTTGGTGCTTTTATACAGAAGAGTGATGCCAAGATGCTCAGCCGTTATTTCTTCACCGATCACCGTTGGCTGCTGAAGTCATAGAGGATATTACTAAGAAGAAAGGACAGTTTACAAAAGAACAAGAATTGAATTCTGAATATCACGTCATCCACGAGATCCTTTTGCTCACAGAGGATAAATTGCAGGCAGCCTACAAATGCTTGCATTTGGCCAGGTTGTGGACACATGAAATTGCGTTTCTGCTGGAATATGCAGAAGCACTGCAGTCCCAAGTGGCACATGCACTAGACCTTTTCCAGGTCGCTGTTTTTAATGATGTATGAAAGATCAAGTTCCTAACTTCGAATGCAGTGGCTTCCTCCTGCAAAGACAGAAAAAAAAAATGGGGAAAAACGTTATCAGAAGATGCAATTCTTCAGGATGGAAGACATGGGCATGGTGTACATTCAGTTGTGGCAAAGTTAAGCAGTGATTCTGAGGAGTCAGAAGATAATGACGACAACTTTGCAATCACCTTGGGCCATTGTGAGATGAGCTCCTGCACTGCAGGAGAGGAAGTAAGTAACTACCTGCAAAACTATGACAAGTCCATTGCCTATCTAAAAACGTACTCTATCATCAGGTGTCCTTTCTTGGGTACTATACGACACTGCCATCAAGTGCTGCCTATTCAGCCATGGGGGCCCACATTATCACCCCACGGTGCAAATGCATGAATGGCAAGCTTTTTGAGCAGGTCCTGCTGTTGCATGCAACTATAGAATGTGCCCTTTTCCAGCATGAGATGACTGACTAATGAGGAATGATTGCTATCACAAGGGTGATGGGCCATCACCTTGAGTTTTTTATATATATACATTGACGAGGCTTGTATGAGAGCTAACACACAACGTACAGCAAGGGGGGGGGGGCATGAGACAAGAGGGGCGGTAGAGGGAAGGACAAACAGTGGAGAACAGAGACATTAGGAGATTGTAGAAGGGAGAGGGATGGGGCGAGGAACACGGGGTATACAAGATGGACATTACAGGGACTTTCAGGAAGGAAAGCAGGGAATTTGAAGGAGGTGGTTTGGGTGGATTAACGGGGCAGAAAAGATCGAGGTTTTGGATGGGGGAAAGATAAGAGGTGGTGGTGAACTGCTGTTTTGAAAGCCTGGAGGGAATAATGGGATTGAAGAGAGAGTGGGAGTTCCTTCCAAAGGTGGGTAAAAAGAGGAATGAAAGAGTGAAGGTAAGCAGTGATTAGTGATTTTGGTAGTTTTACCAGAAGGGGGTTGTTGGCAGACCTTGAGCACCCTGCAGAAATATGGTGGGG
>CM068955.1:52312315-52325629 GCA_035128595.1 Eptatretus atami
CTGTGTGACAGCGGTGAGGTGTGCGGTAGGAATGACGGACCGGTTTAAGGTAAAAGTGGGATTGCACCAAGGATCACTCTGAGCCCTTTCCTGTTTGCAATGGTGATGGACAGGTTGACGGACGAGATCAGACTGGAGTCTCCATGGACTATGATGTTCGCGAATGACATCATGATCTGTAGAGAGAGTAGGGAGCAGGCTGAGGCGAGCCTCGAGAGGTGGAGGTACGCACTGGAGAAAAGGACAATGATAGTCAGTAGGAGTAAGACGGAGTACATGTGCGTAAATGAGAGGGAGGGTGGTGGTATGGTGCGGTTGCAAGGAGTTGAGGTGGGGAAGGTGGATGGGTTTAAATACTTGGGATCAACTGTCCAAAGTAACGGAGAGTTTGGTAGAGAAGTGAAAAAAGAGTGCAGGCAGGATGGAGTGGGTGGAGAAGAGTTGCAGGAGTGATTTGTGACAGAAGGGTAGCTGCAAGAGTGAAGGGAAAAGTATATAAGACGGTAGTGAGACCAGCTATGTTTTATGGTTTGGAGGGGGTGGCCTAACAAAAGACAGGAAGCAGAGCTGGAGGTGCAGAGTTAAAGATGCTGCGATTCTCGTTGGGAGTGACGAGGATGGACAGGATAAGAAATGAGTATATTAGAGGGACAGCGCAGGTAGGACGTTTGGAGACAAAGTGAGAGAGCGAGATTGAGATGGTTTGGACATGTGCACAGGAGGGAAGCGGAGTATATGGAAGAAGGATGTTGAAGATGGAGCCGCCAGGCAGGAGGAGAAGAGGAAGGCCAAAGAAGAGGTTCATGGATGCTGTGAGGGTGGACATGCGGGCGGTTGGAGTGTCAATGGAAGATGTGGAGGATAGAGCGAAATGGAGACGGTTGATCGCTGTGGCGACCCTAACAGGAGCAGCGCAAAAGAAGAAGAAGAAGAAGAAATAGAAAAAAAATATATATATATACATATATATATACATATATATGTAATATATATATAATATATATATATATGTATTCCTATATATAAATATATATATATATATATATCATACATCATATATATATATATCACACACACACACACACACACACACACACACACGCACCTTTGCGAGTGCACATATCTTTAAGCTCCATCCTGCCAGCCCGCAATCACTGTTCTGCAAAAGAGCTTACCAAAATCCTTAGCACATCCATATGGGTGGATGGAGTACGTTACTATCAGCGTGAAGTCTTTCTCTGCTCAATAACGGAGCATCACTCACACTCAATTGGGGAAAAAAAATCAGTCGGAAGGCAATGAAACATCGGCAATTTGCAACAAGAAAATCGCTCGCATTATGGAATATTTTGTTTTTCTCGATTAACCTTCACGCAGGTAGTAAAATTTGTGAAATCACACCATATACACAAAGAGAAACGCAAAAATACATTGATGCAGACATGTTGCACATTCTGCATTTATTTTCACTTTGTATACCAAACGTTACTTTAATGTGGTCCTTTATATATATATATATATATATATACTGCTAATAATTGTTAGATCATAACAAAGCCTTCCAAACTCGATGGAAATGCCAAAAGAAAGATCTCTCCGACTGTTCTTGGCTGATCAACAAAATCAACGTCATTAAGACGCCATTTATGAGGGCTCTACCATAATTGCACGGCTTTTGTGAATCTGATCCAGTTTAATTTTGGAGTCTGAAGTGCTTTGTAATTCGGAGTTGTTCATGAAGAAAAGTTGCCAAAGCTGTGTAAAGTGTAATTGGAAATGCACCATCGAAGAGTAAAATAGTTGCGGACCTGCACGTAAATTGCATCGTGGATTGGTTTTGGAAAATATTATTACTTGGAATTATAATTCGTTGTTTTTTTTAAACTATACTTTACACAGATAAACCTGCAGTTTTTAAACTACTTTTTAAAAACCATATAAGAATGTATTCAATTTCCATTCATTGTATAACGATCAGCAACAATTATCCTGTTATTCAGCAAGTCAATACCACCCCCATGCACATAATATCTGTATCTCAACTCAAAAGAAGACTTGGCGACGAATTTAGCGGTGCAAGGAGAATGATAAAGCACATACACATACAATGACTGATTAAGCATTGTAAGTACTGCACAATAAAACCTGTATATTAAAAGAGTTTAAGAATGAATGCTTTCCTGGGGTGGGGTGAAGCGACTTTCAGGCCAGCCTGTGAAGTGAACAAGGACACACAAGGAACTTGGGTGCAGGAGGGGGCCATTTGGCACATAAAGCATGCACCACATCTACAAAACATGAATTCAATTTAAGTTTATTAACTTAAATTCACGAGGGGGTGGGTGGAGGAGTGGGGATGAGAACAGTAGTGTTGAGACATATATATATATATATATAGTTATATGTCTCTTCTTCTTCTTTCGGCTGCTCCCGTTAGGGGTCGCCACAGCGGATCATCGGTATGATCCGCATAGTGATTTGGCACAGGTTTACGCCGGATGCCTTCCTGACGCAACCCTGGTCGCCTCTTACGACTCAGGGATATGGTACACCTATTCTAACCGGGGCATACACCGGGCCCAGTACACTGGTACTCACTTCGCCGACCTCGGAAGGATGACAGGCTGAGTCAACCTCCTGGTGTGTATTAATTCAAGCGGCCAACGGGGCTTGAACTCAGGACCTTTTGGATCCCAAGCCGCTACCCTAACCACTACGCCAACACCAACAGAAAGGTATATATATATATTATATATATTATATTAATATATATATTATATATATATATATATATATATATATATATATATATATAATATATATATATTATATATATATATATTATATATATATATATATATATACACACACATACACATACATACATGTATAAAATACCCTGGTGATGTCTGAGAAAAAATATTACTAAAAATTATAAAAATATTTTTATATTCTTTTTTACAATTTAATTAAGTTTTGAGATTGGTGGGGGTGGAATCATGGTTGTATGTACAGTAATTAATCACCTTTCGATGAGATCCTCTCAGACATCACATTCACAACACACGCACACACGCACGCACACACAACTCCCTATCATTTCAGTCAATATCCATGTACTGATATCTCTATTGCTTCTTGGTACCTATCAAACAAACCTACTGACTGTCTCTTCCACGACTACCTTTCCAGGGAGACCATTCCATCCATACATTAATCTCAGAGTGAAACACCCCTGCCATACTTCCATCCTCACTCTCCTCTTCTGTACTCAGGCTGTGGCCCTTGGTCAGAGTAAAGAGGGTGCTACACAGAGTAAACAGTAGTTGAACAGCGTTTTCTCTCACGTGTAAGTGTGAATAACAGGGCTTGTAAAGAAATCTAAATTATTTGTGAAACATGTCAAGAACAAACCTGAATGGCTTGGCCTGCTTTGCATTTCCATTTGAACTGATAGCTCAGGATGCTTGGAACCCACGTTAAAATCCTATGTATCATTTGTACAATCCTTGTAATTCACATTCACGTACATAAACTGAAATCTACAATGGTGTTTGTCCTGCGACGAGGCCGACGGGATGCCGTGACAGGGCCGACGAGGCCGACCGGGTGCCACAACGGGGCCAACGGGGTGCCACGATGGGGTCGAAGGGGTGCCGCGACGGGGGCGGCGGGGCCGAAGGGGGCGCGATGGAGGCTATAGGAATGACGGGGCGCCGTGACGGGGGCAATGGGGCTGACGGGGCGCTGCGACTGGGGCGGCAGGGCGCCGTGACGGGGCCGATGGGGTGCTGCGACGGGCCGATGGGGCGCCATGACATGGCTGATGGGACGCTGCTATGGGGCTGAAGGGGCCGAAGGGGCTGACGGGGCGCCGCAACAGGGCCAACGGGGTGCTGCAATGGGGGCGACAGGGTGCCGTGACGGGGGCGACAGGGTGCCGTGATGGGGGCCACGGGGTGCGGCGACTGGGGCCACGGGGTGCCGCGACAGGGCACTGGGACGGTAGCAACGGGGGCGTCGCGGCGGGGGCGATGGAGCTGACGGGGTGCTGCGACAGGAATGATGGGGCACCATGACGGGGGCGATGGGGCTAACAGGGCGCTGCGACAGGGACGACAGGGCGTCATGACGGGGCCAATGGGGTACTGCGACTGAGCTGATGGGGCGCCGCAATGGGGCCGATGGGGTTCCGCGATGGGGCCGACAGGGTGCCTTGACAGAGCCGACGGGGCACCGCGACAGGGGCGTCAGGGCTGACGGCGTGCCGCGCCGGGGGCAACGGGGCGCCACGATGGGGGCAATGGGGCGCTACGATGGGGGTGACGAAGCTGACGGGGCGCCACGATGGGGGTGATGGGGCACCACGAAGTGCCGACGGGGCACTGACGGGCTGCCACGACGGGGTCGACGGGGCACCGCGACGGGTCGAAGGGGTGCCACGACGGGGCCGAAGGGGCACCGCAACGGTGCTGACGGGACCGACGGGGGGTCGCGACGGGGCCGATGGGGAGCTGCGACGGAGCCGACGGGTCACCGCAACGGGGCCGATGGGGCAAACAGAAGGTACAGATAATTGGTGGTGCTGCTAGTTCAATCATTTCATTTGCAGATGACAGTGAGGTGGCAGTCAACAGCAACAATGAAAGTGATGTGACTGCCACAATTTGTCATGTTTCTTAGAAAGAATAATAGAAATAAAAAATAAAAAAAATTGATTTCGTTCCTTACCCGATTGCCCAATTTTCAAAAAAAATTGAAGTATTTTTTCCAACTTTCATCCCACTACCTTTTAAAGGCCATTTTTCGAATCAGTGTCCCTGAATTACTATAATAAAGTGTTTTTACTTCCATAAAATTTGAAAAATCTCACATTGGGCCAAAGCAACCCATGAGTAGGGAACCCAATTTTAACCTAATCTTGGTAGGGGTTCGAAACAAAATCGGAAATCAAAAATATTGTACAGAAATGCTATATCGGGCTAGTGTAACAAAAAGAAAAAGAAAAAGTATGACTTGATCAATGTGAGTATTTTACAAAAATGGGGTGTGTGATGCACCCTCGCAAACAGGGTGCCAGAACAGTGCAAAAAGCCTGATGTTGGCTTAACGGTTAGGGTAGCTAGCTAAAGATCTTTGGGTCTTGAGTTCAGACTCCTGTCAATCAATTGAATTAACACCAGGCGGGTTGACTCAGCCTGCCTCCTTCCGAGGTCGGTGAAATGAGTACAAGTGCTGGTAACGGGGCATTGCATCAACGGCACAGCCACACCTCCAGAAAATGATGCAGCCAAGTAGCCATAGGCTACATATGAATAAATAAAAAACAGGGCAAACAAGGTGCTGTAACAGGGCAAACAGGGTGCCGTACAATGCAAATAAGGTGCTGCACATGAAAATTAGGTTACTGTGTACTGAATTTTACGATTTAGCTTTGGGGCAGTGATAACTCATCCACTCTTCCCAAAGAACACTGGGATCTTTAAGTCTACCAATAAATCCAGCAGAGGAGACAGTTTAACATCTATCTGAGAGAAGGAAGAGAATATTAAAGTCTGTTTACAAATAAAACCAGATGAGACATCTCCAAGGTGAGTGCGCTACCTCTACACTATCTGGTCTGATTGGGAGTGGAGGTGGGGGGGATGGGTGAGGAAGGGGTCTAGTTAGGGAGGGCTAAATTTAGAAATTGTATCGAGAAAAAGAAAAAGCATAGTGGAGCATATGAAGGAGATGAAAGAGTAGAATGTGGGAAGAGTTAGAATTAGAGAAAGGTGATAGGGATCAGGAAATATAATAAGGAGAAGGAAGGGACATGCATGCAATATATGGAAGGTGCGGTGGGGGGAAAGGGGTCATTTTTTTGCCGTTTTCCATACATAAATGGAAAGCCAGAATTTTGCTGTTCTTGGGAAAAGCAAGTTGGAAGTTGACTTATGACCACTGGTTTCAACATCTACCATGGTGGGTACATGTTCAAGCAAGCACTACATGCGCTAAAACAGATAACGAGCAATGGAGCATACATTTAGTGAAGGAAATGAGGCTAGAGAGGATTTTCTCAGTTTGCAATTCAAAATTCACTCAAATGACAAACTTTAAATGCATTTTGGTGCACAAGCAGTGATCTCCGCACATATACCATGCACAAGGAAGGAACCTTGTAATAATGAATGAACTAAACCACAGTGTGAGAAGATGACCAAAACCACATATTGAATACTAACAGGAAGGAAGAGCTGACTGGTGTAAACAGCAGGAGGTTTTAACCCTACTGTACAAGTCGTACGTGTTGTGATTTGATGAATTTGAATTGAATCTGGAAAATGCCAGGAAGTTCATCAAACGATACTGTACTCATCCTCTCAATGTATATTTCCGAATTTGAGTACATTTTGTGGCCAAAATTGTATGTGAATGGTGTGAGAATTCAGGCTTCTTCATTATATACCACAATCAACTGATTTTGACCAAGTTGAGCGTTTTTGGGATGAAATTAACACGAGCTCTATTCTCAGCATAAAAGATGCCCTACTTTGAAACTTCAGTATCACAGACTCCATATGCAATATGTGTGATTAACCTTTTTAAGGGTTTACGGGAAATCTTAGAGATATCACACTCAGCTTTGAGCTGTCTTGTCTAGGTTACATTCCTGACCCTGGTCATTGTCACCCTGGCATTTCGCAGGCAGGGTGTTTCATCGAAGAATGCACCATCCTTCACATGGACATTAAACTGGGAACCTGTCTGCCGGCATTGGCTGGCACGGACATTAGAGATCCCATGGTATATTTAACAAAGAGTAGGTCATTGTGTGTCGGAACCATGGCATAATTCTAAATTCCTCTGCAAAAACCAACTGGGAGGGAAACCCAAAAGCCCAACCCTGAGTTGGTTATTAGCATTAGGATCATACACACACACACACACACACACACACACACACACACACACACACAATTGGCCACCAGAATAGAGATGGTCCATCCATCCATTTGGACCATACTGTGTGCAGAGTGTTGGTGCTGCCGAAGCAATCTCCTTGGCTATCGGGCACAATCCTGGATGGGTCACCACTCCGACACAGTATACCAGCAAGCTGGCACTCATTTTGCCGACCTCAGAAGGATGACAGGCAGAGTCAACCCCACCTGGTATTAATTCAACAGCCAAGGGGGATTTGAACTCAGGATCCAAGGATCCAAAGCCCACCACCCTAACCATTAGGCCAACACCAGGCATTATAGAGATATTGACATATCACAGATTTGAAAAAGTTGTGTCAACAACACATAAATTCCTGATTAATAGTAGAAACAAAATCTGAAAAATCTGAAGTACAGCATAAGCAAATGAACAAATTAATATGGAAAGGTGATTTCAACATGGAAAACAGACCGCCATCGATGGTAAAAGACGACGACAGATAAGGAGTACTTGCACTTGCGACAGCCATAAACTATTTGAGTCAATGTACTAATTTACCTAAATAAAAAAAAGATGAAAGGAGGGGATGGATGAATGTATTTAATAAAACGTTAATTAAAAGAGGGTACAGGTAAAATGAGGTTGGTGGAAGAAAGGATCGAGGGAGTTTATGTGAAAGATGTCTGAGGTATTGGGAGGGGGGGCGAGGGGGGGTTGTTGGGGGGAATGTGAAGAAGAGCAGGAGAAATTCAGCACTTTTAGCATCCGTAATATGTAGCTGGCCCCTCATCTCCTTTAAACGTTACAAGAGCACTGTGGGTTTAAAAAAAAAAAAATTTCCGAGCATTTTATTCAATTTAACTTCGTGATGAGGAAAATTGAAAGCGTTCAGAGATTAATCTGATTTGCTAAATGAGAAATAATCTTCCAAGGATTGCAGAGTTATGCAGCGATGTCATCGGTGTCCACAGGTAAATAAGAGTGTCATCGTTCTCGTAAACGATTCTCCAAACTGTTGGGAAGTAAGCTCACAATACCGACTTATCCCATTCCATTCCATCATTTGTCACCACCTTAAAAGCCATGTTACCTTTCAATTACGCCATATATTCCAATCACACGTCTTCAATCATCTACATCGAGGTTCGATAAAGATCACTTTTGAATTCTCATTTCTTTCCAAATTACTAATTAATTCCATCCAGTGTCTTCTATACAAAGTGTTTGGCCAACCCAGTTTTGCACTGCGCAACAAAATGGTGCCTACTGTTTAGTTTTGTGCCCATGACCTGAATCTGGGTTCCCCCACATATGCAAATTGGCCTGACAGTCTTTTTTCTATGATTTTCAGACCGACACAAACATACATACAGATAATTTCCTTTTGAGGGAGGGGGGGGGGATTTTGTGTTTGGCCAACTAAACAGGAACCTTTTTGTTACCCAGTGCAAAACCAGGTTGGCCAAACTCTTTGTATGGAAGGCACCGATTCCGTCAGCGTCCATCAAACTTCCCACTACCCTCCCTGCCCAACACATCATACATGATATCATTAGAACATACACATCTGGATGTCCATTTGTGTTCGAGACAGATCAGTTCCAGTGCAGATTTCACCAACTGATAAGCTAAACAATCACACTGTTGTAAATATTACCTTCCAAGCAGTGAGATACAATGTGATGAATTCTTCTCAGTGGACGTGTAGAACCTTAAACCTACGACTAAGCAGGGGAGGCCAAAATGCAGAAACAGGCATCAGACTTCAAACAAAGTAATGAACAAACTTAGAGGGTCATCTTTCACAGATTAATCCAAAGTCCAAAATCCAGTAATAGTCCACGACAGGTTATTGATGGCAGAGAAAGGAACGGCATTGGGGTCATTGAGTGGAGCATGGTGGGAATCAACAAAAATGTGTGGCTGCATCTGATCTTAAAAGGGCATGCTGCAAATTCTGATGCATCATGCAATTTATCCAGGAACACAACTCATTGGGCATGGATTCAGCTTCCAGCAAGCCATTGACCCCAAGCGTACAGCACACTTGCTGATGCGATGTACAGCAAGAAAAAAAAAAGAGATCAATGGAAGAATCGTCAAACCATGGCTTGGCAAGCGCAAGGTGACGATTTCCATTGATGGTGTTGTGGACACTGATTCAGTTAAAAGGCAAAGCAGACAACTTGGGTGGAATATGGAAAGATCTCTCCCTTGGATTATCAAAAGCAATGACATCTCAGTTGATGTGAGTAAGTCACATTTTCTTGGACACCTATTTCCTGTTTGAAGTTTCTTCTGCAAGATAAATCAGCATAAAATGCAAGGCTTGCTGAAGATGGACATGTTTTGAAGACTTTGTTGTGGATAGGGTGTTGGGTTGAGGTTGGGGATTGTGGAAGTAGCAAGGGAAGAATGGGCCAATTGGCCTCCTCCTGCATCGAGATTCCTTGACCAAGATTACAGAATCAACTAGAGTGGCACTCAGTCGAATGCATACCTCCACCAGGATGAACAGTTTACGTTTTGTATCCCACTGAGAGGCCGGATCTATATTAGGACCTGAACCAAAATCTAATCAGCTTGTTCTTGTCACCTACCCAACTCATCCACCAAGTTTTGTCATAACCCATCCACATCGTTTTTGAAATACCATGGTATTTATCATTTTTGACCCCATCTATCAATTGTGAAGAATCACTTTTTTTAAATTCTAGTATCCGGATCTGGATCTTCACCAAAATCGAACCAATTCATTTTGTCACACACATAACATGTCCACAAAGTTTCATCCAAATACATGCATTGCTTTTTGAGATATCCTACTCACAGAAAGACAGACAGAAAAACCAACAAGAGTGAAAACATAACCTCCGTGCACCTTCGGATAATAAGATGAAGTATTTGAGGATGCAGACCCTCACCAGGAAGTTTATCTCGGTGACCCCTTTCACACAACAAGCCACTAAGTGTGATCCCCTTATATATTAAAAACACATTGGTTTAAAAAAATAATTTAGCATATCTATTTTAAATAAAAAAGTTTACAAGACTTTTTCATTGGTTCTCAAAGGTGTGTGTGTGTGTGTGTGTGTGTGTGTGTGTGTGTGTGTGTGATCATATTTTAAACGTCTTTGAATGAATGGTGGAGATTGCAGTCGATGTAGATGCGGACAAACACACCCTGAGGAATGGGTATGGCAAATATGGACATAATCCACATTCAAGGTACAAAATCGACTAATGATAAATTAGATATAAATATTATGGTAAAATTTGACAACCTTGTTAAACAGTGCCTCAAGGGCAGTTTGGCATGCTCGTCGAGTACTTAGGCATGGCAGTTTTCAACTGAGGTTCCAAACCATAATTAAGTGAGTGGAGTATTTCTTTTCACATTGTGGGTAGTCGCCAGAACCTTGTCACACTCGACAAACAACGGTAAAGGTGCATACACATTTTGAGTGCTTTGCTTGAATTTTACACTGTGCATATTTCCATGACGTCATTTGCATGGAAACCACTCTTGGGGTGTTACTCCAAGCTCAAAGCGGAAAGTGGGGTGAAGCAATTGATTCACTGTCGGTCTGTCTACATATGTCAGTCTATGATTGAGGAATGGCTTTTCAGGTTTTTTCGATTCAAGAGAAACGGAAAGAAATGACAATATTCAATTGAAAACTCAATTTCAATTGAATGCAATATTTTGAACACTGCAGAACATGAATCTGAACACAAACCTGCAGTTTAGCAGAACTTTGCCTCTGAATTTGGCAAATTAAACAAAATCTCACGCTGAGTGAGCATGTACACAGAGGAGTAAGGCAATTTTGTTACTCTGTCTGCCTGTCTGACGGTCAAACAAAATTGAAAATCATTCCAAGCAGGAATATTAGTTTTTAGGGACATCAGAAAGGACACAAACAACAGGCATGAATAACTCGTGTCATGTGTTAAATACGGTGGTGTAAAAGACGGTGAATCAATAGCAGTAAACTTCCAAAAAAGTTTTCTTTTCTGAAGCCTTTAAAATATTTATTTTATTTCCATTGACTTATATGCTTGAACACTTTAGAACACGAATTGCATTCTTGTCACTTCCAAAAACTTCCAGTTTAGCAGTAGTTGGACCAAATATTACACCATTTTATGCCATCTCGACCAACCAAATTTGCTGCTTGTGCTCTCATCGTTGGAGAAAATTGAGATTCAGCCAAAATGGAGGCTTGTAGGAAACATAGATTGTGCTCTGAAACACAAAGTAGGGGTTTAAAAGACCCATTCCATGTCATGTTTCTCAATACTGCACACGTGGTAAGGTGTCTAATTACATCGATTGTGTCGGTTTCAATGGGAAATTGTTACATCGTTAAGAGAAAAAAAAAAACATGCCGATGTCACTCGCCCATCCAAAACTTTTCTTACAAGGTATACATCAAGTGGTTATGGGAAATTGGTGTGCCATCTGCTTTCTTTCCAGTTATGTCATGTGCGATGTTGACATCTCCAAGCTGCTGAGTTCCATCTCCTATCGGATGACTGCAGAAGTCATTCGGAGGTGCCACCATTTCCCCAACTCTGTCATCTGCCAGTTACATTATTCACCATGCACGAAAGTTATTTTATTACTTTGCTATCCAATTTCCCTGACCAATTTTGTCTGTTGTGCAGGCTCATTGCTTTATTAGGGATTTTTTTTAAATAACTGTTAGTACGTGCTCTGTGTTGTCCCCATTTTGTCTCAGTCACAGTATATGCTTCTGAGGTATATGCCACAGCTTGAGAGTGACCGATTGACACAAACAAACACATCATTTATGCTTCCACATTCACAAATTATTGAATATAATTGCAACAATTGTTCCCATAATTGTTATCATCATGCTGTTAATTGCAAGGTATTCTTTGGTCATCATGCTTGTTCGGCCAGAAAACCTGATGGCAGAGAGCGGAAGCCATTATGGTTAGCGGATTGTTACAATCTTCCCACCTACAGCTTCAATGTGGCCAGTCAGCATCCTGCTACACTATGGCCTCACCCCATCTGTACAGCATGATGAGCAAGTGACATTTGTACCACCCCCCCCCCCCATGCATGCCACAAAAAAAACCAGATAATGGATTGTTTTGTTATGTGAAAAAATACTTAAACAATATCTTTTTGACATGCACGGTGTATTTTGTGAAGAGATTATGAGTGTGTGTATATATGTATGTATGTATACATATATACTGAAACGCGAAAGAAACTTACCACTTGTTTGAAATGTAATAAAATTGTAACAGTTTCAAATAAAACAAACCAACAATTGCTTATTGAAACATTGGCTTTTATTGATGACATGTCAAGTTTTTGACCAAGATACACCATCTTCATAAGTTTGTTCTGCAGTACAGCAGACAGGGTGCAATGTCAGTCCCCTTTAATAGCGTGGTGGCCACCATTGTTTGGATACAGGCAGTGCATCGTCGGGCATATCTCCTACCAGTCTTGGATGGATTGCTGCTGGATTTGTCCCACTCAGTCCTCAATGTCTGAAGCCATCTGACTTAGGACCATCTGCCTGTCCTGCCTTGCAGTGGTGACTCTTGCCTCCCTGATCGAGGTCTGTCATCTGCAGAGTTGTGGAGGTGTCTCTGTCCACCAGGGCCGATATTCGTCTGGTGTGAACAGCCAAGGCGACGTGCCACCTCACGTGCCAATCGCCGTTGCAGTATGCCCAAGGCACACTGCCGTTGATCCCTTGACATCGTGTCATGTCATTGAAATGCCATTTTGCACTGGCCTATTAAAGCCAATATCAAGACATCACGTGCAGCTCATTAAACATCCCGTACCCCTAATCACAGACAGTCAAACGGCTGTTCAGCTGTGCTATGAAGTGACCATTGAAGGTTCAAGTGACCATCCGTGACCGTTTTGTCTGACAGTGAGTACACTATTGTCCACAATAAGTTCACACATTTACTACACGCTAGTGTATTGTTGATATTTGAATGTTTAAAAGGTGGTAAGTTTCTTTTGCGTTTCAGTATATATATATATAAAAATAATTTTTTTAAGAAGAAGAAGGCACTTCTAACCAAAAGTAAAAAACAAGATCGATTCCGCTAATTTGACCAAAAAAATCGAGAGCAGACCCGGTCTCAGGCAACGTTTCGCAGCCGGCTTCATCAGGCACAATAGATCAGGCAGCTTTATTGTGCTTGATTAAGCCAGCTGGGAAGCCGGCAAAACTTTGCCGGAGACCGGGTCTGCTCGTGCATTTTTGTTCAAATTAGCGGAGTCGACCTCGTTTTTTACTTTTGGTTGGAAGTGCCTTCTTCTTTAACAAGCTCGAATGAGCTAAGATCCTCGTTCTCTTAATGATGACGTCATAAAAA
>CM068955.1:52328672-52342257 GCA_035128595.1 Eptatretus atami
GAGTTCAACGTCAAGGGTGTTACAATCCCTGTTGCTGACCCTCCAATCAACTGAGGTCCACCTTCGCTTGTGGAAACATGGGCTGCGGTGAACCGGTTGAAACGGGGTAAAGCTCCAGGGATCTGAGAGATGGCGGCGATGGAAGGCTATAGGAATGACGGGGCCCGTGACGGGGGCAATGGGGCTGACGGGGGGGGGCGTGCGACTGGGGCGGCAGGGCGCCGTAACGGGAGCCGATGGGGGTGCTGCGACGGGCCGATGGGCGCCATGACATGCTGATGGGACGGCTGCTATGGGGCTGAAGGGGCCGAATGGGGCTGACGGGGCCGCCGCAACAGGGCCAACGGGGTGCTGCAATGGGGGCGGACAGGGTGCCGTGACGGGGGCGACCAAGGGTGCCGTGATGGGGGCACGGGGTGCGGCGACTGGGGCCACGGGGTGCCGCGACAGGGCACTGGGACGGTAAGCAACGGGGGCGTCGCGGCGGGGGCGATGGAGCTGACGGGTGGCTGCCGACAGAAGATGGGGCACCATGACGGGGCGATGGGCTAACAGGCGCGCTGACAGTCCGTGCGACAGGACGACAGGGCGTCATGACGGGGCCAATGGGGTACTACTGCGACTGAGCCTGATGGGGCGCCGCGATGGGGCCGATGGGTTCCGCGATGCGCCGACAGGGTGGCCTTGAACAGAGCGACGGGGCTCACCGCGACAGGGGCGTCAGGGGGCTTGAACGGCGTGCCGCGGCGGGGGCAACGGGGGCGCCAACGATGGGGGCCAATGGGGCGCTACGATGGGGGGTGACGAAAGCTGACGGGCGCCAACGATGGGGGTGATGGGGCACAACGAAGTGCCGACGGGGCACATGACGGGCTGCCACGACGGGGTCGACGGGGCACCGCGACGGGTTCCGAAGGGGTGCCACGACGGGGCCGAAGGGCACCGCAACGGTGCTGACGGGACCGACGGGGTCGCGAGGGGCCGATGGGGAGGCTGCGACGGAGCCGACGGTCACCGCAACGGGGCCGATGGGGCAACAGAAGGTAGGCAGATAATTGGTGGTGCTGCTAGTTCAATCATTTCATTTTGCAGATGACAGTGAGGTGGCAGTAACAGCAACAATGAAAGTGATGTGACGGCCACAATTTTGGTCATGTTTTCTTAGAAAGAATAATGAAATAAAAAATAAAAAAAAATTGATTTCGTTCCTTACCCGATTGCCCAATTTTCAAAAAAAAAATTGAAGTATTTTTTCCAACTTTCATCCCACTACCTTTTAAAGGGCCATTTTTCGAAATCAGTGTCCCTGAATTACTATAATAAGAGTGTTTTTACTTCCATAAAAATTTGAAAAATCTCACATTGGGCCAAAGCAACACATGAGTAGGGAACCCAATTTTAACCAATCTTGTAGGGAGGGGTTCGAAAAAATCGGAAATCAAAAAATATTGTCGAATGCTATATCGGGCTTGTTGGTAACAAAAGAAAAAGAAAAAGTATGACTTTTGATCAATGTGAGTATTTCAAAAAAATGGGGTTGTGATGCACCCTCCAAACAGGTGCCAGAACAGTGCAAAAGCCCTGATGTTGGCTTAAACGGTTTAAGGGTAGCTAGCTAAAAGATCTTTGGGTCTTGAAGTTCAGACTCCTGTCAATCAAATTGAATTAACACCAGCGGGTTGACTCAGGCCTGCCTTCCTTCGAGGTCGGTGGAAATGAGTACAAGTTGCTGGTAACGGGGCATTTGCATCAACGGCAACAGCCACACCTCCAGAAAATGATGCAGCCAGGTAGCCATAGGCTTACATATGAATAAATAAAAAAAGGGCAAACAGGTGCGTAAACAGGGCAAACAGGGTGGCCGTCATGCAAATAAGGTGCTGGCAACATGAAAATTAGTTACTGTGTACTGAATTTACGATTTAGCTTTGGGGCAGTGGATAACTCACCACTCTTCCCAAAGAACACTGGGATCTTTAAAGTCTACAATAAATCCAGCCAGAGGAGACAGTTTAAAACATCTATCTGGAGAAGGAGAGAGAATATTAAAGTCTGTTTAACAAATAAAAACCAGATGAGACATCTCCAAGGTGAGTGCCGCACCTCTACACTAATCTGGTCTGATTGGGAGTGGAGGTGGGGGGGATGGGTGAGGGAAGGGGTCTAGTTAAGGGAAGGGCTAAATTTAGAATTGTAATCGAGAAAAAAGAAAAAGCATAGTGGAGCATAATGAGGAGATGAAAGAGTAGAAATGTGGGAAGAGTTAGAATTAGAGAAAGGTGATAGAATCAGGAAAATATTAATAGAGAAGGAGGGACAGCATGCAATATATGGAAGGGTGCGGTGGGGGGAAAGGGGTCATTTTTTTGCCGTTTTCCATAACATAAATGGAAAGCCAGAATTTTGCTGTTCTTGGGAAAAGCAAGTTGGAAGTTGACTTATGACCACTGGTTTCAAAACATCTACCATGGTGGGTACATGTCCAAGCAAAGCACTACATGCGCTAAAAACAGATAACGAGCATGGAGCAATACATTTAGTGAAGGAAATGAGGCCTAGAGAGGATCTTTCTCAGTTTGCAATTCAAAATCATCAAATGATAAACTTTAAATGCATTTTGGTGCATCCAAGCAGTGGATCTCCGCAACATATACCATGCACAGGAAGGCCTTGTAATAAATGAATGAACTAAACCACAGTGTGAGAAGATGACCAAAAACCACATATTGAATACTAACAGGAAGGAAGAGCTGACTGGTGTAAACAGCAGGAGGTTTTACGCCTACTCGTAGCAAGTACGTACGTGTTGTGATTTGATGAATTGAATTGAAATCTGGAAAATGCCAGGAAGTTCTCAAACGATACCATGTAACTCATAACTCTCAATGTATTATTTCCGGATTTGAAGTACATTTGTGGCCAAAATTGTATGTGAAATGTGTGAGAATTCAGGCTTCTTCATTATATACCACAATCAACTGATTTTGACCAGTTGAGCGTTTTTGGGATGAAATTAACACGGCTCTATTCTCAGCATAAAAGATGCCCTACTTGAAACTTCAGTACACAGACTTCCCAATATGCAATATGTGTGATTAACCTTTTTTAAGGGTTTAACGGAAATCTTAGAGATATCACACTCAGCTTTGAGCCTGTCTTGGTCTAGTTACATTCCTGACCCTGGTCATTGTCCACTGGCATTTCGCAGGCAGGGTGTTTCATCGAAAGAATGCACCCATCCTTCACATGGACATTAAAACTGGGAACCCTGTCTGCCGGAATTGCTGGCACGCGACATTACGAATCCCATGGTATATTTTAACAAAGAGTAGGTCATATGTGTGTCGGAACACATGGATAATTCTAAATTCCTCTGCAAAAACCAACTGGGAAGGGAAAACCAAAAGCCCAACCCTGAGTTGGTATTAGGCATTAGGAATCATACACACACACACACACACACACACACACACACACACACACACACACACCACCACACACACACACACACACACACACACACAATTGGCACCAGAATAGAGATGGTCCATCCAACATTTGGACCATACTGTGTGCAGAGTGTTGGTGCTGCCGAGCAATCTCTTGGCTATGGCACAATCCTGGATGGGTCACCACTCCGACACAGATCCAGCAAGCTGGCACTCAATTTGCCGACCCCTCAGAAAGGATACAGGCAGAGTCAAACCCACCTGGTATTAAATTCAACAGCCAAGGGGGAATTTTGAACTCAGGATCCAAGATCCAAAGCCCACCACCCTAACCATTAGGCCAACACCAGGCATTAATAGAGATATTGACATATCACAGATTTGAAAAAGTTGTTGTCAACACACATAAATTCCTGATTAATAGTAGAAACAATAAATCTGAAAATCTGAAAGTACAGCATAAGCAAATGAACAAATTAATATGGAAAGGTGATTTCAACATGGAAAACAGACCGCCATCGATGGTAAAAGACCGACGACAGATAAGGAGTACTATCACTTGCGACAGCCATAACTAATTTGAGTCAATGTAAACTAATTTACCTAAAAAAAGATGAAAGGAGGGGATGATGAAGTATTTAATAAAACGTTAATTAAAAAGAGGGTACAGTAAAATGAGGTTGGTGGAAGAAAGGATCGAGGGAGTTTATGTGAAAGATTCTGAGGTATTGGGGGGGGGGGGGGGGGCCCCGAGGGGGGTTTGTTGGGGGGAAAGTGAAGAAAGAAGCAGGAGAAATTCAGGCACTTTTAGGCATCCGAATATGTAGCTGGCCCCTCATCTGCCTTTAAACGTTAAAAAAGAGGCACTGTGGGTTTAAAAAAAAAAAAAATTTCCGAGCATTTTAATTCAATTTAACTTCGTGATGAGGAAAATTGAAAAGCGTTCAAGAGATTAATCTGATTTGCTAAATGAGAAATAATCTTCCAAGGATTGCAGAGTATGCACGATGTCATCGTGTCCACAGGTAAATAAGAGTGTCATCGTTCTCGTGATTCTCCAAACTGTTGGGAAGTAGCTCACAAATACAGACATTATCCCATTCCATTCCATCATTTGTCACCACCTTAAAAAGCCATGTTACCTTTCCATTACGCCAAATATTCCAACACACGTCTTCAATCATCTACACGAGGTTCGATAAAGATCACTTTTGAATTCTCATTTCTTTTCCAAATTACTAATATTCCATCCAGTGGTCCTTCTAATACAAAGTGTTGGCCAACCAGTTTTGCAACTGCGCAACAAAATGGTGCCTACTGTTTATTTTGTGCCCATGACCTGAATCCTGGGTTCCCCCACATATGCAAATGGCCTGACAGTTTTTTCTATGACTTTTTCAAGACCGACACAAACATACATAGCAGATAATTTTCCTTTTGAGGAGGGGGGGGGGGATTTTGTGTTTGGGACAACTAAACAGGAACCTTTTTGTACCCCAGTGCTAAAACCAAGGTTGGCCAAACTCTTTGTTTATGGAAGGCACCGATTCCGTCAAGCGTCCATCAAACTTCCGCACTACCCCCCTGCCCAACACATCAAATACATGATATCAATTAGAAATACACATCTGGATGTCCATTTGTGTTCGAGACAGATCAGTTCGCAGTGCAGATTTTCACCAACCTGATAAGCTAAACAATCACCTGTTGTAAATATTATCCCCCTCCAAGCATGAGATAACAAATGTGAATGAAAATTCTTCTCAGTGGACGTGTAGAACCTTAAACCTACGACTAAAGCAGGGGAGGCCAAAGCAGAAACAGGCATCAGACCTTCAAACAAAGTAAATGAACAAACTTAGAGGGTCATCTTTCACAGATTAATCCAAAGTCCAAAAATCCAGTAATATCCACGACAGGTTATTGATGGCAGAGAAAGGAACGGCCATGGGTCATTGAGTGAGCATGGTGAGGAACAACAAAATGTGGTGGCTGCATCTGACTTTAAAAGGGCATGCTGCAAATTCTGATGCATCATGCAATTTATCCAGGAACACAACTCATTGGGCATGGATCAGCTCCGCAAGGCCATTGACCCCAAGCGTACAGCACACTGCTGATGCGATTAACAGCAAGAAAAAAAGAGAATAATGGAAGAATCGTCAAACCATGGCTTGGCAAGCGCAAGGTGGACGAATTTTAACATTGGATGGTGTTGTGGACACTGATTCAGTTAAAAGGCAAAGCAGACAACTTGGGTGGAATATGGAAAGATCTCTCCCTTGGAGTTATCAAAAGCAATGACATCTCAGTTGATGTGAGTAAGTCACATTTTCTTGGACACCTATTTCCTGTTTGAAGTTTCTTCTGCAAGATAATCCAGCAATAAAAATGCAAGGCTTGCTGAAGATGGACATGTTTGAAAGATTGTTGTGATAGGGTGTTGGGTTGAGGTTGGGGATTGTGGAAGTAGCAAGGGAGATGGCCAATTGGCCTCCTCCTCATCGAGATTCCTTGACCAAGATTACAGAAATCAACTAGAGTGCACTCAGTCGAATGCATAACCTCCAACCAGATGAACAGTTTAAACCGTTTTGTAATCCCAACTGAGAGGCCGGAATTATATTTAGGACCTGAACCAAAATCTAATCAGGCTTGTTCTTGTCACCTAACCCAACTCATCCACCAAAAAAGTTTTGTCATAACGCCATCCACAGTCGTTTTTGAAAATACCATGGTATTTATCATTTTTGACCCATCAATCAATTGTGAAGAATCACTTTTTTTTTAAATTCTAGTATCCGGATCTGGATCTATCACCAAAATCGAACCATTCCATTTTGTCAAACACAATAACAGTCCACAAAAGTTATCATCAAATACATGCATTGCTTTTTGAGATATCTACCTCACAGAAAGACAGACAGAAAAACCAACAAGAGTGAAAACATAACCTCCGTGACCCTTCGATAATAAGATGAAGTATTTGAGGATGCAGACCCTCACTCAGGAAGTTTATCTCGTGACCCGCTTTCACACAACAAGCCACTAAGTGTGATCCCTTAATATATTAAAAAAACATTGGTTTTAAAAAAATAATTTAGCATATCTATTTTAAATAAAAAAGTTTACAAGACTTTTTCATTGGTTCTCAAAGGTGTGTGTGTGTGTGTGTGTGTGTGTGTGTGTGTGTGTGTGTGATCATTTTAAACGTCTTTGATGAATGGTGGAGATTTGCAGTTCGATGTAGAATTGCGGACAAACACACCCTAAGGAATGGTATGGCAAATATGGACATACCACATTCAAGGTACAAAATCGACTAATGATAAATTAAGATATAAATATTATGGTAAAATTTGACACCTGTAAACAGTGCCTCAAGGGCAGTTTGGCATGCTCGTCGAGTACTTAGGCATGGCAGTTTTCAAACTGAGGTTCAAACCATAATTAAGTGAGTGGAGTATTTCTTTTCACATTGTGGGTAGTCCGCCAGAACCTTGTCACATCTCGACAAACAACGGTAAAGGTGCAATACACATTTTGAGTGCTTTGCTTGAAAATTTTACACTTGCATATTTCCATGAACGTCATTTGCATGGAAACCACTCTTGGGGTGTTACCTCCAAGCTCAAAGCGGAAAGTGGGGTGAAGCAATTGATTCACTGTCGGCTGTCTACATATGTCAGTCTATGATTGAGGAATGGCTTTTTTTTTTTCCCAGGTTTTTTTCGATTCAAGAGAAACGGAAAGAAATGACAATATTCAATTGAAAACCAATTTCAATTGAATGCAATATTTTGAACACTGCAGAACATGAATCTGACCACAAACCGCAGTTTTTAGCAGAACTTTGCCTCTGATTTTGGCAAATAAACAAAATCTCACGCTGAGGAGCATGTACACAGAGGATAGGCAATTTTGTTAAACTACCTGTCCTGCCTGTCTGACGGTCAAACAAAATTGAAAAAATCATCCAAGCAGGAATATTAGTTTTTAAGGGACATGCAGAAAGGAACAAAACAACAGGCATGAATAACTCGTGTCAATGTGTTAAATACGGTGGGTGTAAAAGACGGTGATCAATAGCAGTAAACTTCAAAAAAAAGTTTTCTTTTCTGAAGCCTTTAAAATATTTATTTTATTTCCATTGACTTATATGCTTGGAACGATTTAGAACACGATTGCATTCTTGTCACTTCCAAAAACTTCCAGTTTAGCAGTAGTTGGACAAATATACACCAATTTTATCCATCTCGACCAACCAAAATTGCTGCTTGTGGCTCTCATCGTTGGAGAGAAATTGAAGATTCAGCCAAAAATGGAGGCCTTGTAGGAAACATAGATTGTGCTCTGAAACAAAAGTAGGGGTTTAAAAGACCATTCCATGTCAAATGTTCTCAATACTGACACGTGGTAAGGGTTGTGCTAATGAACATCGAATTGTGTCGGTTCAATGAAATTGTTAACATCGTTAGAGAAAAAAAAAACATGCCGATGTCACTCCGCACCATCCAAAACTTTTCTTACAAGGATACATCAAGTGGTTATGGGAAATTGGTTGTGGCATCTGCTTTCTTTCCAGTTATGTCATGTGCGATGTTGAACATCCAAGCTGCTGAGTTCCATCTCCTATCGATGCTGCAGAAGTCATTCGGAAGGTGCACCAATTTCCCCAACTCTGTCATCTGCCAGTTACACTTATTCACCATGCACGAAGTTATTTTAAATTACTTTGCTATCAATTTCCCCTGACCAATTTTTTCTGTTGTGCAGGCTCATTGCTTATTAGGGATTTTTTTAATAACTGTTAGTAGACGGTGCTCTGTGTTGTTCCACATTTTGTCCTCAGTCACAGTATATGCTTCGAGGGTATATGCCACAGCTTGAGAGTGAACCGATTGACACAAACAAACACATCATTTAGCTTCCACATTCACAAAAATATATGAATATAATTGCAACAATTGTTCCCATATTGTTTATCAATCATGCTGTTTAATTGCAGGTATTCTTTGGTCATCAATGCTTGTTCGGAGACAGAAAAACCTGATGGCAAGAGCGGAAGCCATTATGGTTAGCGATTGTTACAATCTTCCCAACCTACAGAATCAATGTGGCAGTCAGCATCCTGCTAACACTATGGCCTCACACAATCTGTACAGCATGAATGAGCAAGTGACATTTGTTTACACCCCCCCCCATGCATGCCACAAAAAACCAGAATAATGGAATTGTTGTTAGTGAAAATACTTAAAATATCTTTTGACATGCACGGTTATTTTGTGAAGAGATTATGAGTGTGTGTAATATATGTATGTAGTAATACATATACTGACGCCGAAGCACTTACCACTTGATTGAAATGTAATAAATTGTAACAGTTCAAATAAACACCCTTGCTTATTTGCATTGCATTTAATGATGAACATGTCAAAGTTTTTGACCAAAGATACACCATCTCATAGTTTGTTCTGCAGTACAGAACAAAGGGTGCATGTCAGTCCCCTTTCAATAGCGTGTGTGAGGAAGATACAAGGAAGTGCATCGTCGGTATATACCACTTTGGTGAGAGAGTCCCACTCAGTCAAGACATCTGACTTAGGAACCATCTGCCTGTCCTGCCTTGCAGTGTGACTCTTAGACACCTGATCGAGTCTGTCATCTGCAGAGTTGTGGAGGGTGTCTCCTGTCCACCAAGCCGATAATCGTCTGGTGTGACAGCGAGTGCACTCAATCCGCCTTGCAGTATGCCCAAGGACTGGTAGTATCCCTTGTAGTCATGTTATGAAAAATGCCCATTTTGCAACTGGCCTATTTAAAGCCAATATCAAGAACATCACGTGCAGCTCATTAAAAATCATCGTTTATCACAGACAGTCCAAACGGCTGTTCAGGCTGGGTATTGAAGTCAAGTGGAATCCGTGACCGTTTTGTCTGACAGTGAGTACAACTATTGTCCAACTAGTTCACACATTTACTACACGCGTCGTTTTGTTCGATTTGTGTTAAAAGGTATTTTTATTGCGTTTCAGTATATATATATATAAAAATAATTTTTTTTAAGAAGAAGGCACTTCTACCAAGTACAAGATCAATCGTGGGTTTTGCCAAAAATCGAGAGCAGACCCGGTCTCAGGCAACCGTTTCGCAGCCGCTTCATCAGGCGGCAATAGACAGAGCACTTTATTGTGCTTGATTAAGCCACTGGGAAGCCGGCAAAAACTTTGCACGGAGGGGGTCTGCTCGTCCTTTTAGTTCAACAGAGGAGTCGACTGAGTTTTACTTTAGGTTGGTTCTCTTTAACAAGCTCGAATGGCTAAGATCCTCGTTCTTAATATGACTCAGATTTTATAGTGATGTATCAGTTTGTGATAAATTTATCTGTGCTAATGCCCGAGCTTGATTCCCGCAAACAAAATTTCAAACAGCTTGCAGTTTCGGAGATAATGTATAGAGGCGATTTCCTTAGCGGCGATATTTATGACGTCAACTTTTTTTCTAGAAGAATTCCAAACATCGGAGATGGTTACTGCTGTGCGTGAGGAGGATTATATGCTTTGGCAAGGTTTCACGAAGAATCTGATAAACTCTGTTGTGAAAAAAAATGTACTGCGATGATCTCTAAATTGATATATGTCATGGTGATGTATCAATATGTGCGGTAATTCATCTTGGCAATGCCGTGTTCGATTCCCCGCCTTTTGTGCTTTTCGGGGAGATAATTTTTAAGGCATTTCCATTAACCGGAGTATTTTGACGTCATAACTTTTTTTCTAGAGGATTTCAAAATCGAGATGGTTAATAGAAGAGATCTGCGCAGAGTATTTTTTACTTTGCAGTTTCAGGAAGTTTCGATGAAACTGTAGGCTGTGAAACAAACTAGTTTCAAGAGATAAATGTATATTGGCGATTTTCCATTAGTGGGATATATGACGTTAATTATTTTTCTTAGAAGAATTTCCAAGGAGAAGGTTACTGCCTGCGCGTGGGCTTTCCTGCATATACACATGGCAAGTTTCAACGAAGATCCGATGAAACTCTGGGTTGTGAAACAAAAAATGTCAAAACGAGGAATGAGTCATAGTGATGTATCATATGTGAGGTAATTCATCTCTGCTAAATGCCCTGGTTTCGATTCCTGCACACAGAATTAAAAGCTTTGCCTAGTTTGAGATAATATTTTTGGCGATTCCATTAGCCGGAGATATTTTGACGTGCATAACTTTTTTCTAGGAGGATTTTTCAAATCGGAGTGGTTACTGTCCTGCGCAGGGTATTTTTACATATAACATGCCATGTTTCAGGAAGTTTCTATGAAAACTGTAGGCTGTGAAACAAATGAAACAAAAACCAAATGTCAAAAAATAGGAATGACGTCATAAAAAATTGATAATGGTCAAGTGAATATATCTTGTGCGGTTAATTAATCTCTGTAATGCCGCGGTTCATTTCCTACAAACAGAATTTAAAAAGCTTGCCATAGTTTCGGAGATAATTTTTTAAGGCGATTTTCCATCAGCGGAGATATTTTGACGTCATAAACTTTTTTCTAGATGGAATTTTCAAATCGGCGGAGATCGTTACTGTCTGCGCAGGTATTTTTTACTATATTACGCCAAGTTTTCAGGCAGTTTCGATGAAAAAGCAGGATGTGAAACAAAAACGTCCACAAGAAACAACAACATGATAAGAACTTAAGAGATCATCACAGGGATCTAAAAATGTTGTAATCCCACCATACTCAATATAAACATACATATAATATATATATATATTACATATATATGTATATATATACATACATATAACAGTCGTGAGTCTTGTCAAGGGCGGAGGAGCTCTTGTGAGCCAACGGCCATCCAATATCTAGTGGCCCAACCTGTGTCTGCGGACCGTCCCGCTGCAGTGGTTACTTTTCATTAGGAGGTTGGTGGCAGGATTTGCCCACTCCGGCCACCGTAAAACCCTTCATTCGCAACACAAAACACAAAAACGCAAAAAAATCTGCAACTCCACTCCGTGGGAGTACCTCCTGTGCAAGCTTCCCTTCGCAGGGCCAGCTCACCGGATGACGGGATTGGGCAAAGCCTTCGCTGACCCCCCAATCTTGATGATAGGAGGGAAACCACGGGGTACATTCCCGGTCCAGATTGCGGGACAGTGTGGTCCGGAGTGGTGCTGAGGTGTCCGTCCACTCAGACGGCGGTCTCCTTGGGTTAACCTGGGCGGTCCCTTCGGGTGGGTGCCTGGAATGTCCTATCCCTAAGAGAGGATAATCACCTGTCTCTGTTATCATCTGAGCTCAAGCCTTTTGGACATCGGTATGAGCACTCTCTGAGGTTCGGAGACCGGATTGCCGCGAGATAAATGGGTGGGGTGGTTACACCTACTTATTCGTCTGGTCGCTCTGATGGTTTACACGCTATACTCAAGGAGTTCTGCAGCTGTGTCCATAAGCTGACCCAATGTAAAATTGAGGTAACACCGGTCAAACGAGCGTATTAAATGAGACTAAAGGATTCGTCACTCCTTTCGTGCATTTCCCTGGTCTCTGTCTAAGCTCCGACTGAGGCCGAGTGATGCTCACCGTGAAGGATGCATTCTTCGCCACGCTTCGATATCTCTGTCCTGTGGTTGATCAGTGCCCAGACAGATACACTTAATAGTCTTGGAGGATTTCAATGCATCGACTGGAACTTAAAAGGGAATGTTATGAAGACATGTGTTGGTCCCCATGGGTCAGGAACTATGAACCAGAATGCATAAGTTCCTTGATTTAGCAAGAAGTCCGTAGAAACTTAGGTGGCTGGTTCATGGTTCAGCGCCACAAAGCTCATTGCTGGACTTGGTATTCCAACGCTGCCGTGTGTCAAAGGAGAGTGACCATGTCCTCGTTGATTGTCCTGGAGGATGATTCCAGAACTGCGGGGTCTACCGGAGTGCTCAGTTCCTCATACTACCACCGGCTTGTTGTAAGCATCCTCTGAAGCTGCACCTTAAATCCGGAAGAATGGTACCTATGGCAGCCTAGGCTGGACGTTTGGCAAGCTCAAGGATGAGAGGGTAGCTGGGAGTTTGCTAACAGGCTGAAGTGGACATTTAGGTGGTCTGGATGCTTTGGCGGGTCCTGAAGAGTGTGGAGTGCCTTCAAGCCCACCGTCCTTGATGTTGCAGGTGAATGTCTTGGAACTCACCACAGGGCAAAGAAGAAATTTTGTCTCTCAAGGGACACGGAAACCATTGCCAGAGTTTGCGGGCCAGGCTAAATGGCAGAGCTGAGCTGTTCAAGGGAGCTGAGGCGTAAAACTGTACGTGCAACTAAGGGTGGACAAGGAGGCTAATGTGCGAGGAATCTGTGAGGGGGTAGTGGCATCACCTGTGGACAGGTGAATTCTCGTCCCGCTTACAGGGGAATTCGCGCATTGCGTTCATCCAAGCCCATCCCTCGGAAGCACTGCAGTTAGAGCAGAGAGTGGTAGGCTCTTGAACAGAGGAGTCTGAAGAAAAGGCCTGCTGGGCCCGGTTACTTTTGAGCGGTTGTACCCAGGCTGAAATCCACCAGCTCGAGTTCAACGTCAGGGTGTTACCAATCCCTGTTTGCGACGCCTCCAATCAACTGAGGTCCACCTTCGCTTGTGGAAAACATGGGCTGCGGTGAACCGGTTGAAATCGGGTAAAAGCTCCAGGGACTGGTGGCATCCATGCTGAACTTCTCAAGGCTGGTGGAAAATTCTGCACTCGTGTCGTTTGCATGCAGTTTTTGGTGCTCTGCCTGGAACACAGGCATCATCCCAACTGTTGGAAGTAGGGGCCGTGTTGTCCCTCTCTGGAAAGGGAAGGGTGATCGCCAAAGACTGCACAACTACCGAGGGGTGAACGCTGCTCTCAGTGCCGGGCAGGTCTTTGCTCGGATAATTCTTGATAGGGTTCGCCACCATCTGCTTGAGCACCAGCATCCAAGAGCAAGTCAGGCCATTTAACACCAAAGAGGGTCAACGATTGACCGTATCCTTGCTCCTCACCGAACGCAGACGAGAGTTTCGGCAGGGGCTGCTTGCAGCCAATGTTGATCTCTGTAAAGCGTTTGATTCAAGTGAATCGGAATGCCCTCTGGAGATTCTTGTCTTGAACGC
>CM068955.1:52344157-52362781 GCA_035128595.1 Eptatretus atami
CAGGGGGGTCTTCCACCCCTGCCCAGGGAATCCTGTCTACTCGAAGTGGCGAGGCTTGCTTTTCTTTTTCTTGTGCACCAGCGCGGCAACTCGCAACCTGCGCTCTTTCCCTGTGACGTCATGGCAGCTGTTCGCGCTTCCCGCACCTTGTCCCTTATCGGACGGTAACATCCGGCAGGGATTTTCTTCTGCCGGATTCCAACCATGCAGCCACGACGTCACCCTGCGCATCCCAAGCAAGCCTTGCGTTTCGAGGGGTTCCCCACGCGAGCGCATGTGCTCTGCTCGTCGGAGCTTTACACACACGCTCGCCTGGAGAACCCATCCGTTCCAAATTCATATCCCAGCCTAGCTTCTGTCCGTCCGCGGGATTGGCTCATCCACCGCGTGCGTTTCCAGACCGGATTTCACTCGCGCAGGCGCGCACGTGGCGGCCTCGTGCGAAGCACAGCACGGATCCCGCACGCGCTGCCGTGCGAATCCGGCACGGTCCTCGAAACGGCCACAGCCGCTACTCGGCCTTTGTCTCTCGTCTGGCACCGTCTTTGGCGCCATTCCATGCACGCACTTCCACGTGCCCTGACGCTCACACACCTCGACATGACACTCGGACACGCGGTTGTGTGTTCCCGCATACCGACCGTCATTTCCCTCTCATACCGCGACCTCACACATGCGATTTCTCTCACACACGCTGTTTCTTCCATACACGGGGTTTCTCTCACACATGCCATTTCACTCACTCACGCGGTTTCTCACACACGGCCTTTCACCCACGCTATGCGCGCGTTTTAGCACGCATTCCACCACACTCGTAAACACACACTTTCGGATCAACGCCGACCCGTAGGCCTTTAATGTTTCCGGGAGCTGTGGGAGATACGCAGGAGCTCAGCGGACCCGCACAGGTTACATGCCACTCTCGTGGGTGACTCGCTGGACACCTCGTGTCTCGCGTCAACACGCAGTGGTGTGATGGGACGTCGGTTTGGTCCGGGCCTTGCCGTCGGCCTGTCGATGGGCCTATCGACGACGCCTCAGAGGAACGAACGGGCCTTTGCCTTTCAGAGTTGATGCTCTTTTCGAGCTGCTCTTATCTCGGGTTTGCTCGGACGTTCTGTCGTGGACTGGCGATTCTTTCGGCTCTCCACCGACCCACAGTTCGGCACGGTACTGCAGGCTTGGCTGCGCTCAAGCTTCGCTGCGCTCCACGACCCGATGCCTCGCATGGACTCGAACCTTGGCGCTCTCCACCCCCGACTCCAAACAGACTGCTAACGACAGACTGCTCGCTTGGCGCCCAGCCAGCCTTTTTCGGGGTCCGGGTGAGTTGATCTTCAACCTTCACTTCAGCCCCCCGTGGTTCCGCCCTTTTGTCATTTTGATCCGACTCTCGTCGTGAAGCGACGTGCGCGACGTTGTAGGAATCATCCTTACAGCGGACGGTTGTGGAAATATCGCTCCCCGCCCCAACGAGGGAGTCCGCGTCTGTCGCAGAGAGCTGTTCGTTGGGATTCGCCGTGGTGGCGAAAAGATGCGGCGCAATGGAGAATGAAGGTGAGGCGATTTGTTCGTTTGTGGAGATGTTGTTGAGGAAATGTGAGAGATGGCGTGGTTGTTGAGATGCGGTTGTGGTTGTTGAGATGGCGGTTGTTCGAAAATAAAGATAGCAAAATAATAATACTCTCAAAGATCACAGCCTGTTAACGAATAAATCCTTTAGACATCGGTGGGAAATCTATCTGAACAACACTTATTCGCATAATGATCTCTGGAACCTGAATGGTGTTCTGTGAATTCCACACGTAACAATATCATAATCACACTTTGAAAGCTTTATCCCTGAGCAGGGGTCAGCTTTTGCATGGCTCCAATCATGGGTACCCTTTCTTGTGGCAATATTTTTACGGCCGGATGCCCTTCCTGACGCCACCCTTTAGTCACCTTCCGCGCCTGCAGGGATATTACAAGTATACTGGGTTCTTGCGCGACCCTACGGAAGGATGAAGGCTGAGTCTACCTCCTGATGCTACTAGCGGCAGCGGGGCTGAAATCAGGACCGGAGGATCCCAAGCACGCTACCACTTAGCCACACTAGGCTCAACATAGACATATATGTATATTATATATATATAATATATATATTATATATATTTATATATAAATATTATGGGCATAATATATAAATAAATATATGAAATATTATATTTTTCCTTCGGACTGCCTGCAGGGATAATTACCAGTATAACTGGTGTTCATTCGCCGACCTAACGGAAGATGACAGGCTGAGTCTACCTCCTGATGCTAAATCAGGGCAGCGGGGCTCGAATCAGGACCTGAGGATCAAGCCAAAGCTTAACCAACTAGGCAACTAGGCTCACACATACAGACATATTAATATATGGGGATATATATAATAAATATATAAAATATTTTTTTCTTCAAAAAAAATATATACATCCATATAGAACATAAATAGTATACATGACATATAGACATATAATATATACATATCTATAACATATACAGACTAATATATACATTATATACAGACATAAATATATACAATATATATATATATATTAAAGAAATATATACTATACGAGTCGGTCGAGAAAGTAACGGGACTGAGCCTGCTGTGGTGCTCCACTTACACAACTTGAATGAACGGGTTTGCGTCACAGTCTTTCCGCAACATTGCGAGCAATACATATGATTGGTGGATGTTGACTGCGCTCTTGTGTGATTTTTTTACAGGTCGTGCTGACACGTTGTTAGTCTGAGTCGTCACAGCTATGAGTCATGAGGCAGAGGCCAATCTGAAGTTTCTTGCCCTCTGCGTTCAGGATCAATCCCCAAGTTAATTAAACGCTTGAGAAAGCAAGGAGCACTTGAAGAAAGATATTAAAATACCAGGAGTGGAAGATACGAGCAATGGGATCTCGATGGCGACAATTTTTCCCCCTTCCCTGTTTTTCTGATCCTGGACTCACTTGAGTAAAAATCATTAACGTGCAAGGAAACAGATACACCTAAATCCAACAGAGGAACATTCCAAGAAACAGGAAAGGTGACACATCCACAGTAACATGGATGATTTGAAGCTCTTTGCACAAAATGACGAAACTATCTTCGGCAGAACGAAGAAGTAGTGAACTTAATCCGAGGACATTAAATAGAATTGGCTCTCGATATAATGTAGGGCAGGTAAAACAACAAAACAAAAAATAAAAATAATAATAATTTGCAGGCAGGTAAACCAACAAAAATTACAACATAGATATTAGACATAAGAGCAATGCCCGGAGCTCGAAACGAAGCATCAAACAAATACGCTCTCGGAGGAAAGAGAGCTAATCATATGTCCACAAACAAATGTGCAAAACCACGCTGCGTAGGATGCGAGGTTAATCTGAAACATGCCAGAAAAGCAAAATCAAAGCATAAACCACTCGCATACATAATGTTGCCAATACAGTTGCAGAATAATAAAAACTTGGGCTGCTATCAGAAATCAACAAACTAGATATCAACGAGGTCCCCTCATGATCCACAAATTAATGCATCCCGAGAATGTACTGCTGAACGCAGAAGGAGGGTCGTTGGGCTCATGGAGGCTACCAAGTGCACAGAACAATGAATGAGGATTTGCTGAGTATGTGAAAAGCTCAACAGACTCCCAAATCGCAATTAGTAACACAAACAGATACAACAACCAGTAAACGGTATAAAACTCAATTTGAAAAGTTTCAAGTCAGGTGCAAATAAAACCAAAACAGCAATGAATACAGCCCAAAATTGCAAGATTGAAATAGAAAATATAAAACAAAATATCAAACAAATATACTCTGATAACTGGGAAACTATAAAGAGCAGGCGATATGATAAATGTAAAAACAAAGTTTGGACAAATTGGGTCATCAGCAAGGAAGGTTCCATTGGAGTGGCCACAAGAGGACGCTCAACTGGGATGGAGAACGGGTCATCAAAATGCGGCAAGCAAATCAATAAATGCATCAGCTACGAATGGCTTTAAGAAAAGGCAGGATTGAGTGATGGACAGGTTAGGTTCTGCAAGGCTAAGAGAACAGAAGATATCAACCTTCTCTCAAGATATGTAAGCTCATGTCAGAACAGCTGAACACACAAAGGCACAACAATGTACATCATAAGTAATGATACCTGCACATCTGACAAATACTCAATATCCAGTTCAGAAATTCATGGAAGCAACAAATCAAGAAGATCGTCTGAAAACGAGGATGTAGTGCTCAGGACGTTCCATCCCATTGAGCTGACAGCAGAAAACAAAGATTGCGATCGGCCATAGGACGTACGCAAAAAGGAAAAGGCAGCATTGCGGAATTGAGATATCTTCTCAGCGACGCTTGGTCTAAAAAATGAAATCAGGAACACAACAGTCAGGATATAAAAGGACAAATCAAGAGAAGCTGGACGCTTATAATGCAGTATAGTGTGCAGTGATAGTTGGAGCAATGGGAGTAATAAGAAGAACCTCACTGAGATATAACTATCCTGGGATTTACGACAAACAAACTACAGTTTGGAAGGTTGTCGCCCGGAGGTTCAGTGACAATCCTGAAAATAACCCTTGACCAAAAATATGAGAACAACAAAATCTCAACAACTTGGTCGTTAAATGTGATCGTTTTCTGAATGGAGGTGCATACTTTTAGTTCGAATACTGGGAGGACTCTGTTCATCTTCTGACCCCGCCAATAGAGAGTAAAATTCCAAACTAGGAGAGAGGAAAACATTACGTGTCAAGAATAGGACAGAATTAAGAAAGATAAAAGGTGATCAAGGATACCATTTTTAAAAGGCACTCGAGAAGGCATCTATGATTGTTAATTTGGTTTTAATTAATTTCAATCCACTGTGGATATGTAAAAAAATCCGTATTTGAATTCTGAAAAGCAAAGTAACACGACTCTGGGTAGTGGGGTGGCAGAGCATTTCTGTAGCATGCCGTTCCGTCACATGGGGACATGAAGCGCTGTCCTATTTCTGCATTTAGGTTTGGTCATAAAGGTCTGTAATATTATGCAGTCGGTGGAAAGCTTGAGGGTTGGATATTAGCACAGGCATATGGCCCCAGGTCCAAGAGGGAAATGTGGAATGTGGCAAGCGAAATTATTGATAATTGCAGGAAGATGAAGAAAATAAGATCGACATGTCAATAACACAAATTTACATTATGCATAGATACTTTCACAAAGACAGATTGGATGCCCAAAGAGCAGTCAAGTTTAAAAAAAAACACACACACAACACACATCACACGATGATGTCTGGGTGGGTTGGCTGCGAAAGTGTGATTGGGACTTACCGGGGCAGTGCCTGATGGCTCAAGGGGAAAGTCGAAAAATTAAGGCGCCTTCGCTGTCATATAGGGATGAGCAGGTGGGGCCGAGGAGGTGTCTCTCCTCACCTGCCTCCAGGGCGCCTCTAACAGCGGGTTTGCACGTGTCGTCGGGCTGCACTGGCAAGCTGCGGCGTTTCTGGGGCAGGGCGTTGTCGCAACCCACGAATTAAAGCTTTTTTCTATCAGGAAACGGCGCCTGTCCGCACAAGAAAGCGCATCATTCGAGCTGCTCATGGTCAACTGGTCTCATCTCAGACTCCTTTCTTTGTTTTGACAATGGAATTGCAATCAGACTCCTTAAAAGCACAGCAATTAAAAATATGACTTCACCTCTATAACATACTGTATCTATTCAATTCTCCCATCTGGAGGGCTCATGCGGTACAAGCTCACATTAGTTAAAAAGGATTTTTCTTTCTAGAAGTTGAGAACCTCTGCACACCCTTTCTTGGCCCGCTCCCCATGATCAGCTCTTATTTTCTCCTGCTCCGCCTCTCCGCCGCAACACTACCGCCCTTCTCGGTGTCCCATACCGTTTCCCTTCATGGCTTTGAAGACCGCTAGCTAGTATCTGAATGTAATGATTTAGCGGACGCGTCTCGCTCCGCCGAGCCACAGTTTTGATGCCTTCCGTCTCTCTGCAAGTCAAAGCTCCCCCTTCCAGCTGGGCAAGCCCCCTTGCATCCCATAACCCGCACCCCCACTCTCCCTCATCCTATCCACTCTCGTCCTAACTTCTTTTGCAAACCTTGCTCACTCTTAGTCTCACCTGTAGCAACCATCTAAAGCTAAAGCCCATATCCTCCTTGGCCGAGGGCACATGCCCGAGTGGTCTCGGACGGGTCGCTTCCTTCCCGTCCGACCTCCCGCTCGGCGATTCCGCAGACAATGTACGCCGGCTTCGATGAATGCCTGCGGCGAGCAAGGGAAAGCGTGGGAACCTCATCTTGGACATACAGCTTGTCCATCGCCATCGCACATCCATTTGTATTCTCTCTGCGACGAAAAGGATTTTTTTTTTAAATAGCTGAGAAAGCGAACAGATAGAAAGGGATAGGAACAGGAAAGAGCGCGAGATCTTCAAAGGATTAACAGAGAGACAATCAACCCCTGTGCAAAGCCTTCAGTCTTATATTGAGACAAATATCATGAGTGCAAGCCATGGTGGCAGCTAGTTGTACTGCAGACAGACCATGCATGATCCAACTGTGAGGTCATCTCATTTAATATTAAGTCAGTCCATCTTTTCAGTCCAAGAAAAACAAGGGTGATCAAATTGCAAAGTAAACCCTCATTGGAAAAATGAATATTATGGGAATATTCGAAGTACATGATAAAGGTGCACAGCAGATTTTATGTGCTCCTCTTTGCTTCCATCTGGCACAACGACGAGTACCTTCTCATGCACACTGCATCAAAAATGTTTGCAATGGCAAATGGCAAATCCTTTGGTCTATAAGAAACACAGCACAAACTTCCCTCTATATGACTTAGCAACATACATCATACCTCCATTTTTATTCACTACAACAAGACGTTTCTAATACTCTACATGTTCTCAAAGGTGAACTCAAACATTAATGTTTGATACATATCTAGACAATGCACAGATGCTCTTATAAGTTGTCACAAATTCAGCTAAAATTCACCCTCAGTGCAACTTATAAAATAGTTAAATCATAGATCACAACAACACCACTTTATGAAGCTTCAAAACTTGTATCGATGTCCTTGCATGGAATGTATATGCTTTCACAAGGCTATACAAATGACTGATAAATCAAGTGCATGGCCTCCGAAAGACAGTGTCGGAATGGAATTAACAAACAAATTAAATAAAAGGAGAGAGGTTGTTTTTATCAAACGGTGAAAACCGTATTTCACTGCAGAGCGATGAAAATCATTGTGTTGTCATCCATCGGAAGGCGTTCCAGGCTGGAGGACATTTGCCAGCATTGTCCGTTTGTGGATGCGAGAGACCCTCGGTATCTTTTCCCAGTGTATAATGCGAGTTAATGCCGCCAACCCTCAACATTACGAATTCTACCAAATCATCTCCAGATGAAGATCATACCTGGTCAGCATTTCCACAAAAGATTGGCCAAACACTTTCCAGCGACGCATCAATAATGTGAGGGAATAATTGAGAGGTTGAAATAGAAACACCAACACACACACACACCAATACATCACACACAGGATTAATACTTCATAAAGTGAATAAATAGGAGAGAGAAGGGGGATGTTGAGTGTTCTCCTCTAACCGACCGAAAAATGGCCTTTGCATGTGATGGAATGATACACATCATCAGTCGACAGTTCTCCATAAGAAACGACAAGCGAGTATAGTTTTCAAATCTATAAACTCCATACATTTTATTTAAACATCCTGCGTTGCTCGATTATATATTATATATATAAATATATATATATATTTTATATATATAATACACAAACATATATATACACATATTATATATACTATACATATATATACATATACATATATATACACTATATACATTATATATATAACAAATCACAGGGCAATATCCTTGATCGATATATAAAGGGCAAACATCCTTGTATGTTGAATTGCCCTTCCGATTGAAGTCTTGAAATCGGTGATGGTTGCCCTTATATTGAGGAAGGAATGTTAAGTGTGAACCAGTGAACTAACAGATAGTTTGTTATGATGCCGAAGCTTCTGCCAAAACAGCAACACAGCCTACAATGGCAATTCATGCATCTATAGTGTAGCAGTAGTAGTAGTAGTCGACACACACATGACAAATATTTTTATGAACAACAAGGAAATAAATAAAAAAGAAGAGAAAAAGAACAATGCTTAGGTTTTGTAACTTCTTCAATTTTCAGTTGTTCAATTGCCGGTGTATAAGTAGCAAAATATATGGTGGCATCAAAATGTTCTCAGAACAGGATACAGTGGTCCCAAGAAGGCCAAATGTAATTTGTCAATGTAGTGTATATCACTAGTAAATGGAAATTTTACTTATATTATGTATACCCTTGTATTGTAAATAATAAAATCGTTCACGGATTCTTGCACAGTACTTTGTGAGTCTCTCGTTCAGAGATCTTTGAAGCGCTCCACTTTAATACTATGTAGGGTCGATGGAAGCTCATTGTGTAGTATTTTGCAGATCAGGGGTGTGATCAGGTACAAAGTTAGGTAACAATCAAGAACCAATAATTTATTGAGTATGTACAAAGGCAATTCTTTCAATCATGGTTAAAGTATCGAAAGGATTCATGAAGCTATAGCTATAGGCACAAGGACTAGAGCAATTAATTATTATTGTATAAAGGTGGGAAAAAGTTTTTTTTTCTGGAAAGTGGTTTACTATATGGAGGCGGTTATTGGTCTTCAAAACATTCCAAACATCAACGATGTTCAGTTCAAGCTTTGATGAACGCGCTCATTGGGAGCAAAAGAGCGACGCTATACATCCTACATCATTTGAAAAAATACTCATAAAAATAAAATAGAAAATGAGTACTTCATTTATTGCAACAAAATTACATGCGATATTCGTTCAAAGAAGCTTGAGAAGTTTTTCCAATCGATACTGAATGGTTTTTTATTTTACCACGGAAAGATCACGAATATCACGTAACATTTTTTTCGCAAACAAAATGCATTTTTTTATACACTTGCCTGCTTGATGAGATTTATATTTTTTTTCCAGGGCGCAATCAATCACTTTTATATTATCGCTGTACAAATAATCAAATTTGTCAAATGTGTCAATAGTGCTGCCATCCTCCACCCCTCTTTCTTCCTCTATGCAAGCAGAATAAAATATGTTAAGCATAATAAATACCTTTGAAAAAAACAATTTCACGAATAAATATATAGCACGTTAATAAAGGTTATACAATTTATTGGCATCTTAATCAATTGAAATTGTATATTATAATATTATATATATAATATAATATATATAATATATAATATATATATATATTCACATGCACATATGCAATTTTACACGATTAAGTTGTTACTAAGGTGAAAAAGCTGCATATTATTTTAAAGAACTTGACGAATTTATCTTACATTCCCACCATATATTTATGACGTCACAATTTCCAACCCATTTTCTCAAAGCATGTTTTAATTGCCGACAGAGCGCTTACACGAGATAAGCATCACTTTCAGCTATGTCAGGTTTTGGTCGCATACATAGCATCAACACTTTACTCGAACGGGCCTTTCTAATTACACAAACACGTGAGAATAGCGAAATTTCAGTTCGAAACATCTTTTTTTATAATTATAATTCCAGCGGAAATAAAACTCAACAGTGGATTTCCAGGAGAAAGATCTTTATTTTATTTTGTATTTATTTCCCCATTATAACAGCAGGTTAGCAGAGCCATGAGAATTGCTAGACATAGCTGCTGGAATGTACTCTCATGGAAATGTCTGGCGAGATATTGATCAAATTCATGCTCTGGAAAATCCTATAGGTCGTCTTTTTCTCACTGAGGTTTCTTTTGCAAATGCACTTCATTATTTGATGGCGTGAACTGATGAAGCTTAAAATAACAACTCTATAAACGCAGAACGAATAACATTCGTTTCGACGACATTTCCGCTTCTGTTATGGTTCAAGCGCTTTAGAATTGCAATTTTATAATTGCCATCACATGACAACCTGCCACCAACAGGCCAATTCCAAGCAACTTGGTGTATATACTATAGCAATCATGATACCTTCCATATAGATCTCTGGTTCTGTAATATCTCCGTCGAAAAGTGTTTGTCTATGCCTGAGGCACGATTCAAACGAGGACTTTCCGATGACATTTTGACATTGGTTTACGAGTTTTAAAAAGAAAAAGATAGAATAACACTAAAGAATTAAAACGAGGAATAAAAAAGGATGTGATTATTCAAAATGGTACAGACGAACTTGATTCCCCGTCCCCTACTCATGCTCTCTCGCTCTTCCCCAGTACTTTTATGAACATACATGAACCAGAGTAAAAACGTCATTGAGCAACGAGATGCCGGGAATCGCGGTAATTTGTCGATAAATAAACAGATATATCTCCGTACCATGCGGACTGTTCAGGTGCCGGATACGTCCGCACGTTCCCTCATACCTCTCATACCAATGTGATCAAGGAGAGCGTAGCCTGAATTAAAGACTTGTTTCGTAAAAAATGAAAAAAGAGACTTCCGCAAAAAAGGAGGGGGGGGGATAGAGGGGATTGTCCGTGGGGGAAATCCCCAGACTGACCCAACCCATATAGTAGCCACCTGCAGACCTGGAACTATGGACCTAGCTGGCATTGCACAGCCATAACACCCTAATCCACCCATTCCTCATGCGTGCCCCACACCTGCTGTGTGTTCATTTGTTCCAATGACATCGACGCAATACTTTCATAAGAAAATTGCTAAAAACGAGGTGTCCTGTAATCGTATTTGTGTTTGAGTATTGGGGCAGTGATAAAATACCAAGAAACAAATTCCACTTATTTTGGGCTGTTAGCTCGGACAATGTGAGGCCTTGCCAGCTTTTTTTGGAAAGGAAAGGAGGGGGGGCAAGATGAGACATTACGCATGTTAATCCATTCCAGCTTGTGCGTTGCTTGTCCAGGCCTGTTGGTTCCTGTAATAAGGTGTGTCCTAATATACTTGGATGTGCAAGATTGATCCACAGGGGATGCAAAACGCGGTAGTTAAAGTTTAGAGCAGATGGGAGGAGAGAGACACAGAGAGAGAGAGAGAAGAGAGAGAGAGAGAGAGAAGAGAGAGAGATGAGAGAGAGAGAGAAAACGCATGACAGTCTGAGCCTGATTTTTTTATTCTTCCGGCACTTAAATATAGGGAATAAATCCATGCGCGCATACGTGCCCAAGCCAGCCAAGCCGCGCCAAGCGGGGGTCTCGGGGGTTCGGAAGGGAGAAAGGCAGAGTGCTGGGGGTGGGGGGGGGGGGGGAGGGTCCAGACACAGGGATGCAAAAGCAGCGAGGCGCGTCCTCCGTATGCAATTGCTGCTGCCCGCGAAACGTCGACGGCGGAGGGGGAAAACTGCCACGCGACCGGGGGTCCAGGTTCCGGGCGTCCGTGGTACGTAACGCATGGACCAAGCTATATATTATATAATACACACACAAACGCAGCCATTTATGCAGAATTTCTTATGCTCATTCCCGTTCACACAGTCCTGTACACTTCATGTATTAATTCAATTTGTGGTCATAATCAATCTCGAGTTCGACTTTTGCTTGAACTCCTCTGCCTCCCCTCGCGCTTACAAACGGTGGGAATTGGTAACGCACGTCGAATATATAAATGTATGATAATATATATTATATATATATTATTATAGTATATATATATATTTATATTATATATATATATTATATATATGTATCATATAAACTGCATGGAAAACTTCATATGGCAAACACCGAACATGCCGTATTCGTGTCCATTTCTCAAAAAGTTTTAAAAAGATTAAAAGCACAATACGACGGAACATCCGATAAACTGATCGGGTTGAGGACGCGTGGACAAAAATTGATCATAAATTTTTCTCAAAACCTTTTTATATATTACGTGAAATAAATAATAAAATAAAGAAGAGAGCCCTTACCAAGCTCGAACCTCTTTAGTCTGCAACGCCGTCTCTATAGCATTTACATGCAATGCGCATTTAATTACCAAGCGAGCTAGACTGCCCTTAATGTAAATGTCGGCGCAGGCGTGAATGTGCTAACAGGACGGTTTCGCACGGTCTGCCCTCGACACGAGCCCCTCACTATGTCTGCACGCCGTTCACTCGAGCAAGCTTGGATATTTTGCAAGCATAGACGTCAAAAATATAAAGCGAAGATGCACCGCTCTGATGCAGCCTCAGTGTGGATAATAAAAACGGGTTACGCAATTACGTATAATAGCATGCAACAACACGAGACAATGCACGTTGCATGCAACACTGGGTAGTGGTAACCTCCTGGCTTATTGTCAGTAATTACCACACTGTAATATTAATATTAGCTGTGTCCAGTTAATATATAATATATATTATATAATTTATATATAATATATAATATTATTGTATGTATACATTTAAGTTAATTGTGAACGCAAATACAAACAATAATAAGGCTGGTATCTTGAATGAAAATACACGCACAGCTTGTTTTCGAAGTCAACCATATATTCGTACTAAGTGGATTCACTATCACTCCTTGCTGGGGTGCACGGATCAGCGCATCCGACATCCATTGTCGGGTCAGCGCTCGACGTTTTGCAATCCCCTGCAGATTACGAGGTTGTATGGCATCCGATGAATCGGCGGGTGGGAAACGTTAACGTGACGTGGCGCAAATTCACGCATATGTCGTTTCCCGTGGCATGGGTGCAACTTCCTAACAAGGAGGGACGTCAAAAAGGGAAAAAATTCATTTACAAAATAACATCTTCTTAAGATGAAGCCTGCATCGTGGGAATGTCGTCCGGTGGAGGTGAATGGCTTGTCGAAAGGTCGGCTTGACTGCCGTTTCATTTAATCGCTCCGTCTCTAATAATTGCCAATTCGCACGTGGTCAGTGCTACTGGCAACAAACACGGTGACGACGACTCTGCAGACGCAACGACGAGTTCAGAGAGATGAGGATTATAACCAAAGTGCCTCCTGGGGGTCGACATGCGCAATGCGATTAAGATGTACCAACAGGTGGTTATGTCGGTCGAGGGTGGGAGAGGGGGGTGGCGGACTACTTTCTACGACAGTACTTCTACTACTTAACGGTCTCAATATTCACTTTCTTGAGAGGTTGGCCGGCGAAACATTTTTGGCCAAAGTCTATACGAACCGACTGACCAGGGCAAACGTTGAACTGTGGGTGCAAGGAATTTGGGCAATTTCTTCAGATATGCAGTACTGTACACCGAATCAAGGTGCTCTTTGTCAATTAAACCTGGATCTTAATGTCTACCAACTAATGCGGCAGACTAGAATATTCAACTTAACATTCTCGTCTGGGGATGGGTAGTGATACACACCCTGCTTAAGAAAGGCACAATCCGACATTTTATAGTCAGGTCACAAAGATTGAAGAGAGTGGCAGACAAAGGTATGTCGTATTACCTCCACAACCTCCTGTCAGACTTTTTCAAAGAATAGACCTGTTGCACATTAAAACACTTGTTGTTGTCACTCTACTCGTCGTCGTCACCATGAAGAGTTTATCAAACAGGTGTTAATGCATTTATTCCAGAAATTTCTCAGAGGGATTGAGAGAAATATAGGATGTCTGTGGACAAGTTTAAATGGGACAGATTCTTAAGGTGTTTTGATAACCTTTAAGGATAATTTACAGAAGTATTAAAAAATGTTGGGACCGGGATGCATGAGGTGACCACTTCAATGAATGATGGTCACGACAATCAAGATGGCGGACGTCAATTCTCAGCATTTGCGTGGAGAGTTTTACACCAGTGGTTTCTCAGGTGGGGTGGTGGAAATATTTTGGTGTGGCATGAGATTCTAATCTCTTTTTCAAGATCAAAGGAACCACGATGTGGGCTGTCTGAGGAGAGCGAAAATAAATACCCCAAACTCGACTACTTTGGCAAGGAATATTGAAATTTTCCATCTTTATTGAGTCGAAGTGAGATTTCGTGTTGTTACCGATTTGGCTGCACTCAAGAGTAATCGACTGGAATCACGAAACGTGGTGATTTAAAGCTGAAACGAAAAATTGGTTCCTCGAAATCCAAATGCAGCCAGGCGTCAAGGGCAGGGTCCCATGTGGAAGTGAGGAGCAATTTAAATACAAATTTGCAATAAAGTTTTAATAAAGCTTTTGAATACATATTTAGTATATTGTAGTGTCTCCGATCCATGGTGGGCTACGATTTTTTTTTGAAAATCAAAGTGGGGCACGGGACAAAAAAGGTTGAGAAACACCGGTTTTAACCACCAGATCGTCATCTTTGTCCTTGTTGGAACGACAGGAAATCAATCCTATCCATTAACAAAAAAAATAATCAAAAGTCTTGTTGCACTGGTGTAGACGTTTGATTGCCCAGTGATGCTCACTATGTCACTATAGGCCAGGCCTGCAACCGTTGGTTTTGCAAAGAAATAACTGAACAGGAAATTTAAATTTCAACTCGGAGTTCATAGAACACTGTTTCCACAATGTTCGGGTATATACTGTACTTAATTTCAATAAAAATAATGATTTACAAGACCGTAAATAAAATTCCGAGGTTATCACCACGGAGGCAGTTCTTAGACACCACCCTTATTTAACTGTAATAGTACAAAACTGGGAGGTAGTGGGGTGACAAAAGGCGATTTGTATTCTACGGTGTTGGAAGTATGGTATATAACAGAAATGAAATAAAGTTGTAAAAATCGGATAAATCATTAATCCGGAATTAGCCGCCGCGTTGAATGCAGGCGCTATAACCACCTGACGTTTACATTAGTTATTCGTGCTGTGGGAGTATGTCTTTATGACGTATTAAAGGGACCTCGACGCAATCTATCCCAAGATACCCTACAAATTAGATATGAGCGATCTTTTTTCCGATTTATAAAGTGGGTAAATTTTGTGATTAAAACTCATCATCTTCTTCCTCTGTCATCTTCTTCCTCCTCTCGTCATCTCTTCCTCCTCTTCCTTTCTTCTCAGATTAGGCATGACATCAACCTCGTTGTACAGTTGTAAGATTCGTACCGTTCCGGGTTACAATCGCAGATGGATTAACTCCACGGTGAATAATTTTCCGATTTTCCACAAGTATGCCGAGTCGATGCGTCTTTGGTGCTGGTATGGTAATACAAACGGAAGATGGTTTCACATGGTACATCATGGTTGAAACCCGAAGGTTTGCCAGAAATTGGACGAGGTTTGTCTGAAATATCGCGGAAGTGGATTGGGTAAACACCCCCACCCTCCATACCCCACAGCAGTACCAACCACCTTCCGCACACGCGGCCCTGCCACAAACACATTCCCACCACAATATCCACGCATCGTCCACTCCCTACCATAAATCACCAGCACAGAACGATCACCATCCCTAACCGGCTCGTACTAGGCCACGTCCTGGCATACCCACGCATGCATCCAACACTCCGCTTCCGCCCCTTCTCCCGCTCCTACAATCCGCCCAGCCCACAAGTGAGTACATCGACAGCGCTGACAGACATACAAATGGCGGTCTGGGGAAAGATGAAAGGGATGATCTCGTTAACATACAAGATACCTGGTCAGGCTGTGATGGTGGACAAAGCTACTTACGATTGGCGCCATGTTATCACGCGTGTCCGAGTATGCTGGGGCGGTGTCTCGTGATGTGCAGGTTGGCGTGATGGTATTTTCTACATGAGTAATATATATAACGACATTTATCAATCAATCATACGAAATCCTCCCATTATAACGGCGGTCGATTGATTACGGAAAATCAACGGCCGATGCGTGCTGGAAGTGGATGACACGTGACAGCGTTTTCTTTTCATCTTCATGAACACTGTCCGCTTCCTCGTTCTGAATCTACTCGGCACACAACGTCTCACAAACGACAACGGATCACTTTTGCAACCAAAAATCACTTCTCAACATTTGAGAACCATCAGAGTTGCTAATGACAGTGTAAATCACTACGGAATATCTGACATCGTAAGCTCGACTATGCAGTCTTGTTTATGTAAGACCGCCGTTCTGCATCAATATGGGCTCAGGATGTGATGTTATTGCATGAAATCGGAAAATGACACTCGAGGCTTTATTTTTGATACTTTGGTGAGTGACAAGCAGGGCAACAACTAAAATCATCAAAAAATTTTTTCCCTCAAATTAGTCAGTGTAAATGATATTTTAAATGTTTTTCAGAAAAAAATTGGCGTTTTGGGTTTCCCTTTAAAACAGTAAGTTTGGGCCTGCAGCTAGAAATAATGGTACCACAACTTATTAAGGACTAAGCTGCATTTAGAGAGGGCTTCAAACGCAGGGCTGCGATATTTGAATTCGGGGCCAAGCTGGACTCAGCTAATGAGGAGCGCTGAAGGAGAGAAGGGCTTATACCTCGAAGGGAGGTGGTTTATGATGGAGATATGATGGGATGTTTAAGTAATAGAAGGTAGAGATAAAAATACAGTGAAGATGAATTATTCATCAGTAGTAGAGCAGTGATGACATAGGCGGCCATATATAGGCCTGAGGTAAAGAAGACGGAGAGTTAAGGTGGTAGTAGGCAGGGGACTTTTACCACAGAGAGTATTTAATGCATGGATGGTCTCCTGGAATGGTAGTCGGCAGCAGAAACAGTTGATGATTTAATTGAATTAGATAGTTCGCTGGAAGTTATGGAGAAGAGGGGTTATGGGATGTTGATAGAACTGTTTTCGTTAAGCTGAGTCATTGATGGGTGATTGTGTGCATGGTGTTGGAGTGGCTGTTGGTTGGAAGTCTCGGCCAAGGGGTGTTGGGTGGTGATGTGTGGTTTTTTACCCTTAAGCCATGTCCGCTGCCAATGGAATAAAATAAGTAAAACTTATAAAACATCCAAAAAAAACATTCATTGAAAAAAAAGAACATTTTGGGGTATAAAAGGCATTTCTTCTTTTGATATTCGTGTTGATGAAATTGTTGTGGTGTTGATGTGGCACCGGCATGATTGGCTGAATAAAATCCCTCACAACGCTGTGTCTGTTTCCTTGTGAGTTTTCAAATTTTTGTTAGCTGCCAGGTAAAAAAAAACTGATGCAGTCCTCTCTGGGCAGCATGTTTTGACGCGGGAAAAATTCGAGACAAAGGTTCTGCAAATTGCAGGTTCGTTTTCCAATTCTTTTCAAAATATAAGATTGCATTTAAATTAAATTAAGGTGTTCTCGATTCTGAAACTGACATTTGTAGATCAGATGGAGGCGAACGACATGAGGCAATTCTATTTACGCCACTTTTGCTTCGTTGGGTGCAGGGGTTATTACAATTACAATTGGCATTAATGCCAACTGACTATAGTCTGTAGGAGATAATCAACTTCAAGCAATTTGTGTGTGATATAATGAAAAGGCCCAGGAAACTACCGATGAGCTATTTATGAAAAGTGCGGCACGAGAGTCGCACCACCCACACACACAACACCACACACATGCACATCATTACACCAACACGGGTCTCACACAACCACAACACTTAAACGGACAGACATAGGCGCAGCTGGCTTTGGAGGAAGTGGTGATTTGCCAGGCACATTGAGTAATGGACATAGGGCAGCAACATATGGGCGAGGGGTCTTTCTCATTGGATCAGGCGAGGCATTGCTCAGTATTCCGGTGGTGGTGACCTATGTACTTCTGATTGTGGGTGACCTAAAACTGGCAAGCACATATATTCTTGATTGTGGCCTCATAAATTCGCTGTACACTGTAAGAACGAACTCTTTGTTTTTACAATGACGCGGGCCGCCTCTGAATAGCAGTCTAAAGTAAAACCCTATTTGCTTACCTATAGCTAGGCCTGGACTGGGTGCTGCTGGCTGTACCAGTCCCATATCATGACGCACCCGATTCTTCTCCTGTGTGACACGCTCCAAAATGTACACGCTTCATCATGATAATCTCTATTTTTCATTGGGGTTCTTTCGGCATCTAAACACTGCTACAATTGCTCAGTTAAATTTCCATCGGCATTCTTTGCCAAGCTATGCAAGTATCGATACTTTCGGCTGAATCTGGGGATCAACCACCGCTCTGGCTAATGCGAGCATTAGCCTTTGTTCTTCATCACGTGTTATAATGCAATATATTGTAACTGAAGCCAATGACTTATGAGATAACTTTGTGCCCTACTTGTACGTTTGTATACTTGTAGTCTGCTTCGATGAATTGGCTTTTGACTTTCTTTTGATGTAAACATATTCCTTATTCAACAATGTTGTTAGTATTTAGTTGTTAGAAAACATATTTTAAACTTATTTTGAAGAAGGAGAAGCATTGGGGTTTGATAACCACAAATAGCTCTTGATGGGGTTTTTATCTCTTTTTTCCAGCTTCTCCAGGAAGGTTTTATGTTTGTGAGAAGTTTTCAAGGATAATTTAAATCACTTTCAAAATAATACCATAATCCGTTTGATGGTTAAATTCTTCTGACTTTTGGAGATTATGCATCAATGAATAGATTTGTACTCGTATTCTTTCACCTTTAAGAAGGATTAGACATTGCCGCACATA